>NNCF01126132.1:575384-590891 GCA_002313205.1 Laupala kohalensis
TATATATTTATATATTTATATATTTATATATTTATATATTTATATATTTATATATTTATATATAGTGGGTTTGGTATTTTCATGTTATTCTTTTTGAAGTCACGATAATATTATATGTATCAAAACGTTGACAAGGTCGAAGAGAATTGTATTATTTTTAATTTGTGACCTAATCCTGAGAAAGTGCAGATAAAATAACAAGAGGTCAAGAACGTACAATTTTGTATTACAACATAATTTATTAATATCGTAGTTTCACAAAATAAATATTTCGTGGGTTAAAAGACAAAATTATAATCCGATCATTTTTGATCCCCTCCGGACTACGAGTACACTACCTGCGAGTGTCATTCTTACAATGTTGCATTCAGAAATGCTCTCCCCTCTGAACTTCTCACGGTACTGTAAAAGCATCGTTCTTCCTAATACTCCAATTTCCATTTCTTATGCAAGCAAATGTAGTTAGCGTGAGTGATATTGTAATAACGAGTTTTTCACTCTGAAGACGAATTCAATTTGAGGCATAATTACGCAACACAACGAGCGAAAAATGTGCAGCTCTTTTGCTTATTCCCTGATTTGCATAAGGGAGGCGCTTTTCAGAGCAAGTAGGAAAATGACATTCCACGGTAGCCATGCTAACGTCGTCAGTGGAGAGTAGCTAAAAAAATCGTGACGATGTGACTGAGGAAGAAAATTTCGTACATCTAAATCAGCCTAATTGAATAAACAAGTCTTAAAATATATAATGTCAATGATAGACAATAATGAAGTCAACTCCCGAGAAAATCATTAAAATATTCTTGAAAATGATCCCACTGTTCATTTTTTTCATTGTACAAAATTTTAGAAATGTAAAAATAGTAACAAGAAGTTTATCTTTTCTTCCATAAAAGTTTTGGTGTTACTGTCAATACTTCCTTACTTATTACCTGCTTCCCTTTATGAAGACATCGTATCATCAAATCTAGAATTATACAAACATGTTTCCATTCATGAATAGGGGAATTCCCAATAGTTCTAGAAAGAATTGCGAAATTTTACGAGTCAATTTGAATGTGAGACACCGAATATGAAGAAAAAAAACGCAAATCGCTAGCAGAAAGCTTTTGGTTGAACATTTAAACCCTTGTGGGAGGAATTTACATTTAATTCAGTAACCTGGATTTCTTATCGAAATCTATTATTAGTCCATTTCTCAATAGCTGACGAGGTGTTTAAATCAACTTTGTAAAACAATTTCTTATTCTGAAAATTATCCGAAAAGCCCGGACGGGATGTATTCAAATATTAATGTTTTCAAATTTTGGACAATATTAAAAATAATTGTTGAGTCAATTTGGACGTATGTTATCGATTACAAATCACTAATACGTACACAAAACTTTTGGTTGAGCGTTTAATCTCTTGGTAGTGAGTTTTTTATTTATTTGTGAACTGGATTTGTTAATCACATTCAATATTAGTTCATTTCTCAATTGTCGATGAGTTGTTCAAATACAAAAATGGCCAACTTCGTAAAATAATTTTTTAACACAAAAATTATCCAAAACGCCTCGAAGGGTTGTTTGTTAAATTTCTAAATATTGGATATGAAAATGAATATAAGAAATCTATTGTAAAAAAACAAGTCTGTATTATGTATTGAAATTATTTTATTGAATCTTATTTAATTGAGAATTTTGTATACTTCTTGGATGGAGTTTGCTGGTGTTGAACGCAGTTCTTTATGGTTCGTGTTTTTAAAGTAACCTACCGACGAATGTGAAGGAACATTAATGCGTTTGGTGAGTGTAACGTTGGCGCCAAGACACGCCAGCAACTTGCGAAATATTAATAGCTCTTTGTATTTTCCAAGCAGGATGCTGTTAAGAATATGACAATAAGTGGCCGGACCGCGCTAAGACGGACGTGCGACGAGTTTTCCGTGTAAAGGTATTGTTCGAATAAACACTTTTCATCTTAAGGAAAGTATATACCAGTGTATTCGAAGAATGTAGTCGGCGACGTTGTCTCAAGGGGGCTCAGGTGTTCCTAAATTAAAGACTAATTCCACGAAGAAATGAAAGAAGAACTAAACAGGTGTTTGCGAAGCGCCTGGGTGAAGCGCCTAGCGATTCGTCCTCTACGGCGCGTCCTCTGCATTCCTAGAAGCGAAAAGGGGACACAACCGAAGTGCCTGCACGGTGGTGGCGAAGGCGTGGGTCATTCGCTGATCACGTGACGTCTGGTATCGTATATATTGAGAGGCGTGAATCTCCTCGGCGATTCTTTACAAAGGAACGTAGAGATCCGTCAGCACGGACAAGAGACTGTACTAAGTTTTGGTCGTGGAGACCAGATTGTTTGTTAAGGCTGCTGCGGTAGACTTAATGAATTCATTACTAGGTGCGAGAGGCGTAACTAGTTTCAGTTAGTTGTTGGGTGAAAACAACTTATCTTTTCGAAAGAACCGATAACCTGAGGGTTTATTAAAATTTAGTTGTCTTCAACTATATTTTACGAAGTATAAACGCTGTCTCTTATACACATCTAGATGTGTATAAGAGACAGCAAGAAGGCCGTTTAAAATTATTTTATTATTCTACTCCTAGATGCAGTTCTTGTTCTGTGCCGGTACACGTACCAGTATATACCCCAAGTCATGTTTGCTGAAAATTATGCAATATGGCTAATTTTAACATTTCGCTAAAATTATGCCTAACACGAATTGCCAACTTTCACGAATTTAAGTTNGAAGTATAAACGATGCTCTCTTACAGCATTATTTGTCTAATTAACGATTATTAGATGTATTGATGAATTTGGGAGTTTGTGTCTGTAAACAATTCAGATTTCATGTAATTTGTAATAAATCATTATTTATTATTATTACACGTGTTTGGTTGCTCGAGAAACCGAGCTGGTGGCAGCGAAAAAAACTACCATAGAGATTTTGGTATGTATGTGGATCCCGCTTCTACCAAAAGAATAATAACAACACATCAGGGTTTGAGGTGTGATGTTACAGTGAGTTGTGTTATTTTGAGTTTGACTGTTCCACTTAAGTAATTATTTGTGTCAATTTAAATTTTTTGTTTAATTTACCTAGTCGGCAATGCTAATTGGAAGCTACAGAAATTACTTATATATCTGATGTTATATACATTAAAAATGAAATTCTTCAAATAAATTCATTAAACAAGATTTCCTTCTAAATTAAATATAAAAAATATACTTACATAATGAAAGTAAAATGAGGCACATTAAAATGCTACAATTTCATGATATACATGTTTAAATTTTTTTATGCAAGTTTATTACATTTACATGTAAGTATTGTAGAATTTTGATAGTAATAATCCTTCAACATAATGTATCCCGCAAAATCTATAAAAAATATAAATTTAGAGTGAAGCAAAGTTTCATTCTAAAAATTGAAGTAGCTTTAAATAGGAAATATACCGTTTTATATTTTGTATGTCGTTAAACTGTTAAAATTTAATATCCCGATATAAATATGTAATTAAGAGTGAATACCGGGTATACGAACAACTGTTAGATACTCTTCCATGGCCCAGATGAAAAATGTTTTTCCCAGTTGTGATGCGACAATTTATTTCCACAAAAAAAGAAAAGAAAAAAGAAGCAAAGTGAAAGTAGAGTTTTGCAAATATATGTATCATACTTTGTTTGTACTTTATAAACTTTGTATGTAAATCTCACATTGTTCGTTAAAAGAAGTCATTAATTATGAGAAATATAAGCTACGTCATGAAAACGTTATGTAGTGCGCATCATCGGCACATGGGCGGGGTAAAGTCCCTAGATGCTACGACCTAATTTATGTGTTTAAAAATTGACAAGGCACAATCAAGCAATTTAAATACATCATACCATACAATTGTGTTAAGAAAAAGTACTTTTTCGAGTCACAATGACAATATTTGCAATCGCATGAAATTACTTTTTTCTCTTACTATGCATCTATTTCCATGCATTTTCAAATGTTTAAATTACGGCATTAATTTGATCATTCATAAACAAATTAGTATTATAGGAAAATACTGAAAAAAACCTTAAGTACTGCAACAACAATCTTTGGAAAATATTTTACCAGAAGAATGGAAGGAGGAATTATCTAATTCATTTTTATGCACGTTGTACAAATGAAATTCTTACTCATACAGTTAAAAAACTCAACCTTTCATTCTTCGAAAAATTTTAATCAAATGCAAATGAGAACATTTTTTCTTAACTTTTGAGATATTCAAAAGAGTAATGGATGTTAAAAATCTTTAATTATAAAATCACACTCCATAGTTTTATTTTGAAAAGGATAATACGATTTATATTTAGTATTTGTAATACAAATCTCAAAACTATAGCTTAGAAGAGGCTAAAATAAATATATGCAACGATTATGGTGATTTCCTTCCTAACTTCGCTTTCGTCATTTTCAAAACATCAAGCGCAGATCTATAACTATTTGTGAAAAATAATATTTAGAAAAATTGATGACAAACTATAAGAAGAAAATTTAGTAAGGAAGGTGAGTCTATAATTCGAGGGATCAAACTCAATATCGATAGGAAAATAATATAAGTTGAATTAGTTTGTTACATTTTAATAATTACGAAATTCATTTTACTCATTACTTCCTTTTAGTTATAAAAATTTACTTTGTGAACCATGAAATTACAGTTCATTGCATAACTCGCAAATATTGCACAACTAACAAAACTTAAACTGATCATTTTGAAGAATAAAATGTTAGAGTAACCCAAAAATTATTGACATTGCATACGTACAAAAGAATAATGTGTTTGGTTGCATAAATATTCATGATTCCTGCAGTTTAAATCAATACCGAGATTAATTTTCGCAAATTTTCAACTATACGCTTTACACAGAAGTACCGCAAAGGTCTATGTTACGCCCTTGCGTGCCAGACCTTCACTTCCCGGCGACGTTCCCCGTCTGAGAGAGAGTGTAGCGTGACTGTAAGTGGCAAGATTAACCTTGTAAAGCAGGTGGACTCCGAGGTTTCCAACAACGTTTACACAGTGCAGCATTATTTATTTAAAATATTCTAAAAATGTACGGAATGCACTCGCTGGCAGAGATGAACTAATTTGAACGCGGAAGCAGTATTTTGGCACGAAAAACACGTGTATACAGAAGAGATACTTGTAAATGCCAGCGAAGTGTTCTACAGTGAACGTCGTAAGAAGTATGAAGCCAATTATTTCTAATAGTCCTCATCTACGTCTTTAATTGCATGCAATGGGAGATACTTCATAATATTACTCCACCTGTAAATCATTCTTATGCAAGGAAGTTGTATATGCTAAAAAATTGTGTAAAAATGTATCTCCGGTGAAATTGAAGTAAGATAGTTCTGAAGGGAACTTACATGACAAAACACGTTAATTTTCATTATATAAGTTATTTAAAGATGGTTAAATTGCAGATAAAGAAGATCAAAATGTTATATCGATTATTGTTGACGTATAGAAATGTTATGCTCAAAGTTATCTGTCAATAGTTCTTTTTATGAAAAAAATATGTGGTTTAACATTGAATTTTTTAAATTTTGTATGACAGTACTATTGCATCTAATAATCTTTGGAAGTAATGAAAAATCATCTGGGATCAATTGGATACCTGTCGGCTCACATTGAAATTTAAGTCATTCTTGGCAAACACGGCTGTCAGCTGGAGATACCCTGGGTTAACTATGACGTCCTGAAGGTGTTTGCGAACAATTACTACTAATTTTTCCTCCCTCACCTAATTTCTAAATGCACTCTCCCATATATGATACTAAGGCAGATAATATTTGTTATGATGTAAGCCATGAATCGTTCATTCAGAATTGAATGTGGTAACATGTCCGTTGAATATATAACAACGATGATGATAGTCTGAGAAGCTTCAGTTATTACGATCGACGATTGACACTCGTGCATCCTGCAAACTTGGAATATTAGGTGGCAGCGTGGCCGTGGTAGATGGGGACAAGGTCTATATCTTGAACGTCTATGGCAGAAAAACGGTAGCAGCTATGCCTTGACACACAGCCATGGCGGCGGTGGTAGTGGGTTCCAACATGCAAAGCGGTCGCCGTTTACGGGCAGCGTTGCTTGATGAGGCGATCCTGGAATACATTACTAAAGGCAACTACCACTCTCCTACAGAACTATCCATCACATCGCACTTAGGAATCTTGACAATATCTATATTATCATTCATCACATTCACAAGACAAGAGTCGAAATTATTTTACCTTTTACTTCCACTGGATTTGAGTCGCACAAATATATTCTTAAGGAACACTAAGTTTAATTCAGAATAAATCCATTAATTAAACTAACTTAAAACTCAATTTTACTGTTTACACCCAGTTAGAACATATTTTAAAATAATATTATTATAAATTTGTTGCAATGAATTTCCCAAATTTTCGTTATATAACGAACATGATTGAAAATAATTGAGATGACAGGAGACGCTTTAAATTTTATATTAAAATATACAAACGATTTACTTTCAAAATATGTAATTAAGATGTCTCATATAATGACATATTTGCTTCTAACAGCCAAATCGCGTCCGATTTGTTCAACAGTAAATCGTTGATAAAATCTTCGTAATCCCATTTTTCTCATCGCGACGGGTAATACAAATCAAATATTGCAATAACCTATGTATTCTTCCGGTATCTTTGTAAAAACGTGAAAATTAACAATTGAACATGGAATAAAGTGAACGAAAAAATACTCCAACCAATTCTGCAGTTTTAATTACAATTTTCAATACAACACATTATATTGTCACCACGCATCGCATTTAGCAAGTATTGAATCACAAGGTTAATTCTTTGACTTATATTAAAAATTATAAGGCGTACCTCTACATTAAAATCATTTAACTTTTAATGTTACTAAAAATTTCTAAACTTCATTATTTTTCGGAAAAAACTATCAAATACATGGAATCATTGGTATACTTAGCATTTATACGTAAAAATAATCACCTACAACCAAGTTTCTCTCTAAACTTCAATTTATTCCTTACAATTCAATAAATTGGCTAATTATATTTCTGGGAGATAACCACTTCATAACCTTATCGAAAAAAAAAGACTTTTCAGTATTAAAATTTACTTCTATTCAAATTTGAGAACACAGGAAATTTTCTCAAGGATATGGAGGTATTTAATTAAATAAGCACATATTAATAATTTATACACGAAATAGGCATATTTGAAAACAGCATGTTTTGAGTTTGGGGAGCTGTACCCATGGTTCTTTTAACGTGTAAAAGCAAATAACCCATTAGTGGCGAATTTGCACTTCTTTTGCATGCTTGAATTAATTCTTAAGAAATGAGAGATATGACTTACTATTACCTAGTACTTTGTTTAACACGTTTCGTATTTAAATAAATAGTTTCACAGCTTTTAAAGATAGTCTAAAACATTCCACCTTATGTGAAAATCAAATACATTTTTAGAACACAAATTTAAAATTCAACATTTCGAAACCATACCTGTTTTAGAATTTATATTCCAACCCTGTCTAAAATAATATTTTTTTAAACTCTATGACCGCAATAACAGAGCAAAAAGAAATTGATGAATCGTTACTGTAAAGTAATCACACTAGTCACAGTCTTAAAGTTACGACAATTTCAGGTTAATTTCCGAATGTTGTGACTTTCTCTTTGAGGATAAATTTATTTATTTATTTATTTATTTAAATGAATTTGGCACGTCCTTTGATCCATTCTCTAGTGGTTTAGGACTGAAAAATGTACGACTGAGAATAACGGCGAATATTGGAAGACGTGTCAAAGGTGTGAACAGGATGACACTACTTTTCATAAGCTACATACATGAGAAAGTAAAATTGGCAACACTTCAGTGCACTAGTTCATACTGCTGGAGCACAAGTTTGTTCAAGACCCGTTGAATCTAGCTGCGTCTGGCGCGCATCCAAGAAATATCGTGGAATGGTCTGTAGCAGAAATAATGCATAAGATGGAGATGTCAAGAAAGCATATTTTGACAAACAACGCAGAAGGACTGGTTCAGTCAGATTGTACAGTAGTACAGCATTAACTATTTAGATTCTCTTAGTTTCTATAATTCATAGAAAAGAAAGAATTCATACGAAAGTATTATTTTCAGATTTGAATGTGATTTCATTTGTGAACTTTACAATGATGTTTTTTTTATTTGAGTGTGAAAAATTAAATGAACCCATGTCCCTCATGTTAATTATTAGAGAAATACACTGCATTTTCCTCCACTGCGTGTTTAAACCTCTATTTGTTTAAGTATTTGTGTATGAAACTTAATATAACTTACACATTACGATACAACATTATTAATATAAAAATCAATAAAATGAAAACTACATAGTTTCAAAAGTAAAACTATACCACAACAGGCCCCGGAGGTGACCAAAGGGTTCGCGGAGGGTAGAGCTCCGCAATTTCTTGGCCTCGACAATAGGAGGAGGAAGAGGAAGAACAAGAAGAAGAGGAGGAAGAGGAAGAACAAGAAGAAGAGGAGGAAGAGGAAGAACAAGAAGAAGAGGAGGAAGAGGAAGAACAAGAAGAAGAGGAGGAAGAGGAAGAAGAAGAAGAGGAGGAAGAGGAAGAAGAAGAGGAGGAAGAGGAAGAGGAAGAAGAAGAGGAAGAGGAAGAGGAAGAAGAAGAGGAGGAAGAGGAAGAAGAAGAGGAGGAAGAGGAAGAAGAAGAGGAGGAAGAGGAAGAAGAAGAGGAGGAGGAGATACCAGTTACTTGTTTTACAGCAGGCTAAGTAGGTCAGGGAGTCAGGCCATCCAACCAGCAACTTAGCGCTCTAATCATTGAGCCACGTTGATTCCAAGGTATACTTTCACTAATCCATATAATTTATAATAATTAAAGCGAAAGCTTCGCTGATGCAGACTTCATCTTCTGGTTCTTTATTCAGGGGAATATTCCGGAAAATGCTTTATTCTCTTGAATAAAGAGCCTGAAGATATTGCCTAAGTCAGCGATAATTCTTTTGCCTTAATTCTGAAAAATAATAATGATTGCAGATACTATTGCAAGTTTTCAACTTATTAATGTACATATACCAATCAAAATGATGTAAATTACCCATTATTTAAATAAAACTATTTATAGATTCACTGACCTAGTAAACATTGTAGCAACGTTTTATTGCACTTATGACATGCCAGGACAAAACATCACACAACTAATTAAAGGTTTGGATCAACTAATTGAAGCATAGGAAAAACACAACAATCTGAAAAATTTATTTTTGTGCAATGCATGACAATCAGCATATTTAACCGAAGAATGCACGACCAAAAATAAATACTTCAATTTAAAAAACGTATATAATAAATAACATTTTACTGCTTCACTGGATTAATATTTTGTGATGTAATATTTCCAGTTATTCTAGCAATATATGCTGAAACAGTATTGATGTATTTAACCACTTTCATTATTCAGGAGAAATGGCTAACTGAAATACTGAAAGCTATTGTAAATGCTGTGAAATTCTAATGTGTAATATCATACATCGAAAAAAACAGTATTATTTAGAAACGTGAAGTACGATTTGAATATGGTTATCATAAAGTACTTTTCATATTATGTTATGATTCATTGCCGTAAGTCAAAAGAACACTCCAAAATAATAAAATGGTTTTATAATGGAAAAAGATGAGAAGCAACGAATAAAAAAGGAGTCTGATTCACTATTTACTCACAAGTCTGAAATTAAACATCACTTTCAGACGAAGAGTGTACGAGTCATGTTAATTAATGTTTTGCATACACGGAACAATGGATAACTCACAATGTCTCAAAAAAAATTACAATGAGATATATTATAGGAACAACTTTTTTCTGAATCTTATGATACCCTTTCTTCGTATACAGTTACATAAAGCTATCCACTGAAATTTATTGAAGGAAAAAGACAATATTTCACAATGAACATAGCAAAATTCTCTAATATACTACACGAATCGAAATCCACTGCAAGCCACAGATAAATAAAACCCTTCTAGCGAATATTACGCTGACAGTAGCGAACGAAATAAAGTTTGCTTTGCATTGCAGATCAGCCCGCTCTAACACAGCAGTGCATTGGGAAATTTTGTCATCCAGAACGGCAGCGTGCTTATTAAAACATGACAACTCTGAAAACTGGTCGGGCAATCGTGTTGATACGACAGTACAACCAGCAGGCGCTTTTGAGGAGAAATTACTATCTCCATGTTACATTTGTGATGTAAATATATTCAATAGAATGTAGACAACGTAATACGGAGGACGCTGTAAGCGGTTGGGCATAATGTAAAAGAACCCGTTGCCGCAACGTTACGAATATGATTGAATGAGCCGCAGTTAAATAGATGAATGGTTTAGATAAGGATTCCCAGCGGATCGCGACGAAACATCGCAACCATCACTGGTAGTATGATACTATATAGATTAAAGTTGCGGCTATAAATAACTTGGACACAAATTCTCGGATGATGTATGTAAATTCGGTTTTACCATTCAAGGAAAACTGTTACAACTCAAATGAAACAACCATTTCAAGCATCAGAGCAAATTTATTAAAGGTGAATTTATTTTATTTGTTTGTTACAATGACATTTAATGTAAAATGTTTCTCATATCGTTACAAGGTGCATTAATATCTGATGTAAAATGCATTAAACCAATCCATTTTTTCTTACCACATATTACTGCGTTGCTAGAAAGGCGACGTATAAAGGCTTAAACAATTAGAATACTACTCCAGTATTTACCATGCAGCTAGGTACATTGATCTTATTACATAAATAACATATTAATAAACTAGTGGTGCCAAACCATGGCACACACATCCTCGTATACTTTTTTGAGTTTGACCATAAAAATAATACAATATTAAATAAATGAGTAACAATACAAAATTCTATAAAGATTGGGATTATTTTTGCATCGTTCTCTATAATTTCGTCTTCATGTTACATTATTTGAATTGTTTATTCAAGAAATCTATTAACTACCATTGACAAATGAGCAGTCTGAAATTTGCAAATTCTGTCTTCGGGTTTCTCGAGACGTTTAGCTAAGTAGGATATATATTCCATATCAAATGATAGATTAATAATTTATTAAGATATGATTTATGGGAACCAAAGCAAAGAGACCATCTATATTCTTATTTAATTTGGTAATAATAAGCTGAACAGATATTTGTTTGTAAATTTTAGATGTATTTTTACTTGATAGAAATTTATATCGGATAATTGGTCAATCTTATATAAATATTAATCTTGTAAAGAAACAAGGTTTTTTCTCGGGTTCGCTTTTCTGAGTCACGGATCTCCAGTATTGATATTTACGTCAAATTCTCAAAATATAATTTTTCACGATTCCAATTTTCTAGATACAGCGAATATGAGGAAGTGATAGGGTGAGAAACTAAGTTTTATTGTTTGGAAGGTATTTGAAAATCTACTTTTTCGGAATCTGGGACTACCAATATGAATATATCCATTAAAAAATCGTGATCAATTTTTTCCCGATTATTAAGCGTCCCGTTTAAACTCGTGATTAAATGTCAAAAGTAATGATAATAATAATAATAATAATAATAATTTCTTGTCAAAAAACACTACAAACTGCGTATGACCACGTGGAGGACAATAAACTAATTTACTCTCCGGAAGCAAGAAAAGGACCATCGCATCAATTCCGATCAAGGGCCCTAAGGCAGAGGCGGATTCAAAAAGTTCAGCAAAAATTCCTAGATACATAAAAAGTTAGCTGCGAGTTATAATACTAATAGAATGTCAATATGTTTGTAATTAAACGCAAAAAATTTCATATACAAATTATTATCGAACTATAGATTATTCTGAGTATAGTGTTTAAAAATCAAAAGAATTGAAATAACACTAAATTCACGATTTATTGTTACAAGAAACACACCCCAAGACAAAGCCTAGAGAACCTGTATAAGAAATCCGCCTCTACCCGAAGGAAAACCGGAACAAAACCCGGGCCAGGATGGGGCTACATAATTAATGTATACAACCGTGCCATAATAATAATAATAATATAATAATTTTTATTGTCAAAAAGCAGTTACAAACTGCGTATGACCATGTGGAGGACAAATTAATTTAGCAAGCGATCTTTCATTTTGTGAGTAGATTTGTTTCCAAAGGGTATTTTGATTGGTTACTTCAATTCTCAGTAATTCTGTTATACATACTTCGATTCTAAGCACTGATTAGTTTTCTATTGGACATCATAATATCCCCCTGGAGTTTGAGTCAATGAAGAGGGTTTTAATTTTCAACCAATGAACCTTCTCAGTGCTTGGGATGACGTTCAGTCAAACCGTCAGTCGAGCACAGAGAGCGCTTCATCCAAGTGACCACGAAAATCTTGCAACTCCATTATAACTTAAGGTGAGTTCCCTCGCAACGGAACAGCAAGAGCCACGTCAAGCTTTCGAAACGGAACTATAATTACCTGCAGAGGCGAAGACATTGCAAAAGCAAGGGTAATGCCGTGTGCAAGGCGACAGAACAGACAGTAACACGACGTGCTAAGTCCAGCGTTATGTTTATGGTCTCAGCTGGGAAATGAAGCAATGAGATGGTTCGTTACGACGACGATGACTCGTATTTATTAGTTTCTGGAAAATCAATATATATAGTATTCGTCGGTCATAAGGTCGTTTTCCTTTATTTATTAATTTAATAAGACTATAAAATGGACTTTAAATGTAGTAAAATTAAAAACTATGGGTGATGTTCCCCTAGTTCTGATTTAATAAAACATACAGTATTTTAATCCAATTACACAGATGTGCGATGGAAAATTATTATAAAAGTAATAGTGATTCTTACAGACTTCTGGTGCTAAACACACACACACACACAAAGAAATAAAAAAATTGCGAATTGTAAATCTTTTTTATAATATTAGCTAAATAAACAAAAAAAGCACGTTATATGACTTAGTATTTTCAAATAAAAAATATTAAATTTTTTTAGTGTTAGCGAGTGAAATATAGTAATTTCAAACATCTGTAGTGATTTAATCTGGTGAATATTTCATTTGAATTTGAAATAAAGTGCTATCTGCTCCGCTTTAAACTAGATCACTTCCATGCAACGCAATTCAGTGTACACGGAACCTTTTACAGGTTTTTTTCTACATGTGCGTTCCGCAATATGAACTGAGAGGTTGTGTGTATTCTCCGAACAAATTCGATTACATACGTAGAAATTTGACTTCAAATAACAACACAGAAATATTTCAGACAAAAAAGAATATTTTGTTTCTTTTGCCGTATAATTAGCAGACCAAGGCAAGTCTTGGGGTCGGCTCTAATATTGGTCAGTTGCGTATAAGAACTTAGACTGTTGTTTCAAGGAAAGAAGAGTTCTTTCCATTTTGGTGTACCAATGGTTTAGAGGAAACCCAAGACGTATTGTCATGACAGTTATACTTGCTAGAGCAATGTGCAACGATTTAATTTAAAAGATTCAAAGGAGCATTACCATCCAAACATTCAATAAAACACCCAACCCCAATGGACCAGATATACCTGTTACTATACACTCATCTACACTGGAGTAAGTTAATCTGAAGCAATGTTTAAGGACTGTGTTTTGTATGGGTCTGATGTAAGGAGACGTACGAAAGACGAAAATTTCGAGAAATGAAAAAATAAAAAATACATACCTGGAACGCTTTCAATCTTTTTGTAACTGAGGTTTTGGAGAACATTAAGTGCCAAAACTATTAAAATCTTGTGAAAAATGTCTGAACAGACTGCTAAGGTGTTCTTACGTAATTTTAAAGGTGCACTTTTTACATTCCAATTTGGACTACTTTCCTGAATATCTTGATGTAGTTAATGAAGAACAGGAGAGAAGTTATATCAAGACAGAAACGTATGGAAAGACGATACCAGAGTACTTGGAATGTTCAGGTGAGGTTACTGGACGCAGAAATAGTCTATGTTCAGAAAATTTACAAAAGAGAAGTTGGTAATAGACACTTTGAAGAAAGAAGAAATTATGTTACCAATGACTTTTGACATGTTTACACACTTTACAAACAATTTGTAAGTATTACTTTTAATATTTTTTAATTTCTCCCTTTATATACAAAATGAGTATACTCTTTCTTTTAAATTTTAAATTGGTATTTGTATAAAATTTCAAACCGTTCTAGTGAAGTAACCTCACACGATAGAAAAATATTAACAAGTCATGGAATAACCGCCAAGATATTCTTAAAAATCAGAAGTTAAAACTAAAACAATTTTCAAAAAACGTTTTTTCGTAGACCTGATAAAATTTTAAATTGAATTGAAACAAACACAAAATCATATGTAAAATCTGATGATGTAAACGTTACTATCATAATTTATTATAATGCATGAAATTTTAAGAAAAAATGAAAAAAGTATTTATATTAAATAGTGGACAACTAAAGGTAAAAGGAGTAATAAATTAGTTGAACGAGAACTCGAAACCTTTTCGTCTCCAATTTCTATTTAATGAAACATTATCAATAATTTTATCTTATAAAATACAGGAACATTCTCCGTGCTCATACTATTTGTATTAGAATACAAGGTAATCTCCCATTATTTTCTTCATTTTGTAGTCGTTTCACACTAGGCGACCGGTTACAGGGACAAGTCTCAAAGTTTTTTTTTTGGGGGGGAGGGTTGACAAGTCTCAAAGTTTGGGGGGGGGTTGACAAGTCTCAAAGGTTTGGGGGGGGGTTGACAAGTCTCAAAGGTTAGGGAGAGAGACAAGTCTCAAAGGTTAGGGAGAGAGACAAGTCTCAAAGGTTAGGGAGAGAGACAAGTCTCAAAGGTTAGGGAGAGAGACAAGTTTCAAAGGTTAGGGAGAGAGACACATCTCAAAAGCTGGGTAGAGAGACAAGTCTCAAAGGCTGGGTAGAGAGACAAGTCTCAAAGGCTGGGTAGAGAGACAAGTCTCAAAGGTTGGGGAGAGTGACAAGTCTCAAAGGTTGGGGAGAGAGACAAGTCTCAAAGGTTGGGAGGAGAGACAAGTCTCAAAGGTTGGGGGGGAGACAAGTCTCAAAGGTTGGAGGGAGAGACAAGTCTCAAAGGTTGGGGGGAGAGACAAGTCTCAAAGGTTGGGGGGAGAGACAAGTCTCAAAGGTTGCGGGGAGAGACAAGTCTCAAAGGTTGGGGGGAGAGACAAGTCTCAAAGGTTNNGGTTAGGGAGAGAGACAAGTTTCAAATGTTAGGGAGAGAGACACATCTCAAAAGCTGGGGAAAGAGACAAGTCTCAAAGGCTGGGTAGAGAGACAAGTCTCAAAGGTTGGGGAGAGAGACAAGTCTCAAAGGTTGGGAGGAGAGACAAGTCTCAAAGGTTGGGAGGAGAGACAAGTCTCAAAGGTTGGGGGGAGAGACAAGTCTCAAAGGTTGGGGGGAGAGACAAGTCTCAAAGGTTG
>NNCF01126132.1:592411-635902 GCA_002313205.1 Laupala kohalensis
AGACTAGTCTCGAGGTGGTGGAAATAAGTCACGAGAAAGAGGAGACATGTCAAGAACGGACAAGTCTCGGGGACTCGTCGCTGGTTCATTTCACACTTAGAGACTGGTCTCCAAGACACGGAGCTGACATTGTGGAGATTTCGGTCTCATTGCTATACATTGGGTACGTTATTTGGTGTAACAGAGCGCCAGAGGTATGGTGAATCTATCACATCATAACTTAAAATGACTAATGGTAACTCTTCACTCGAGAGATAACACGACCCGTATTTCGCACACATTGATATCTGTTTACTCGTGTTTCTTTTCTTCCCGACACTTTAATACTGAAAAGAGTGACTTGTTTCCAGACCCTGATCACATGGTGTAAAACGATCCATAAACGACTTTGAGATTATCTATAATAAAAGGATTTATAAACAACATTTTTGGTATCTAGAATATCGTTGTTAAAATATCATGTAGTTAATTACCTAACACACTTGTTTTCCATTCTGCCATTTCCTTGTAGTCATTCGTCTGAATTCTTGATTTACTGCTGAGGATAGTAGATATTACTAAATTTTTTATCAAGACACGTCGATACCAATGACATATTTTCATCAACATAATATAATTCATTGAACACAGTATTAGTCATGTAAATTTCAGGTGTTTGCATTCTCTAGGAAAGTAGAAATTTTACAGAAATTATTACTTAAACCGAATATTGATACACAATATGTTTTATATACATCATTGAATGAAGTTTCAGTAACATCCCTTGTTGACTAAATCTGAATAATTATTTAATCTACATGTTAACTTAAATTATCGAGGGTTCAAATATTCCAAAATAACTGAACAGAGATCCGAATGTCACTAATAAAATTAGAATTTAAACTGTTACTAATGAAATTGAGAATCCAATAATGTACATATTTATATTTATTGCGAGATATTTCAGCGAAAACATGTTATCAAATCACACATTTCAACGAAGGTTAGTAAAAATTTATTAACTTCAAGTATCCCTTATTTGAACACTGAAACAATGGTTGGCTTTTGATATTAACAAAAGTCGAAGGAAATTAAACTAACATGCATAATTATGATACATACGTCTTTTTATATACATAAAAAATGTACATTTGAATTTCCCGCGCTTACGCTTAAGATCTGTCGTAAGGCAATTTTTCAACATTGAATCAAGTTTAGTAAACTTTATGTTCAAGTATCTATTTATTAACCTTGGACTGAATGTTTAATATGATTAATGGATGCTGCTTTCTCTTACTGAATTGTTCGAATTTATTACATGAAGTTTCTTATTTCCTTATTAGCGAAAAACAGATTAATTTAGAATAATCATAATATAGACCTCTTTGAGAAATTAAAACAATTTCCAGAACTCCAGATATCACGAATTTTTGGAAGTTAGGCCCCAAATTTCATGGCTTGTTACATAGAAGTCGATAAAATGTCGGAGGACCCTAACTAACCTCAGCAAACCCGAGGTACCAAGCATGTTTATCTGACTTTTTAATAACTCGTTCATAATGTATTCCGAGCCGTTCGGAAAACCAGTGGGTCCGAAAAAACAAACAAACAAACAAACAAACAAACAAAACAACAGATTCCTTAGCGTTACATAAGGATTATTAACGCCTTACGTACGGAGTTGAACACAAAGTTTTGAGTAGGCAACCTGTCATACATTTGCGCTGTGCGAATTGCATGTGCACTTCACTGAAGAGTCATTCAAAACTTACTCCGTACCAAGACATTTTATTTCACGTTAGCTCAAAAAGAGATGTTTTGAATACCAAAGAAGTGTCATTTAACTTTGTAGGCTTATTGATAATACAATTGCTATTTTCAACCATTCAATTCATAGGTGAATATTTTTAGAAAGAAAGGTTTAATAAAACGCCTATTTAACGAATTGCATCATGGGAATCATTTTCACATAATTCTAGTTTTACAATATCATCCTCGCCTCACAAACAAAATTCAATATCATACTCACGTAGCAATATATATTCGGGATGAAATTAAATATATCAAGGATTTCAATTACACTTACGAGAATCGAAAAAGCTTTAATGCTATGTGATGTTCAAGGAATTTGTAACTGAGCATATAAATTTTGGAATATTCTATAATTTTTTTAAAAAAAATGAGGACAATGACTGCAAGAGCTAGGACGTTATTGAAGATATTGATGTATTAGATTATATGTCATAATTTATTAGGGTCATAATCATAGTCCATATGGAATACGGGTCATTTCATCTTGGGAGTGAAAAGTTTCTATTAGTTCCTTCAGGATATGATGTTGTGATTGGTTCACCATACCCCTAGCGCGACGTTACATCACACCACGTTACCAATACATGGCAATGACTTTGAAATATCCACAATTTTATCTCTTCGTCTCGGAGACCGGTTTCTAAGGGTAAAAAGAACAAGCGACGCGTCCCTGAGACGTGAAGTGACCCTTAGGGTTAGAAATAAAGGAAGAAAATAGTAGGTGAAAATCACTTTGTATTCTGATACAATTAGTATAAACACGCAGAATGTTACTGTATTTCATAATAAAAAAAGTATTTATGATGTTTCATTCAACGGAAATGGTAGATGGTACTGGTTCGAGTTCCACTACGAGAAATATTTTACTCCTTTTGCGTATTGTTTTCCACAGGTTTATATAAACAATTTTATCATTTTCTCGTATTATTTTTGTATCGTAATAAATCATGAAAGTAATCTTTACATCTTCTTTACATATTCAATAATCATTGGTCACCTATTGCAGAATTACCCTTTGTATGGGAGAGTAAAGGTCAGCGCTAATATCGGATTTCAGGTATTATAAATTCGAACGACAACTAAATAACTTGATACGAGATACTTGAATAATTGAATTCAAGAGTGTCAATACATTAAACATTTCCTCAAGAGAACACTCAAGAATGCGATAGAGAAACAAACATTGCGGCTACCACACCATTGTTAGGGTTCAAACTACTAAAATGAAGAATACAGAAAGGACTCTATGACAAACATGGAAATCGCAAGTATTAGAAATCAAAGAAAAATAGAAAAAAAAAAGAATTCAAGCAGGTTGTCTCAAACATTTTGTTTAAATTTTTATTTTCTGACATTCTATTTATAGTTTTCAGACCATTAACTCCAGGAGATAAACTTTCTGAGTTATAACGTGCTGGAAGCGATACGAGAAATTTACTTCTTTCTAGTGCTTTTAATCATAACAGCATAAAAACATTTATTCTCGTACATTGCACAAATGTACTTTTCATACAATTTCAAAATTTTTTTATCCAAAGTATAAACGTTTGTATACTTGAATAAAGAAATAACGAATACGAAATGGATTTCGTTCAATGATAATGTTATATTCATGCATCTCCCAAACCAGGAGTTATAACGTTTTCAAGTTCTTACACAAGTGTCAAAATATTATATATACAAAAATTGTTCCCCCCCCCCCCCAGGGAACTNAAGTACGTGTTTGGCAAACACGGGGCCCCGATCTGAGTCTGGCATTACTTCCATTTACTTGTGCTAGGTTCCTTCCTTTCTCTTTTCTGACCTTCCTTGGTCACCTCTTGTTCTTTTCGATCCCGACGCTAGGGTATCTTTCATTTTCCTCCTCCTTCTTCTTCTTTTTTATGATATATGTAATGTTTTGAGATATGTTGATATTTGAGTTTTGAGTTGTAATTCAGGAGGGTTTTTATGAGTATCGTTGAGTCATTCGGCGAGTCCCACACGCGGGGAGAGTCATGTTAGCTCTCCCTAGTGCGTAACTGCATTTTCCCTACCTGTACAAGTTTTTAGGGCTCTAATGACCTCGATGTCGACGAGCCGTAAAGCCCCACAAAAAAAAATTGCCTTTCCAAAAATCTTCATTATCCTCGTAATGGCAGTTATGCTTCATCCGAGGATATCACTATTTACATGACAACAGTAACAATATTAGTGAAATCAGTCATATTTCCACCAACGTCCCTTCAATCACATTATAGACTCAGACAATGGATATCTCCATTAAGCATGTTTATGACCTTACATATCTGGAAAGAGTCCAATAGCCTCCTTGATTCAGAGCGAGAGAATTAATTTGCGCGAAATTCTCGTTAACGTCGCCAGTATACTATTCTGGTATACGTTTCGATTTGCGTTTTTCCCACTTTTGAAACCAGTGGCTATGAACAGAAGAATCCACTAGTCTGCGTATGAGCGGAATGGCTGATACGTAATGGGATTCGAATCACTCATGATGTCCACCTCTCATCACAAGTCAAAAGAGAGAGAGCTTAATGATAAGCGTTAATACGACAGAACTCTGTATTATTAGTATTAAAATATGAATATAGTAAAATTAAGCGCTTAATATTTACAAGAATAACACCATAAAAATATAAACAGAATACAATATCTCGTATGATGAAAATATGTCTTATTTATGACGTTTTTCACATTCAATTCGAATATATTTCTCAGAGAATACAATAAAAATGAAGTTTAATTCGTTACATGTTCCAGAAAATCTCTAAAAAATTAACCAACTCTATATTACATATTTAGTATTTAAATAAATCACCTACAGTATATACATTAAATTTATTGTGATTCTTTACTTAGGTCATGATAAGAAAAAAAAAAAAAAAAAAAAAAAAAANAGAGGAACATTAATTCTCTCCAAGCAACACTGATCCCAACTTAACGGCGTCACAAGGCATCCCAATCGCATATCGCGTAATCATATTACGAAACTATGCTGGTCGGTAGAGTAATGAAATCACCTGCGGCAGGAAGCATTTGCAACCGCAGACGGCATTATTACGGTCACAGCTGATCATCCGATATTGCGTATAAGTTTCACTTCATTGGTCTATCACGGACTCTGTGATTCCGATTGCATTATTACACAGACTCGCTTGGTTTAAATACATTCCGGAAGCAGAAACGTAATCCCTTCAAACGTGTCACGTGTAACATGCTTGCAGGTTCATGGAAAAGAGAATCATTACTAAGATTACAAATTTGTTCTAATTTGCTTGAAACAAAAAGCTCTTATCATATTCTGTAGTAGTATTAGTTTAAAATTGATTATATGATGTAAGGATTAATTACAACAGAAATCAAATTTGTTCGTGATTGTATTATACTAGAACGGCTTTCTAATTGATAAATAAGATTCAAAACAATTGATAACTATGCTAAAATGCGCTATAACACCACATTATCGCTTCAGATACAGATGTACCATACGCACCCTCAAACAATTTTGTTGTAAGTCAATAAATATTAAAGAGTATCAATAATGTACAAGTCCAAGAATAACCATTAAACCAGGAACGACGTGTATGAACAATTTTGCTGACGCAGCTCACGTCTCTTAGTTCTGGTACGATAATGGGGTGTAATGGATAGTCACGCGAGTCAATGGCTACATCGACAAAGAAATTAACTAATTCTCTACTCCCCACGGTTAGATACTTCTCAAGAGGCTCCAGCCCCTCTGGTGGCTCAGGTGGTAGCGTTCTTGCTCATCATGAAGTCATCCCGGGTTCAATTCCGGGACATAAAAAACTGTAGCTTTTCGCTATTGTCCCAGACTACTGAAATGCAAACCCCCCTCCCTCTATCCACCTCCTCCTAGTATCAATAACTCTAACTATTACTGACAACTCCTGTTAACCCCTTCACGTGGGCCAAGTTGTTGGTATAAACCCAGCTAAGTAACCCACCTACCACCCAACTCCTACCTCCTATCGCTCCATGTAGATAAGCTTCAATAGCACACTACGTTTCCCATTTACAAATACTACAATACAAGAGGCTCCAGTTGGAGCCACGTGTTGCCTTCAATCCTCACACTCACTCTCTCGCGAGTCTGTGAAACCCCAACCACCAGCTATCAGTTTTATTTATTAGTTCTTTATGTCAGAATAATATGTGGATTCTTTCTCTGTAGTTTTAAGGTATTTATGAACAAATAAGTACTCTTTTCCGTAATTTAGATTTGACTTTTTATTGAAAAATTAAATTGGTTTAGTTTGATGATCATACGTACTTTTGAAATAAATTATTAAGTTTTATTAATTACCAATTTGTTGGTATTATATTATTATAACTCGTAGCATCTTATTTGTTCTTATCTTAGGAATATGCTGAAGTGTTAAATCCGCTTCTACCTGAGGGCTCTTGATAGGAATTGATGGGATGGTCCCTAGCTTGCTTCCGGAATGTAAATTTGTTTATCGTACTTCATGTAGTCATAAGCAGTTTGTAACTTCTTTTTTGACAATAAATTTATTATTGTTATATTAGGTCCGTATTAAAATGTTAAAAAATAATAGTCAATCTGAAATCCTTATACCTCAAATGTGGTGACAAAGTCCAGTAATGTATTCAGTAAGTACTGAATGTCACTAAAATAGAAAATAGAATAACAACATTGAAATAACCCTATAATAAACAAAAAATTGGTTCCGCAGGTCTTCGAAGATATTACAAACTTCTCTTTAGTTAAATTTAACACGTAAAAACTTTTCACCTCCAGATTTATTATTTATCCCCCAACCTCCTTAAAAAAGAAGTTGATAATAAAAGTGAAAAGAAAATATTTCTATGAAGTTTTCGAAAAATATATTCCTTTCGTGCTTACCCATAAAAATTATAATCAATGGCTTACAAAAGAAAGCTATACTTATTCAGAAAACCACGCAAATATTTGCACACAAGACACACATGATTGCTTCTGCAAAATACCTCGAACGTGATAAATCCTATTATTCCATCTGATCTCCAGGGTAGAGACAACTGACACATCGAATGATTTCAGTAATATTGTCTTTAAATTACACATAGTGAGTTATCTAATCTTGTCATACTTTCATGGATTTTATGAATAAATGTATTCTTCTTGGAAAGGTTCTTGGAACGATCTGGAATGTTGCGGAAAAAAAGCATGTATCATGTATTGATTTATTTTACAGTTTATTGCTTCACCAATGTGTCTATAAGTCAAAACTAATGAACAATAATAACGACTATTTATTTTATTGGCTGATCGATAACTATACTTAAACACACATTTGACATTTCGACACAGAAAGAGATGGATGAAAATTTACATATTTTTCCAAAAGACGACTTCTAAACATACGCTGCAGCGTTATACTGAGACAGAAAGTTCTATTCTAATGCATAATTAAGTGCATACGTGGTAGCAAATGCGTGAATAATACCGCACCGAGATATGGCCAGCAATGGGTTCTCTCATCAGTTCTGTGAAGTTGATTCAGCGGCCAGTACAATAGGTCCTGAAGAGGATCCTTCGAGAGGGAAATTAACAGTATGTATAAGAGCAATTCATGTGCGAGATCTACATTTCCCTTCCCGATCGAAGAGAAGTGTTTGCGTTTTCTATCTCCTCTCGACGGAATAGTGATCACTCAAATGTTCTTACTGAACATGTGCTTAACGTTGTCCTGAATCGGGAAGGGCTCTTGAGGAGATTCAAAACGTCACTCTTTCTTCTTTTTTTTTAAGTTCAAGTTTTGTTATAATGAAACTCAAAATTGTACATGATATGTCACCCCACTTATTTTACATCAAAAATAGGTTTATTTTCATAAGAATAGTTATTTTGCCACATTCGATAGCAAAATAAGCAATTCTGGTGGAAGAAATGTTCAAATGAAAATAAAAAAATAAAAAACAACCTAGACATAATTTTATTGCATTTTAAACACACCACTATAACCTTACCAATACAAAAAAAGTTCCGAGTGTGTTTTTATGCCCCCCAGGGGACTTACATCTAGTAAGTACGTGTTTGGCGAACACGGGGCCCCGAGCTGAGTCTGGCATTACTTCCACTTACTTGTGCCATGCTCCTTCCTTTCTCTTTTCTGACCTCCCTTGGTCACCTCTTGTTCTTTTCGATCCCGACGCTATTAGGGCTAGGGTATCTTTCATTTTCCTCTTTCCTCTTCTCCTTTTTTTAAAAGTGTTTTTTAGTAAAAGTCATGAGATATGTTGGAATTTGTGTTTTGAGTTGTAATGCAGGAGGGTTTTTAGTGGGTATGGCTGAGTCTTTCGGCGAGTCCCACACGCGGGGAGAGTCATGTTGGCTCTCCCTAGTGCGTAACTGCATTTTCCCTACCTGTACAAGTTTTAAGGGCTCTAATGACCTCGCTGTTGACGAGCCCTAAAGCCCCACAAAAAAAATAAAATAAAATAAAATGTGTTTTTATGATACGCTTGAATTGAAACCTACATCCAGTGATTCAGTGAGAACGTCCACCACTAAAACATTTAAATACACCTAAATGCGTTTGTCAAGTCGTGAGAGTGGGATAATAATTTTACGTGCTCAAATAATTTTCTTCTTTAGATGTACAAGATATTGAAATCAATTTCGATATTTTAATCGATCGAGTAACTGTGTATTTTATTCAATTTTTTCCTGGCCAGTTTAATACCATCATCAATTGATAACCGGACTAAAAACAAACTTTTAGTGAATGTTTAGGACTTTTAGTGAATTTAAGGGAACGGAAGCAGCAAATCCATATCCATACTAATATATCCATATTCATACTAGCATATAAATGCGTAATGCGAATGCGTGTCTGTCTTATCGTTACTTAATCACGACTAAATCACAGAACCGATCGTAATGAAATTTAGCAAGGAGATAGTTAAGATGTCCAGGATGAACGTAGGTTAACTTTTATTTTTTAATGTATGAAAAGAAAGATGAAAAGTGCAGTTGAAGATAAATGTCGATGAAATGAGGGAAAAATCAACCATATTCACTTACGCTGCCTATTCGGTTAGAGATAGATGATAACTATGAGTGGCAATATTGTTCACCTGAAGAGTTCTATAAAAAAGTCCGCGACAGCATATGTCTATCTACTAAGGTTAATTTAAATTATCCAAAAAAGGTTATGAAAAATAGAATTGTTGAAACACTTCAATTTAAGTGACAAATGTAAGACGTAAATAATCAATTATCAAATTTACAGGGTTCTTTGTGCATTTAACAAAGATAAAAAACATCATTAAATTGTAATGTTGAGACGATAATCTGGGTGTAGAGAAACGGTCCTTTGACGCGTCTGGCAAGATAATTGTAGATCAAAGTTGTTGATTCGTCTCGCCCTACAAAGCGGTGACATAAAACTCTCCCGTGCTACGACGGATAAGCGTCTTGCAGTCTATTAAATATTCGTCAAAAGCATTTACGTACACCTATCCACCGAGCAGCTACCAGAAGATGTGAGCCTCAGGGCTGCGGAGATGTCTCTATCGAGTAGCGGATGCGACTCTGCGCCGCAATTACTGCCCATATGCCCACGGGAAGATGACGGACGCGGTGGGTGGCACCCTCGAGCTAAGGAGATGCTAGGAATGGAGTGAGGATGTATGTGATTATGGTGGCGAAGGAATGATAAAACTGATGCAGGGTTAGTATTAGAAAGCATTCCAAAAACAAGAGCACGAGCTAGGATGATCACAAGGTTAGAAGGAATATGGTGTGGAATGGTATACCTTCTAATATTTGGAACGAAATTTGAACTTAAACCATGAAATTTTATTTCAAGTATATTGTCCCTGAATTCACATGTAATTTCACAGAATCAGTCAGCAACGTTATAACCACTCATGATAATGAGATTGCTTCAACTTAAAATTTGTGTCAAAGATTACTCCTCCTTATCCCAACATAGAAGAGTATAAATTTGGTAAGTGCTCATTATTGATGAATATTCAATCTCGAGTACAAAGTTGATGATTACAAAAAGGATGTGAATTTATAGTAATATCTAATGTCAAGTACAAATGGTGGCGAACCGGGAATCGAACTTGAGATCTCGAAATTTGGGTGTTCACCGCTACATCAGGTTTTCACAAACTTTTACACCATTTCTACCCTGGTCTCGTACCCAGAAAGAACTGAGACACATCCTCACACAGGATATAATTGAATCCAGGTGGTAAACAATCTTTGTGTGTACCGGTTTTACAACATACTTACATGTTAAGAAGGTTATTCAAGCAAATCAAAGCACAAATTTCGGGGCTCGATTCTCTGTTCGCTGCCATTTTTGTCTCTACGAAGTTATCACACATATTGTCCACAATAGTTACACGAAATAAATGTATGCATAAATGAATTTACAGTGTTTCCAATCAACTTATTAATTCCCAATGTTTCTTTTGAAATAAATTCATTATTTTATACGACAGATTTAGACTAAAAGTTTCAAACAATTACAATGCTTTTCTTTGTAGAAGAACATACAAATATTTCATTAACCTCATAATGGCGATGCAACACAAAACTGATCTTACGAATTGAGACCAACCACGTAACGATGAAATTGAATATTATATACAGACCGCGAACGTGAATGGGATTTTTAAGGAGATACGTAGTAAGGAGATGAAGAGATTGTAAATGTATTCGTGGACGAATAATGGTGCAAATTCGCAGCCAGCATCAGATGACGCGGAGACTGGTGGCAGCATGTAGAACTGATTTGCTTCAGGGCAGCGAAGGTGTTTAGGAAGGAACGCAGGATACAACGAATGATGCGTCAGCGCAATTTTTCTTTCCACAATTTTACTTACAGTGGATATTAGTGTGAATACTTTAAGATACAATGGAGTTCATTGTATCTCACTAAAAGTAGTCATAAAGATCTGAATCTATTTGATAAATTTACAGTCTTTGATAGCTAGACTACAAGTTACAGACTATAGCTAAAAAATTATATAAACTTGTTAACACGAGACTGTAAGCACACTGCAGTGACCTGCCCAAATCAAGGGAAAGATGTCTGATGACGACAGACTAACTCTGTTTGTCCAATACAAAGCTCTCCGAGTAACCTCCATTTACTGGATCCGCGGGTTAGTAATATTCCATTATTCCTAAGTGAATTACATTGTAAAAAGTGGAATAAAGGTTATTGTTATTAATATTGCTATCAATTAGTTTGAAACATAATTTTGCAAATACTGGCAATTCTCATCAGCTATTTAAAAATATAGTACTTACGGAAAATCTACCATACTTTCAGTATCCTTTATAATTGCAAGTTTCTGTTAAAATTAAAAAATTAGGAAAAGGAAAATAAATATGTTATGTTTTATCTGGAAGTTGAGAACACAAAGCTCGGAATTAAAACGATATGTAACTGGTAGGTACGCATATATTTATAAATAAAAATTCTCGAGAGGTTTAAAAACTCAGAACCTTGAGAGAGGTAAGTTGATTAAAAGAAATAATTCCTCCCGTGCGTAGCGTTTGGAAAGTCAGGAGAGTTTATTTCTACAGGAAAATCACGAATAAGTATTTTTAATTTTCCGATTTTACTAATTAATTGCGGGTTTTTTTCTTCCCATATTATGTCATGATAATCAAAAATACTCAAAGAATGACCGCGATTAATTTACTATTCCCTTTCAACAGTTATTTGCTTTAAGTTTGTTTCTATCGAGTCCATGTATAATGATATACTTTACGATTCGTTCGCTGTACAACTCGAGTATTTCGCATTATTTAAAATCGTAAAAAAAGAATTTATGAAATCATCTGGGCATATGTGGGTACAGAATACGTGCAATATTGCAATAGAGGAGTAGCTATTACAAACGAAAATTGCAAAGAGTATGTTTATGACGGCGGTTGTTTGAATAAATCATCTTCCAAGAAATGATTATGAGATATATAATGAATGCTATAAGAGGGAAAAAAATGCTGTTAACGTTTAACGTGAAAAAGAAGCTGCTTAGCGCATTAAATTCAATGAAGAATCCATAGAGCAACAAAGTAACCTCCCAAACTAAAAAAACAACAATAAAGTGTCAACTAAATTGAGTCCAAATAAAATTCTATCTTATTAATACCAAGTTAACAATATGATTTTTTATTACAAACCAATGACGTATTTAAATATTTTCAACAGAACTATGCTATATTTTGCTACAAAATTTTTGAGTAAAAATCAAAATTAGATATTTGTCCATCACTTCTAATTATAGTGTGATATTATGTGTCTTGTGTTAACGGGATCTGCTTGGTGGGATTCGTGTGTTTGTAAAAAGGATTCTAGATTAAGGGATGTTTTATGGTCTTTGAATTTGGTCATTTCAGGTTTTTTCCTGTCGTAGTTTTGGTAGATTTGTCCTATTTCTGCGTCAAAACATACACCACTGACAAGAGAAATGAAATGAAAACTAAGAACGAACAAAATATGTATGGCAATTTCTTTCATATATTTGTGAAAAAACCAACAATGTGTAACTTCTTTGGTGTAAACAGACGTCATGGTCAATCTTAATTCCACAGATAATTTATTCGTGATTATAGGTGTATTGCAATATTATAATAACAAAAAATTTCGAATTTGTTAGTGAATATCAAGATTAATATTAATTTCAATAATATCTAGGGATTCAAATGCTATTTTATGATATATAAACCTTTATAAATTCTTGGATATTTTTGGTTCAGTACATTTTTGGAATATTTCACTTTACTGCAAAATGTATTACCAAATGGAGAATAAAACTGCCCAACAATATACCTTAAGAAAATTAGGCATGAACCATAGAAATCCTTCAGATCCCAACTACACTTCACTCCCCTGCATTTAAGGGTAGCATACTTTTTAATTACAAGTCAGATTTACATTTTTTGTCGTGAGAAGTGTAAACGCAAAAATTTAACTTCTATATCAAGCTTTCATATAATCTTATGACCTCGAGACCACTGAATACACCGCTAATCTTATGACCTCGAGACACTGACCACCGCTAATACACCATCCAAGACGTTGCCTACGATTGAGACTAATAAGTGAACGGATCGTATAAAACTCAAAATTTCAAACTGAAAGGAACCGAGAACGAACAGCTTGACCGAATCTGAAAACTGCTACGACCGAGTAACATACGCTTTGCTCATATTAGAACTGCATTTCCCAAATCGCATTATTTTTCCTGTTTTGTTGCATTCCAAGCACTACAGATGACTAAGATAATTGAAGATCGTGTAGATATCGGTAAATACTAGGAGCACAGGAGTTAAATGCTCTACATGAGCCATTATTATTAATAACTACGCATTTAAAATAATTATGTTCGTGTTATATTTTCTGTTACCAAATTTTGAGATGAAAATGCGAATAAAAATTGTCCGACAAGAAAACTGTAACGTATATGACCTACATTGAAAACATCCTAAATGTATTAGAACTTTGATAATGTTTGCATCCAAACCAATGAAACTGTTATATGCTTCTCAAAATATAGTAATGTCGCAACACCACGCGCCTCTCCTCACAATTTTTTTTCAAATAATCCGAATTAGAGTATCCGAAAATCCAAAATCCATACCGAAAGTGTGACTGTCTGTTTGCTGCATGATCACGACTAAACCACAGGACAAATTACGATGAAATTTGGCAAAGAAATAATTTAGATATTAGGGATGAACATAGGCTAACTTTCATTTTTTTAATGTGTGGTAAGAAATATAGAAATAGTTTTTGACAATAAATATCGATAAAATCGAGAAAGAAAGAGTTTATTCGTTTACGCTGCCTAATCGGTTATACATAGGTGACAACTATGAACGGCAATATTAATTGCCTCAAAGAGTTCTACGAATACGTCCGCGACGGCATATGTCTCTACAAAAGATAACGTAACTTATCGACAAAACATTACTAAAAATAGAAATGTTAAAATACTTCATTTTTAGAAAGTAATTTATGGAAGAAAAAATTAAATTTCATCAAAGTTAAGGAACTATTTGTTTTGTGCATTTTAAAAGATAAAAATGGTATTTAAATCGTAAAATTAGTTTAGATTTTACAAGAATTTTAATGAAATGGTGCAGCAGCGTCATGTCTCGGAAGCGAAAATACGACCAACCCGTCTCCTGCGAGATCGTGTAGTGTATAAATTTCTATTATTTGTATTAAATTTCTATTATTACGAATTTGAAAAAATTGTATGTTGTACATGTTTTTATAAACCAGTAAGTAAAATTATTTTGATCTCACGAAGAGATAAATTTTTTCTTCTGAGTAAAAGAACATTAGTCTAAGAAAAATCCCAGGAAACGCTGGGTAATCAGCTAGTACAAAATAAAATATTCAGATAATAAGTATACCTCACTTCAGACATTTATGCCAACCGCGATTTACTGAATTAAATATTCTAACTCTTCCCATTTGCATTCAAAAAACAGCGGTAAGACTAAATTATTTATAGACGACATCCTAAGAATCGTAAGCTTATGTATCGTGGATTTGTTTACTTACGACAGATTCGGAAGACCACTATTTTTTCTTTTCGTTACAATACTTCAAGAAGAAGATAAAGAAACTGGTGATAAATATTCTGTTAAGAGTTAACACCAGCATTAATTCAGCACGTGGAAGTAATTTAACGTCCCATTTATCTGAGCCAGAATTCTTCACAGACCGAAATCCTCCACTGACCGCTAATGGGTCGCCCATGGATTTCGTGAATAGTGGCGCGTCAAGAGTTACCATGACACTTGCATTTCGAATTCACGACGCGACGGAGGCGCTCACGGCAGAATATGCGTCCCGTCCCGTCGGTGGAAACGGGGATTTTATCCTCGTGGGGATGGAAAAGAGACACGGACGTTCCGCACGTAGGAAGTGGAACTGTCGCCTTTTGGGCAGCCAGCGGCGCGTTTTGGAGCGAGATACCAGAGAGAATGGATGAGCGGATTTCGACCGAAGTTGGAGAAGGAAATTCTCGGGAAGTGGCATCCATACGCGCGATCTACGCAGAAGCATCGGCTCTGTTGCAAAGAGATTGGTTTATTGAGAAAACGAGCACCGGCTTCTGTTAAATAAGGATCTGGACGGGCATAATCAACCCGTATTTGATGCTGGAATGCTGAAGAACGATAAAGAAAATATGCTACCCGATCCTTCGTGGCTTTGGACAGAAGCTTCTTTTGTGATGCGATCTAACATTTGTTTTAATTCAGTGTAAAAAGCTAATTAACATTTAAATTTTTTTTATGATATCGTAATTCGCCCCATTAAAATGGGAATATAGTCAGTATCTACAATAAAAAAGAAATATCGTGATAAAATTTCGAGTTTTCATTTCTAATCAATAAGATAAATAAATAAACTATAAAAGAGGCAGTTACATACAGCGTATGACCACTTAGAGGTCAATAATTTACTCTAAGTGAGCAAGCAAAGGATCATCCTATCAATTCCGATCAATGGTCCTAAGGTAGAGGCGGATTTAACATTTCAGCACACTTCTAAGATAAGAATGAAAATAGTTCGCTACGTGTTATAGTATTGACAGAACACTGACAATTATCTCTAAACTTTGCTGAATTTTTCTTACTTGAATACAGAAATAAAATTTTGGAGAAATTTGTGACATACAAACCGTGAAGAGTTTTTTTTTTAATTTTATGCGATTCATTTACCTAGTTCAATTAATATTTATCTCATAAATTATCAACGCTCAAGTAATCAAAAAATGTATCAAATATACATTATATCAAGAAGATATTTTTATTTCTAATATGAATAATAGGAGCTTGAAATTAAAGTATTGTATTGCATGACGAGATTCGGTGTTGGTAGTATACACAATATTGTATAAAGAATACGTAGTCATACTGTCCAGTTGATTTATTAAGTGCTGGCTCCATTGATGAGACGGGTGGTCGCCACGCGGTCGAAAAGGTCTCATGACTTAACTGAATGGGATGACTACATATTATTTATACAATAAGATATTTTCCTCATAGAATTCTTCTTCTTGAAGTAAAGCGCTCATTTCATGAGACAAAAATAACGGTTAAGATAATCAAGTGTATTTCTCTACACTAGAGAGTAGTTACGTGGAAAGGAATAGTGATGAATAGTAACTAACATAAAACACCATGCAATTATAAATACTAGACGAACATTTTCGTCGAGAAACTTACTTTTGTTGTTTTACTGTTAATGTTATGTTCCATTGTTTTGGGTTTTCATGAGTTGTGATGCTTATGTATAGCAATAAAAGTACGTTTGTCGACGAGAAAGTTAATCTAGTTTTAAAAATTACTTCACATTTTGTGTTCTTACTTTATGGAAAAAATTGAAAATTAAAATATCAACAGGGTTTTCTTTCCTACAAAGAATAACTGAATTATTTCGTATTTATTCCTTTACAAATTTCAGTTATTTTTCTATCACCGGTGTCTAAACAGGTAGTTTTACTTACTTTGAGTAGGTTCAGTTATAGAAAATACTTAAAAGGTGAAACGAAATTATAATAACTATAATAAGTATAGAATATGTTGGTCATCACTTATTTGGTTTAAGACCAGTTTTCTAACACGCTATTTAGCGATCGGTGTTCGTTTTACACAAAGGTGTTGTACTCACTCTTGCCTATAAGTTATCTAATCCCATTCATTAGAACTACTCATTTCCATAAAATGCAAATTTCGGAAAACTAACACTTTGTGGTAATTTATACGCATAATATATTTTTTTATCGTTTTAAATACTTACATTAATATGCATGTTCATGCATGACATTGTTTTCAGTCTTCCTTCGCCATAAATAAATTAAACGAAGAATTTTTTTTCTGAAACAAGTTTCTATATAAAAACTTTCTGCATTAAAAATGAAAAATTAATGTTCAGTAAAACTAAAAATGAAAAATGTTGATCAGAAAAGTAAGTAGGAAAAAAGAAAGTTAGTAAACTTTAAAAGCTTGATGCGTCAGAATTACTACTTGAAAATTTCTGACAAAAAAACCAGTACAACTAATTTAAAAACAAAATACTTGCAACCATGATTAAGATTAATTTGTAGATATATCAACTCTTTTGATACATATTTAGAGCTTGGTTCAATAATACTGTTTTAGAGACATTTCATTGTGGTCCTATTTTGCGATGAACAGTTCACGCCAATAAGCAATCCCAAGGCACTGAAGAAATTCCCTTTGAAAAATTACAGGGAGTGGTGTCAACTACGTTGATGTAGTAGTCAGAGTACTGGGACAAGATTATACAGGAGCAGGCAAGACTGGTGTAGTTGGTGGACGAGCGGTATGAGGAAATCCATTCACATGAATTACACAGCGTAGCCGGCGCATCTGGGGACAGCGCGTTCTTTGAAAAACACGGAAATACATTATGGACTCAGTTGAAATATTGAGGGCGCCACAACGTCACTGCTGTCGATTCGCAGGATTCTCGTGCTGTTTCATGAGGACGAGGAGTGTGTAGGAGAGGATAGAGAACGGGTGCTAGATTTTCGGGCGAAGCTTTTTTTTTTTTTTTTCGTCTGAAATGTCACATGCACCATTCGTTTCACTTCATGATGGCTGACCCCATACCCTTTTCTTTCCATCTTTTGCTGCAGCGATTTCTCGCCATTCGGTCTCCGGACGGACGATGATTGAGTTTTATGTCTGTTTGATGGTTTATCACACTTTGTAATTTTCTCGGGAAGCTAGTATTGAAATCATCGAGATTAGAATGCTACGTCGTCCGATTCACGATTTTGATCCGAGACACTCCCAACCTGGGAATACAGTTCTTTTTATTTATGAGTGATTGTAAAAGTGAGGTTAATGTTCATTACAGGATTTTTATTGTGCAGTACGAAACTCTGAATTGTGTAGTGCGGAAAATGTTGTACACATTTGAAGTTAAATGTAAATATGTTACGTGATATGAAGCAAAACTAATTATATTAATACATTAAATAGAGTGCAACTTTATTTGTTAGTTTTATTGCTAAGAAGAAATGGAGAAAATATCGCTTAATATGTGTAAACAAATGAATTGTCAATTTCCTAATTAATAAAGAATCATTTATTTATCGATCTTATGAGGAGTCGCTAAATAATTGAGGTAAGAGAATAACATATTCTTATCATGTTCTTATCATTAAAAGCAGTGGTCATAAAAATTTCCATTGCATAAAAAAAGCCAGAATATTTGACGTACAAAAATTCCTAAAAGTAAGCCCTGGTTTATTTAAGTAAAACCCTGTTTTTTAGACTTATCTTTATTGAACGCAAAAGTGAAATTTCTATTGCTGCTTAGTTTGGAAGAGATGCTGGCCACACCTCCTCCTTCTAGTGCCCAATCCAACAAATATCCGAGTTCTACGTGAACCCTTTGGACACCGGTACAGAAATTTTAGGTAAAATTCCTTATACATGCAGAATGAGGTGATGAGGTTCGAAGAACCATAAATGTACCAGCAAATTACAGAAAACGAGGAAGGTAGATGAGTTGTGGTTGAACAATGGACTGCCAACATAAGTTTAATGACATGAAACATGAAAGTTGAAAGTAATGAAAGACTACAAAGCTGAAATTCCGGTGAGACGCTGGGATGAGGTGAGACGATCCGTTTCTTCAAAGATTGAGCTCGGATGGCGTTGGGTCGATGTCGAGTTGATGATTTTGAGTTGATGTGCAGTTGAGGTTGAATAGCTGACAGCTTATCACGTGGCGATTCAACAGCGTGCGGATGCTCTCACGAGATTATCTTCAGGTTGAAAATAATTCCTCCAGCTGTCTCCAGGTACAAACTGAAGGGGAAGTCGTCGACTTGCTTGCCGAATGATGAGAGTACTATGACACCTTTTATGTTGACTTCTCGAACGAGTTTTGCAGAGTGTCCACATGTAGTGGCTACCAGGTGAGGAGGTGCTGATGAGATGTGATGATGACCGGTGAGTGATGGCAAGTGAGCGATTGTCCCCATGTCGGGGCTCGCTTCGGAGAAGCGGGCTGTTTGTCACTCAATTCACATGTCACACAATTGGCACAAAGAACATATAGCCCACACATTGTTTACTTGTCTAATGACACGATATCAAAACTTTTTGAACAGCACCTTTGGGACCTGTTGAGGGACAGATTGACTTTGATTAGAGTTACGTTGGAAGAGGAGCATGAAGACAGGTTCCGACTGGCCTATGCTCGGAGGTTATGAAGAGAAACTATTGTGCGACCCCCCAAAACATAACTGCGCCCTAACACTATGCCCTTGACTAGGGAGAGAACCTTTCTGCCAATGCCAGGATTAAAGTTTTATCATAATGAGTCTTCAAAGATACTTCTTCTTACTTACAGGGCCTAACAATATAGGATAATGTCTTGTGATTAGTCCTGTGACCTGTGATTAGTCCTAAGACTGTTCTAAGTTCATCCCTGTTCACGTGAATAAGGGATGTGACTAGGGTAGGACTATATTTCATGACAAGAAATTTGCCTAACCGTTGATCGGGCAGCTATTTCCACAATCTATGCCGTATGTCCAGTGTCCAGTTAAAAACAAATTTCTATAGCACTAAGAAAAAGTGCTGTGATTTCACGGACACTCCGTGCCCAATTTCATTAGAATTTAATTGTTGACCCGTGGTGTATTTGCATTGTTTCAATTGCACATTTATTTGTAATTTGAAAATACAAATGTAGCTATTCGATATTTACCCCTCATTATATTAGAATAATATTTCGGAAAAAAATACATTATACAGTCGTAAAACTCAAATTTATAAGGGGTGGTACGGATACGTCGCCTGACATTTCACAATCCCATGCGACCGCCTTTAATTTATCTCTTCACCAAGATAATCATTGATTCTCTCGACATATGAGAAAGAGGAAATGTGGGGTGAGATTAAAATTTATTAACTTTAATGCCAACGTAAAATTTGAATATTTAATGTCTTACTAGCAATTAGTGCTGAAAAATTATACTAGTTAATTAAATAACGAATTGTCAGTCCCCTCCGTGGCTACGGTGTCAGCATGATCGCTCGTCACTTAGTCATCCGGGGTTGAATTCCCAGGTGGGGCAAGATAAAATTTGTAGCTCTTCATTTCCATATATCAGTTTAAATAGCTGTGATGTATGAAAAGTTCACCCTCTGTGACTAACAACCGCCCTCTGCAGTCTGGATACTGCAATCTGGATCCTATCTAGACGCTGTTCCTCCGATCTCGGTAAAATTCACGATGCGTTTAGTGAGTAAACTCACACAAGAACTGAGTCTTACTGGCACTCGTCCTTAGGTGTCCGAAACGAGATACATATACATACATCACGAATTGTTAAGATAATAAAATACCATATTATTTATTTCGGAACTCAAATATAAACTTATGGTACAAAATTTATGGGTTCAGTTTCATATTAAAGATTCGATATATTTCAGAACACAAAGTAACGCACGATTTCATTACATTTTTCCTACAAACACAGCTTTAAATAATGGAAAATTTTGAGTAATTAAATAAAAACACGGAATTGAAGTAAATGTATATTCTCTAAACAAATTTATAGTATTGATGCTGAGTGTTAGCCCATAAAACGAGTATTTTCCAGTTATATATCGCTAGAATAACAATTATTTAAGTTAAAGAAAGAAAAAGCTAGCTTGTTTTAAAGGAAGCTAGATTTTGAGTATTTATAGAGTATGTTCAATTGCTTTCATATTGAACTTACGTACATGTTAAGGAAATAGTAAAATCGAATATAGAAAGAATTTAAGTACTAAATAGACAAAATAATTGGCTTCAAAATATTAATATAATAAGTTTACTCATTACTGAATTGTTGCCATTACTTTAGATTGGTGTTCCATGCGAGAAAAAAATACTTGTAATGCATCATTTTAGAAAAGAAATACTTGCAATCCTCATTAAACCGAAATTTTATAATTTCCCCAGCACAGGTAATGGAAAAACAAACATACTTCTTAGGAAAAATTGCCTTTTTCTTTTTATAGGCAAGGACAGAAAGGGTAAATATAAAAAAGTAGCTTAAAAAAGAGTTTGATATCACTCCCGGACCCGATTCGTGAAATTAGTAAGTTGTATAATATTCGCACGCTGTCTCAATAAGTATAGTTTACGTTCAATAGAAGCTGCTACATGATTAATTACAAACTTCGAAGAAAATTGCGATAGTTTTTATCTAATGCAATGATGTTACGGAATTATAAAGGTCCACAGCATTCCGTTCACGTCACTTTACGAAAAGGAGCTGTATTAATTATTAACTATTCAATAAGTAAAGAAATAAAACGTAAATTAGTTATTATTCTCCATGTCATACACGGTTTTGTACCGTTTTGAAAATATATTTATTTAAAAAATTGCTCTAATTCGAAAGACGTTTTTCACATGAAGAAAGAAAACTAAATTCTCTAACGATTCTGCGTTCTAAATATCCTCGGTTGTTATCTGATATTGGCATTTAATTACACTCAAGGGGAAAATGTTCTTGTTTCCACCGTCATAAAACGCCCTCCAACCCTCTAAACGCGGGAGACAAACAATATCAAATCCACTCTTCAACACGAGCATATCGTTCCTCCCAAAATTCATGGACAGCTATCCCTCTTTATCTTTACCAGGAGGCATTGCCTGTACAATCTGTTCACGGCATGTCGTTAAAATATGCATTAATTCCACCTAACAGGCCCTGCGTGTCCGGACCCTAGGGATTATTAAGTGGAGATACGGTCCTGATTCAAGCGTCCGAGCTGCTATCTCCGGTTCAAACTCTGAAGAGAACACTTACGTACCCATTTTTACGTTCCTAATATACCTATGGGCGTGTAATGTAGTGCTCACTTTACGGGAAGACAATACGAGGCGAGAAAGGGACGATATCCACGTACGTTAAATTCATCATCATTAGTGGAATGTCCTGGCATGCTCTCCGGCATTACCACATAATGGAACGCACGAGAAAAACGATTGGTTGATAAGAGAAAATTGATGGAATAGCTGTTGTGTCTGGTCACACTGTGTGGGTGTGCTTGTTAGTGCCAAGATCTGTGCAGAGTTCTTTTGCACTTCAGTCAAGGATATTCACTCATTAATGAAGAGTTTACAAGAAGTTCCCTTCACCGCATAATCGTGGGATTTCCTCTGATTTTGGAATCCCCTTCCTGCAGATAAATGGCGAAAAAAAAGTCTCAATTAGAAGTATCTGAATTACTCGAATATTACAAAGTATAAATTAATGCTGTTTTGAATTAAAACAATATTTTCATTTTGATTTACAACTAAACATTGAGCAACTCACCCCCCACAAAAAACAAAAAGAATTCGAAATATAAATAAAAGTATTTTATGAGAACTTATTATGTGGAAACGTTAAGTTATTTTATTAAAAGATTTAAATTGGAATCCATTAATACGACTACATTTATTTTAAATAAAATATTTACAAACAGTCAATTTCCTGTTTTTAATTTTTTATAATGGATCAGTTTCAGAGGAGTACTTCTTTTATCTCGTGATCTGTTCAACTGTATAATCAACCTTTAGATCAGGGGTCGGTAACCTTTTTTGGCCGCGGGTCAAAATCAACCAAAATGTATTAAAAAGATGTTTGGGTCAGAGATATTTTCGACATGGATCTTATATATATAAACACTTATGTGTATAAGATCCATTGTAATCAAACTAAAATGTTGTTCTTAGTATCTATTTTCCATTTTTTTAATTCTCAAAATGTTTGTTTCATGTTCGTTTTATAATTTATTTTTATATATTATAGTTTATTTTCGGAAAGAAAGTGGGTCACTCGATGACCCTCGAGTCATAGGTTGCCGACCCCTGCTTTAGATTATGTTTAGTTTAAACGTTTCATTTTTGTCTCGAGTGTCCGGAATTATTTGTTACATCCATTCTTCCTCACATGATCTAGTGATCTTCTGTGCAATCAAGCAAATCTTCTGAAAATCGTTTAGCATAGTTATGCATTGACTAAAATCGTGAATTTACTGACTTATTGAGATACCAAAACTATTTTTTATTACATACCAACCATGTTCCGTATCCATAGAAATAGGAAGAAAAATGAGATTCGACAAGACAGATTCAGGGGAGGAAAAGAAAGAGATTAAATTCACCGAAGATCCTAAACGTAACATAGTACAGAACACACACTAATAAATCATGGATCATAAAACTTAAGCCATAAAATATTCATGCGCCATAAAAAATTCCCCATTACAACTTCACCACTACGGATATGGCGTTAGACAGATAACAGATACGAAAACGAGTGAAGTCATAGTGACTTACCTCCATTTTAAAATATAGCTGCCAGTTTGATTCAGGGAGTTCCTCAGGAAAAATTCAGAGTAATAATTTTAGTAATCACTTTAAAAACATTAGAGATAATTATATGAAATTCATTTTAAAATTAGGAAGAAATAACTAATTATGTGTACATATCGTTTAAAATGTATATTTTAAAGAAAAAAAAACTTTCGTAGTTCAAATGACAACATATTTTTTAACTATATTTTATTAAATTGTACGAGTAGCATAAATATTAAAATTATTCATACTGGTATAACTCTGAATACATACAAACACGTATGTAATACCCGACAGTTCAAATAGCCCTTGGGAGAAGGAAGTAACTCAGCAAAATGAATGTTTTAGCAAATACACATATCTTTGAGAAACACGAGAGTTTTATTAATACGATGTAAAATAGTTTTATTTGAGAAGAATAGTATTTTAGATATCTATGGGGGGTAGAAAATTATGAAGTTAAAATTAAACGTCCAAGTGGATATAGAGTATGAGCGAGAAAGTAAATAGTCTAAACGTGTTAATACCCATGAGCTTTAAGTTCTTTCAAAGTAGAAGACTATAAATAAAACCAATACTGCAAACTATTTCATTGTCCGTTTTAAACCAGAACTGAGTAAAAATTAACACAGATTTTCAGGAATACGTTTTTTAGAACATCACGTAAAAAGAAAATTGACTTCATACCAAAAGTCGATTTATGAACTAAAACGTCCACCTAACGCTTTGGAGCATTCTCATACATGCTATGTGAACAACGTTTTACGTATTTTAAGAATTGTTTTATGGCGTATTCTACTCTATTTCTTTCACAAAACATTACTGCAAGGAAGCTCAAAATGGCAACAACCGCCTGTGAGGGAATTCAGACTTATCAATCGAGAAATGAGGATCTGAAATGCGTCACGTCTGATTCGTTGTTTAAAGCATTATACTCCTCGCAACCGAGTATCTTTGATTATAAAATATTGGGCAAATAATTCTGAGAGATTTAAAAACTAAACATTTATCGCTAATGTTATAAATTGTGTTACAAAGTGAATACAATTCTTCTTTTCAGTACTTGCAAGAGCAATGAACAATCAATAAGTAGCAACTCCTAATTAATCAATATCATTGATGGAAGTTCTCAGATAATTGTTTCCAACTCAGAAAAAGCATGGTGAACTATTTCTCCAGAACTATCTCCAAGCGATTACTTTCTTCCACAATGTGCTCTACACAAAAGCTGAAGGAAGTAATACGTCGACAATCAATCATTCAAACATTTGCAGACAAATCAGAAGTCATCAGATAATGAGAATCAAAGAGATATGGCACGTGTCTGAAGTATGAAATTCTAGAATCTCAACAAAATAATATTGATGAGGAAGTACAAACTAGATAATAGGAGCAAATATTGTAGATAAAATCTCATTTTTGCGTGCACATTGTTTACATGTTGTAATGGAAAATTGGGTTTTAACAATCACAAATCTTAAGGATTTCTTAATCTGCAGCAGTTTTCATAAGTTGTCGGTAACTCTGTCATGACTTCACATAAAGAACGAACACGTGAACACTCAAGTCAGTCATGATTGTAAACAGCTCTTCCATAAAAATATAAGGAAACATTTCTTGCCTCATCTAGTTACTTATTTTTGATTGCAATCTTTTCCAATACAGTAGAACCCCTCTCAACCGGTCTGGTCCGGACCGATACCATCGCCGGTTACCCGTTTTGTCGGTTAATCCGAGTTTCCCATGAAAAATCTATTTTTGTTCAAAAAGAGTCTACAGTTTCATCAGGTTGTCACGAAGAAACACACAAATGAGACGTCATCGCAATTCACTGTATTGTACAGTATGTACATATATGCATAAACGATAACAAAAATTTTGAATCATAGAAAAATAGTCTCGGTTGCAAACGGGGGATCAAACTGGCGAAATCCCTTCCCACTGTCCCGTTCTGCTCGCCACATTACAAACACACAACACACCTTATGTTGCTTTACCCCGTCTTACTTTCCAAGAAATTTCCAGCTAAGACCTGACACACAATCAATGTTTGAGTCACTACCAGCTATTATACGCTGAAAGAGAGGAAAAAGAATAACTTTAGGTCAGCTGAAAATGTCGACGAGTCGGGAATCGAACCCGGGATACTCCATTTATCGCATGGGTGTTAACCACTACACCACCCTTTCACCTTCCACAACTGTTCACCATTTCCACCCAGGTCTAAACCCCGGAAGACCTGAAACAGATCCCCATACTGGAGATAAGTGAACCAGGCGAGACACAATGCTGTGGGCACTTTATTACCCGCGTACCTATGTGTTAACGTGCCCACAGCATTGTGTGTCTCCTGGTTCAATTATCTCTTGTATGGGGATGTTATGGTACAAAGCCATACTCTGCCCTGTTTCCAGTTTCTCTATCTTTTTTTAAATATTCATTTAAATCATCACCATGTCCCGTAAGAATTCGCAAAAATATTACACAAGATCACATCTTAGTGTATAAATGGTATCTTGGTCGACAATGTTATGGTACAAAGTCATCCTCTGCAGAAGAGCCATCTTGGTCAGCATTTAATTAGGCTCAGGAGCCCCGGCGGCGATGGCGGCGCAGTGTAGCAGCGATCGTCGCTATATCTTAAGCCCAGATCCCTTCTTCAACGACGGCTATACATAGCATATCTCTGGAGGGTAAGGCGACGGCGAATGGGTGAGGTGAGCGGCGAGGGAGATTGAAACGAGCGGGAGGAGGCAGAGCACGCGAGTTGCTGACCACTGACGCGGGAGAGACTGAAGAACCACGTCCCTGTAATACGTACTCCCTTACTGAAAATGAAGGTGGAACCGAGGTTGGTCAGATCACTCAGATGTATAATTGTTTTCTTTATTTTTATTGTAATTGTCATAAAACACAACAATAGAGATAATAATGATGAAAAAACATGATTAAATTTCTATCTATCAGTTAATAATATAGTTCTCATAATATTCAGGAACTCGCATGACTTTTAGATTGCATGAGAGCATGTAAGAGCATGATTGCCGATTTATACATATATTTTTATACAACGGTTTCATGATTTATGCATCTTACCTCGGAAAAAGTTAAATATTTTTCTCAGATGTCAAGTGATCTATAGATAAAAGTGATGTAAAAAATACTACCAAAAATGTAATAAAATCAACGTAATTTTCCTTCACTTTCGTGATTTAAAATTTGGTCTTATTTTGTAAATAAGTGTTTTCTCCATAAGTCGATATACATTACACCATCAATTATGATTACAATTATTTCATTTAAATGGTGGATGATGTATATTCTTTATGTTGAAATAACAATAAATACATGTTACACTATTTATGCCGATTTCAGATATTTTAGTGATTAATTCTACCTACGCTTAAGGTATATAAACGAAGAATATTATAAGTTCCTAAAACACATTTTTACGGAAGACACAACAATCTTATAAACACTACAATTTATCTTCGAAATTACAGAAAAATCATCATGGTTTGCTTGTTTGATGTTGCAATTCATGTGTTTTAAAAAAATTTTTTTTTATCCGAATTTAAGTTTGAAACCATTGGTGTCAAGTAATTAATGATGAGGTGTTCTGTTGAAATCGTTGTTAGTACCAAATAATAAATACATGGTTTGAAATGCCACATTTCTAAAACACACTGTAAGTAGTACTCAAAAGAGTGAATGTGCTACGTCAGATAACCATTACTTTGCCTGGCGTTCCGACATATTATTGAAAAAATAGAAAAGAAATATATTACAATAACGATTTTCCCGACTTTTATTGCATAATACATGTTAGCTTTGCGACGTTTTTCACACCCACGCTACTTTTTGACTCATATAGCAATTAAATCATGAACAGGAGAAACATGCGCCGACGCCAAGAAGAAAGTTTTCATAAAAAATAAATTGTTTTTGACCCTTACAGCCTTGGAGTGAAACCCTTTACACTTCTATTCATTTCAATACAAAAGGTAAAATATTTAAAATATATTTTGCTCAGAGATTGGGTTGGGTGGATTTTCTTCAAAATATTTGAACGCCAAATATTGAAGGGTCCTCCAAACGATTCGTATTAGAATACCATATTCGTTGAGGAAGTTTGATTATTTTTTTCTTCTCTTCAGCTCTGTATATTGTGCGCATTGAATGGTTAAAAAAGTTCCAATTGAGATCGGTCACCTGGAAAAGATAATTTAGTTTTCGAAAATGTCAAATATCTGCCTGGAATTAATTTCAGAACATCTCAATTTCAAAAACCGATTTCTATATTTACACCCAACACTTGAAAGTATTAGCTACGTTATTTTCAAAACACTTCATTTCTGCATGACATTACGTATGATTCGCCACTTATGATTCAACAATTCAATTTTATATCGAGTAAAAGTTGAAATAATTTTATATTTGCATTCTTTTATATATTCAATATATTAGAAAATTTTAAATTATTTTTCATGTAATATTTTAAAGAAAAATGTATGAACGCATATCAATATATTTTGCCTTATGAGTTTTGTTTAAACAAACAATGAAACATTTTATTAGCGATAAATGTGTAAAAAAATTGCATAAATTTCAATAAATTCTTAGAAAAAAGGTAAAATGCAATCTTTCATCCACGAACACAAGAAAATAGAGCATTTTGATAAATTACAATGTACCCGGAAAACATGTAAAGAAAAAGAGTTTACCTCAAAGATTTTTGGTACCAATGGAAACGAATCTGTGATAATTTGTTGCAATTGGGACTTCAATAAGCCCCACGTCAGTTATGGTCCACGTCAAAGAGACGTGATTACTGGAATAATCCACTTTTAAGTAGCACAAAAGAAGAAAAGCTATCTAAAGTACTTCTTTAGAACAGTTAAAATTTATCTGAAAAGATACCAGATACACTGAAGCCACCATTTAATAGATTTATTTATAATACAACATTATTCCAAGTAATATACAGCAAGTATGTTCAACATGTGAATTGTTCACTTTTATATACTCGATATATTATTTTAAGGTGTACGTTTTTCCGACGTTTTTCTCATATCTTTCAGAAACAAAATAATGATTCTTTCATGATCTCAATTTTAACTACATTTGCTACGTTGAGACTGATTGTCTTGACAATTTGGAGAATTGGAAGTTCATTTTTCTTTCTTTCAGAATAGTTCTCCGATTACTAGCAATTAATACTCTTCCTTATTACGTGGAAAAATATAGTTACTCTCAGTTATTGAAGAGCACGTGCAAATAGAAAATGTTCAGGAAACAAGAGATCTGTGATTCGGAGAAGTCGTCAACGCTATTCGTTCAATAGAGAATCAAGAATCATTAGTTATCATCCCGTAGAGACATGGAACCATCGACCACCAAACATCGTTGAGCATTGAATATCGATGTTTTAAAACCATCGACAACCAATGAGCGTCCCGGGGACAGGTCATTATTTGAGGTGACGTTCCCCACGGACCCATCGATTTGCGTGGGTGTCACCGCAGTAACCACGCTAAATGAAAACAATTTATGATCAATAAACAGAGTTATTCATTATTCACTGTCACTGTCGGTTGGTGGAAGGGGGAGCCCACTAACTTCGGAAGAGACTTTGAAAGGTACAAAACCTGAGTCAATGATCCATAGACCGTTATAGACCTGACTTTTGATAACTTTATATCCAAAGGTTCTTCTGTGATTGAAGAATCAATATCTGACTTTTGTTTCTTCATTTCTATTGACGGAAACGTTGAAAGTTTCTTTCAAGACAAGGCCACATAATTCTTCAGCTATAGAAATACTCTTGAGAATACGTGAATGCTATGCTCAAAACATTGTGTGATGTAATCATTTGTTCAAAATGTTTTGATACTGACAGTAAAGCAAACTGTTTAAGGAGAATCCTCTTTGAAGAAGATGAAAGGAAGGTTGTCACTACTACTACTGCTTTGGAGAGAGCTGATATGAGCTTCGTTTACTAAAATGTAATTTTTCATCACAAGGTTTCATTGTTGGCCCAGAATCATCATTTAAATGAAGTATTTCTTCCAGAACATTAAGTATTCCATTATTTTAGAAAATAGTTCTTAGTCACTCGAAATACACTATTCTTTAAGGAAAGTGACTTGTTATGCACTTTTTGCGCAAAAAATATGTTGTTAATCAAAATTAGGAAAAATTCTAAATGCGATCAAGGAGATGCAGTCGAAACAGTTTTATTCGTCATCGAAAGTTGATTAGAAGAGTTATGATTCAATCGGTACATAAAATTTTCTTCTTCACAGGCATTCCTGTTACTTAAAAATATTCCAATGTTTTAGAGGAAATCATGATTAAAACAAAACGTTTCACTATTCGTGTTCTCAGGTTGTTTAAATTTAGTCGATTCCGATCAGAATTAACCTTTCCGAGAAGTCAAAGTATCAGATGACCGGAAAGCAAACACGAAGTTTGCCTATTCAAGCACTCCCTCCTTCAAAACCACAGTCATCGTGGTCAGGGCCGTTCTCATACCCGGCAACTCCTTGCCTCATCTACACCGCTTTTCCCAATCCTACCTCTCGGTTTGCAAGGAACTGCACCTCCAAACAGACGTGCGAAGGCGGTACGGCAGGAAGGCGGTATAACGCCACCCACCGCCACCGCCGACGCCGCTTCCAATATGCAAATGCACCGTTTCCGCGTCCTTACTACAGCGCCGCGCCTGGTTTCGAGAAAGGAGAGAGGAGAACGAAGTTGGAATGTAGCAAGCGAGTGGACGCGCACTGAGACTATTGAAGAAAAGAAGGGTGACGCTCCGGGAGAGAGACCAGTGGTTTCCGAGGTCTCTTTGGGGTTTGATACTGTGGATGATGTGGAGTTCGGAGGCGTACAGCCGTTCCTCCGCCCGCAATGGAGAACACTTTAATGCAGATGCGGAGGATGCAGTGAAACTAGTGGAAGAGGTCTTTAGAAGAAAGCATTCACCGTGAATATCATGAAGATTGCCGGAGGGTTGGCGGAACGGTGAATACGTCAGCTGCTGCATTGAGGATGTATGAGAAACAAGTTGAAAGAGGTCATATAAAAGTGAGGGAATGTTGGAAGTGTGATGGTGGATGACTGATCGTGAATGAAATGGGAAGGAGAGTAAAAAACGGAATAGGGGTGAAGAACATATAAAAGAAAGCTTGAGTTTGTTGATGGGTTTTCAAAGAGAGGTATTATGTGTGACAGCATGATCACCATAAAAATTAACAATCTGTTTTCGACGTTACGAACTCCGTTACGAATAGCTACGACGTTGACGATCTCTACAAAATATATGGTTGCAAACTACCACTCCACTTGTGGATTTTATATTGAACTGACGGTGCCAATAATCAAGTAGATAGTTGGCCTCCAATGACTGTATACTTGGCGTTGTGTCACAATTTGCATTTGGCACTTTGCATTTAACTTTACAATTGAGAACTGGTGTCGTGTCAGCTTCTACATCAGCTACTACGACCGTGCTGATCGCACCAATACGCTGGATTATGTGTAAAAATGACGATCTATTGGAGAAGCCAACTATTGTGTTCCATTCATTGGAAGCCAACTATTAGCCAAATATTAGGTCCCAAGTTTATTATTCTATGTATATATTTAGAGAATGATTCAATAATACTAACAGGGAAATACAAGAATAGTATTTTTACCGTGATGACAACCAAATACGACGCCTATCATAGTGTTGCGCCTATCATAGAGTTACATTTACGAGTACACATAACAAATGTAAAAGAAGGTCTATTTTTCTGGTTGCTCAAATTTTTTTTAAAATCCGATCAATTTAATTAACTTAATGTCCTCTGTTGACTACCCTCAGTCTACTGGTCGTATTTACGGTTATTTAGAATACATTTCTTTCTAATAGATGTATTAAAAGAAAGTGACTGAAACACTCTTTATCCCTTCCTCTTATACCTTCCTCTTCCCTCTTCTCCGCAGTTCACTCACCATCTCCATCCCATGCTAAAGAGCTCTGAAAAATTGTACGACTGATGCATTATGGCGTGCCATTATTTCTAAAGACACAGTCTATCATGAAACTTGCCTCTTACAGGATACATCTTCAACAACAACCTGTCTCCATTTCTGTAAGGAATGTGAATAGTTTTCGGTATGTTTCCTTTCATTAATATCACTGCTTTGCAAAGTTTGGGCATGAATGGCCGGTGATTATTTAATGATTATTTGTAATTTACCATTCTCATCAAATACTATTGATATATATTACCGAATAGTTTTAATAGTGCTGAATGCGTGTTTTTCCTCACTTGAACAACTTTGTTGTCCTTATTTATAATTAAAACCCTCAGAGGGTATTTGTATTTATAACCTACACTCCTCGACACAAGCAAACATAACAATTATAAACTACGTTCAATTATTTATATGTTGTAAACAGGAGGAAAAGAAGGAAAGTAAGCATTTTATAAAGATATGATTTAAAGAAAAAAATATTTTGCTCCACCGGTTTTACATAGCAATCTCGGAGATTACGCGGCACACTAAATGCGATGTCAGTCTACCCAAAATGAATGTATTTTGAGTACAATTAAAATATGAACGACATTTAACACTGAAAAGGTTGTCATTTAAAATAATTACATTTCCCAGAAATTTGAATTAACATGATTGTTTCGTAAAGTCTAATATCAGTATGACCGTATTAATTGTTCGGCTGGTCTTATTTTAGAGTGAAAACAAAATGGATTCATAGAATAGAATAGCGTATTTATTGTGTTTGGCTCACACCATCTGGTCTGTTCTTCCGCTAAAACATTATAACAAAAATACACATACAAAAAGGAGAATTTACAATAATAATTAATGTTCAGACATTTTTGATAAATTCTCCTTAAACAAGAGAGTCGAATCTTTTAAGGAAATGTATTGACTCAGTTACTAAGTGAATCATCTCTAGAGAACAATCTCATTGGCCAATTCAAGTGATTTATCTTGATTGTTGATAAGCTTGGGAAATTTTCCTTTCAACCCATTGGTTGATTCAAATATTTTGCCATACACTTAAAAAAAAAATAGAAGAATGATTCATAATCATATGATTTACTGAGTTAACCACAAGTTCCTTCGCCGGTTACATTGGAGTGTTAATGCTGTATCACGCAGAGTTGGGCGAAGCCAAACTTCCTCATCATCTCGAGTTATCACTCCTAATCGACTTCGCAGAATGTCACATCGATTCATCGAATCAAATTGGCAACTGCGCACTAGTTTGAAACTGTATAAAAGCACATGGACTCTTCTCCTCACTACTCTTCTCCTCGCTCTACTTCTAAAGGAGATACAGTTCTAGTACACGACTATTATGATTACTACTACTACCAATGAGAGGATAAACTTCTGATTTAGCCTCTTATCAGTTCGAACTCTTTACTGTCGACGCCAAGCCGACATATACTTTCTCTTATTGTTACGTTCGAACACATCGCATCGCTGCTACGTCATGTCGCCAAGCCGACATTTTCTCGCAAGATCGAGCTTACAATTGTACCTCGGAAGATACGTGCAACCAGAAATTCACTACTCATCAATTTTCTGGTCAACACATCAACCGTCCGGATCAACTCTACCACAGCTTCTACCAACTGGTTCCCAGGATTTTCTCTCAATATCACCATGTCAGCTCTAGGAAATCAGTATTGTATTATTATTTCTCATCATATCTTAACATGTCATTAAATCATTTTATTATTGTTAACAATTAACTTCATCACACTTCCTCACCCATCATCACTTTGCTTTTTTTTTCAATCACATGTTCTTGTGCAGGTAAGACCAAACTTGTCTGAACAATTAATATTACAATAATTGAAATTTAGATAATTAATAAACTACAAAATTAATTATAAATACAACACAGTTTTTCATGAATCATTAAAACACGTTCAAAACAGGCAGATCATCATTTTTGCACTAAAATGAGTTCTTAAAACCCAAGAGTGGCAGTCGCACGCAGATCTTATTCATCTGGATATTCCTTTCTTTACAGGGTTACTGTGATCAATACGAATGAAAATTATATACTTCATCACTATTGTAGTGACTGCGTTGTTCAATACCATTCATCACATTAGACAGTAATTTGTCGAGACTCGAGACCCGAGATATAATTCGAGATTTATCGAATTGTCTTCTCTTATTTAGGGAGTATCAGGTACGGGTAGTACATATATACCAATTACTTATCTTTTACTACGCTTCAGGACTTTATTTATTGTCAATGTGAATAATTGACAATGTGTACTCTGAAATGACATTATTTTGGATTACTTATCATCGTTTGCCCAATCTAGAAATATACATATATACCAATTATTGTCCACTAAATAGCAGTATTACTTGAATGCTGTTGTACTTCGTTTTTTTTTCAAATTACACTTTACCTTCTCGATGTTCCCATGTTTTTTTTTCCTTTCACTGTGACTATCCTTCCATGCACCACTGAAAACAGTTTCATTCTCATGAATAAAATTTAAAAAAGGATTTTGTTTCATTTCACAATGACATTGAGAAAATTATATACACTCGTTTAATTTCCTAGAATACTAACGCCTATGTACCTATAGTAAATAGTAACTATATGTAAAATTTATGTAGAAACCCTTGAATGTATCTACATGAAAGCATATCATATTATTGAAAAGTAATACTTGTATTTTACATTTATTTTCTAATAAAATACAAAACAATATTTAGATATAAATATTGAATTATAATCAATACAAAGAAGTACGTAAAAATTACGTGCAGTTCGTACTCTAGGGTTAAAAAACTAAAATGTTGAAATTTGAAAAGAAAGGGATTACAATGTTATTTTTACGCAAAATTCTCAGAGATATCTTGCAATCACAATATAGCAATGCTTAACTTATTTCTCATAATCATCCTTGCAATACTAGTGTACCTTGAACGTATGACTCATTATTTTAACTCTGCAGCTAACTTTGTTCTTCCATTAATCGCGATGCTAAAACAGGGAAATACAAGAACATACAATTATTTGTTTATTTATTTATATTAGGTAGATCAAATATGAACGAGACTTTCTTTCTTTTTGCAAATGTATTAAGCAGAATAACATAGCACAGTACAAATTATTTTTCTACATAATCTCCTCCTTTAGTAATGCATTTTTCCCATTGTAATAGATTTTTAATCCCAGCATCATAGAAAGAAGAGAGTTGTGTCATAAGCCAATTGTGCACAAAGGTCTGAACCCCCGCATTGTCGTGGAATCGTTGTCTTCCTAGTGCTTCTTTAAGTGGCCCAAACAAATTAAAATCACAGGGTGATAGATCAGAACTATAAGGAGGATGTTCAAGTTCAGTCCATCTCATTTGCTGTAATTTGGTGCAAGTTAGGGCTGCAGTGTGGGGCTGAGCGTTGTCATGAAGGAGGATGACGTCTCGAATTGGTGGGTCACGTCTTTTGGAACGGTAGGAAGTCTTTACCCGGTCCAGAAGGTCACAGTAATAAGCAGTATTTATTGTGCGATGCTCATGCAGGAAATCAATGTGTAAGATCCCTCGCCAGTCGAAGAAAACTGTCGCAAGCACCTTGCCGGCTGACAACCTGGTCGTGGTTTTAACGGGGGCTGCTTCTCCCTGCCTCCGTCATTCCATACTGGCCTGTTTGGATTCGTGTGTAATGATGGACCCAAGTTTCAACACAGGTGACAATTTTGTCCAAAAAAATCATCCCCTTCCTCTGCAAATTGTGCATTAGCTTCTGACAAATCTCCAAACGTCTCATCTTCTGCTCTGCTGTCAAAAGACGAGGGACCCATCTGGCACAGACTTTATGGAACCCTAGATCCTTAGTGATGATTGTTTGACAACTCCAATAACTTATTTCAACTTGTGATGCAACTGCAGAAACCGTCAGACGTCTATCACCTTCAATAAGGTCACGAACACTGGAAATATTGTCTTCCGTAAAGCTGGTCCGAGGACGACAATCATGTGTTTCATTTTCAACCCGTTCACGACCTTCCCCGAACTCTTTATGCCACGCATACACACGTGCTCTTGACAGGGTTTCATTACCGAACTGTGCACTTAGACTTTGCAAAATTTCAGCTGGTTTTACACCTTCGTTAGCATGAAACTTGATAACAATGCGTTGCGAACAGAAGGATGCACTTGTTGCTCCGTCATCACGGGTGCTACCGCCAAACAGGCACAGCCCTGCATTCCACGTGCTTCCCCAACTCCTGATATCTGCAACAATGCACTGTACAAGCGGAAGCCCGTTCCGTTCAAAATTGCGCGCTCAAAAGCAAAAGTCTCGTGAATATTTGATCCACTCTCGTATTATTGTCCTATAGCGAAGTTCAGGCTATGAGGTCTGTTCTACCTTCTGACTTGGGTGAGGAAATTGGGAAGGAGAAATGTTGGGTTGTTGGAAAAATTATACCAAACCGACAGCGGTGATCTAGTGACAGCACATGCGCTTCCTCTAGGTCTGCGCTCAGAGGTATTGAGCGGTAGAGCGCGGGTTCAAACCCTGCTTGGCCGAATTTGGTGAGGTTTTCAGGAGGCATTTCCCTCATCTACTCAAGACTAATGTTGGTGATACGATAAGTTCCCCGGTAACCCAACATATCTCCTTCGTTATTCCCTCACCCGAGTCACGGTTAGGTCAGGTCTCATGGCCAAAACCTCGCCGAAAGGTATAGTGAAAACCAATAACACATATTTTTCTGGATTAGGCGAGGGAATCCCCAGATGAAAGCTCACCTAAATTTGCTGAGCAGAATTTAAGCTCACGCTCTACCACTATGCTGTATATTAGCGATGAAGACGCTACAACAAGAACATCAGTTGGAATATTTATTTTAAAATTATAATGCGTGAAAATTAAAATTTTGTTAAACCCCGTCGTTAACATTGAGGTGGAGGACATTCAAGAGTAAATATTTTCTGTTTCATATTAAGAGTGTATTAATAATGTATATGACGAAATGTACATGAACATTACACTCTTAAGTCATCTTTAGGCCATTGAGGTGCATATTGCATATCATGTACATAACAATTGATAGAAACTATACTAATTATTACCTATGTTAAGAAAAAGTAGTATGTATTAATATTAACTATGAGCAGATGATAGTGACAACAAACCTGAAATCGAACCCGGTTGTCAATGAAAATGGTGTCACTTGTGGAAGGTGAACTGGATAGCAATTATCTGATCAGCGCAAGAGTTCTGGGTTAGATTTACGTCTCGTGGCTTATTTCATCAAACCGTTGTCTTCCCCACGTTGTACATCGAGTAAGAATATAAAAAACTATTTTAATGTAAACTAATAGCTTTCCAAGAGCCGTTCCAGCAATTACACTCATACGATCTGACTTATTGTTTTATGGTCACTTTGCCATACAGACTGCAACCTGACGTTTCTTTACAGTAACGGCGTTATGAGAATGCTAAGGTACGGTTGTCAGGAATATTATATGAAAGAAACTAGGAAAGAAATAAAGTACATTCAAGCTTTTTGGGGCTATATTGTTGGAAAATTGTGAGAAATAGAGGTATCGGAGTAGCAAATCCTTTTTCGTAACTTATCAAAATCTTTCGTAACAATTTTATGTTTTTGAAACAGGCTATTCTCTGGAACTTCTCTATTCATTTCAAGTATTGTTGTAATGTATAGGCAGATATAAGAGATCAGATAGAAATAACATATCAAGTCTGATGAACTCAAGAATATCGATATGACGGAGTGGAACAGCTGCTATGGATATGGATGCAAGAAAGGGTGACTTTTGAAAGAGGGAGTTAGTTGTCGAGACATGATGCTCGGTTTCTTTCTGACATTGATGGATACGTTCTTTTCCGAGCTTACTGTTTTATGGAAATGGAAATGCAATGCAAGGAGACGAAGGATAAGGTAAGAATTATGCATTCGAAATGAGAGAGTCAACATCATCGTAGATTTTTCTCAAGACATGAGTAAGTTCTTCAATGAATTTTTGTAAAAGAAATTTCTTGAGTCAATAAATACGAGGTATTACAAAGTAAAACCCGATTCTAACACAATATTGAAAAAAATAGAATTCAGTAATGTGAATAACGATGTTGGAAATCACTATATTATCGAATCGCTCTCATTTATATCACACGAATTTTGAGTCACAATGAAGTCCAATACCTCTCATGCTGACAGACTCACTGAATAACTTATCATAAAAAACACAGGAACTACAAAACCTACAAACTCGAAATTTGGGAGGTAGCTTCCGTTTAGGGGCTAGACTTCCGTTCAAGTTGAGATCACATACGAGCACGGTATCCTTAGAACTTGAGATGGGAAGGGCGAGACGTAAAAAGACCGATATTAGGGTCGACTAGATGGTTTTTGTGTATACTGAGATGACTAATCTTATTTCAAATGACATTGTGTACCCTTCAGACCACATGTGGAGCATGACACCTCTAGAGGCGGGGGTTTGGGATGTCAGTGACACGAAAAAGTATCGAAAATGTCCGCCATGAAAAAGTTACGAAAATTCACTCCCAAGGGAGTGAAACGGGAGGCAAAGGGGAAAATGTTGTTTTCTAAATTTCTTTAAATGAAAGCAGTGAAAAGGGATTGAAGGTACAAATCGATACCATCAAATCTCGAATATTAACATATAATATTCTTACTGGATTTCAATGGGAATATGAAGAATAAAGTTGCAGACATATTACAAAATTCACGTGAGCAAAGTCTCGGGGATTCAGTATAGTGTGTAATCAATATTTAAAAACAAAAGTAGTATAAAAGACAAATCCCATTATATTATAGATATTAATGTACAGCAAATAATGCCATTAACTGTTTCTCACCATTAAAACAAGAACTCCAATAGAAGAATAAATCTTATATTTCAAATCCACATTACAGTAATTAAACAAAAGTGATCCGGTTTCTTGGACATGAAGCAGGCAATCGTAAACTACTTCCCGAAATACCATCCTTCTTCAATAATGCACTCAACCCCCATCAGTCTACGTACAATAATATTTCTTGCTTCACACAAATCCCGGTCTTCCCACTTCAAAACTCCCACATCTCAACCCACCAGCACTCGCACTTTCCCACGCGTTTCCGCGCTGCCTTCGATGATTAACTGTCGGGACCTTTCAAGATGATTGATACCACCAAGTACACGCCGTTAATTGAAAGATAAGCCACTCGTTCATCAATCAGGAAGTGCAAGCCAGCCTTCCCCCCCTCTCTCTCCTTGCCACTCCTGTTGCCGCGTCGGGTGCTAGGGAGTGCTCTAGGGTTCGCGCCCCGAGCTGACGTACGCGCGCGTTTTCTGCCAACTCTGCTCTTTTCGTTTCTGCCTTCTCCGCTGATGCACAACCCGCTTCCATTTTCTGCCCATGCCCCTTCCTCTCTTACATTATCCATGGCCGATGGGAGCACTTTTTCTCTCCGGCACTACATGATTCAGGTCTCTCCTTACCGCGTGGTGGATGCTCATGTGGAAGGAACAAAAGAATACACGCCCGAATAATAAAAATCCAATAGATTACCTAATAAATTTAGAAATGACTATCAAAAATAACTATATATATATATATTTAACTTCTTGGTACTTTTTCACATTACTTAGAGGATATATACAGAAAATTCATACCAACAACACAACATCACATCTAATAATATTAATCAGCATATGGTTTTTTTTTTGTACGTTTATCAGATCATTGAAATTTAAGCGTCTTTCATTGGTCAAACGTTCAACATTTTGACGTCCGATTCATACTGAAGTATGATTTGAAATATATATGAATTGTGATGAAACTTGGGTTGACTTTCCTAAAGATAATTAACCATATGTGGTGATCGAAACGTTAATTCAATTGTATTCTACATATTTTTATTTTCTTTGTTCTATACAATTGTGAATTACATTTCCTTATTAGGAGTTACTCTAATACATGCTTCGTACTCTATAACACGCAATTATCATTATAGTCTTAGAAGATTAGTAACTCAGAAATCATGACATAATAAATATATGTTGGCATTATATAACTTTTCAATCAGAAATAATGTTTTATTTTATAGTTTATATACATTTTATGATAACCACGCGGCTATGCTGATATTGGTAGAGGATAAACTAATTTAAAAGTATAATTTTTCTTTCTTTATTAAACATAATAATTGAAGTTTGAGTAAGCTTGTAACGTGATATATCAGTATTGATTGGACACTAAAATATATTTGAAAAATAAAAATAAAAAATAGTTTTTTCATACAATGATTTGTGTGTAGAACACCATGTTTTGATGCTACCAATTATCTACAACCTCGACCGTAGCAAGGGCTTTTCTCCAAAACTATCATTTCTATCAAAAGCATTCCACGGAGGAAGAAGAATAATGTTTCGGGGCGTACTACAGCAACTAGAGCATGTTCCCGATGCGTGTCAGAACAGAAACGCAACGATTGAGAAGAAGAAAAAAACAGCGGCAATTTTGTCATTTTTGACTGGCTATAATATATCTGCCCTACGTCGTAGTAGTTGTCGTTTCTCGACACCCGATATGCATCAATCACACGCACCCACACAGCGACCGCCGCACCACTGCCGCCGCCGCGTGAAGAGAGCGCTGGCGGTCGGTCGATGGTCGGTCGCCCAAATACGTAGAATTCGTTGAATGACCTCCAACGTGCGACAAGAGTCGCGAGTAATCGCCATACCATTGAAAGCTGCCTGCTCAGGCGTTCCGGGCGAGAAATACCAGTTTTCACGTCGATGGCACTTTCGCGTGTCCACGACGAATTGTGTCGGATGGTGGAAGATATGGTGGCGGTGACGTTGGGGATACGATGGTTCCTAGATTGCTGGTGACTGTGAGGTTGGACTTGGGATACGAGTTGGTGAATAAGTGAAAGTTCTTTACATGACGAATTCGGTGTAGTGTGACGGTAGTGGAGTTTGCGAGCTGAGAAAAGTCTCAGAATGTGACTCTAGATTTGATCCATTCCTTCTTCTTATCAGATAATCTGAGATAATACCAGAGAAAATAGTAAGATATAATAGTGACACAAGTGAAAGAGCGTGTTATATAAGAAACACAAAAGAACCAAGCAATCAGACATTGATTCGAATCTTTCCCATACGTCTTAAACCAGAAATTTAATCTTCTTCCTCGAACAGTTTCCTTTTTACTCGTGTACTGAAAATAGTGTATCCAACATAAACTGAACCTTTTAGATTTATATCCATAGAATATTTAAAATAACAATCACAAAATGAATTTATCCAAATTACATTAAAATATTTTTAAATACTGAATATTCATCCATATACAATTACATCACTGTGCTAATTCACCCATTATGCCAAAGTCAAATTCCTGAGAATTGTGATATTGTGAACTAACATTTGTTTGTTGTAGGTGTTAAATGAATAATTAATTAGAATTTTCTTACCAGTTAACAGGTAATTTCTTGGCATCACCCAAAGAGAGAATGTTTAATATACCTGAAACAAAAGAGTACCAATACAAAAACGGTTAAAAATAGAACAAATAGAAATAAGAACTGAAGAGACTTAATATTTTTATTAGTCTTATCAAACTTTTACCATCCATTTTCCACAATTTGAGTATATACGAAAATTAACAAAAAGTATACACTTCATTTTTAAACAATAAATATTATTAGTACATAAAGGAGAAGATAGAAAAAACTTGTCACACAAACTAATCTATAATTTTGTAAAAATATTCAAAGTATGACGCGGTGAAAAATTAAATGGTAACAGTAAGCATTGAAAATTGTGATTTTCTTTCACAATTAATCACACGAATGAATAAACATTTCTACCATATTTGCGCATATGTAACAATTTTAACTTTAATTTACAATTTTGTCTTTAAATATACTACACAATTATTCTATCATTGAAATAGATGTTTTTTATCAAAAATGTAGTGATAGCGTATATTACAGTAATGTGAAAGAAGGAAAGATAAAAATGTATCATATTTTCTTTGATGTATAAAAATCGTGCTCCATACCAGTTTGGTTAATGTTTTTAAGTCATCAATGAACTATTTCAAAGTAAATACACATGTAAAAATGTCTCAAATGTAAAATCCATTCCATTCATAGTTGAAATTCAGTACACTGTACTTTTTCAGATACCAAGAACATGAATTTCCGACTTACATAAAAGAAAAAATTCAAATATAAGACTAGAAAATAAATTATTATATAGTAAAGTCAGAGAATACTTTGTGGGTATACGGATCATGAACAAAATATTAAAACGTTTTCTTTTTCCAATGCAAATTCCTTCATTACAAACCCCTAACAACTTCCTCGCAATGTAGTCCACATCTATATCAATCTCCACCAGATTCTTCCTCCTCCATCACCCGCATAGCGGCGGCGCGCTCGTCTTATCCGAGGCCAATCCGCAGCCATAAAAACCTTATCTAAAGGGATTTTACCGTTTCAATTTAATAAATCATCCGCCCGTACGTAATAAATCCATCTCCCAGAAGCACGTTCCACTTCTTCGAGGGAATGGGATGGGGTCGGTTAGGATTAGGAGACTATGCTTTCAATAAAAGCGTACCGAAGACAAGGGTAGCATCTGGGTTAGGAGGGCCGTTCCTTCCAGTCAGCACCGATATAGGCGACCTACATTTGTTTGGTTGTTTAAACTGAGGTTTAATGTGGCTTTACTTAGATATGGTATCCTTAGAGCTCCTTAATAATCCAAATTTTCTGTGATCGCAGTACATTTCATTATTTCCTATCTAGGTCTGCGGTAATGTTAATCGATGTACAAAGTAGTGACTTCTACACGTTTACTCACTATGAACTTTTATTTCTTTATTTTTCATTGACAGTACTCATAATGTGTAATTATATATAAATAAATAAACATTTATGATTATATTTAAAACAACACTTTATATACACTGGGAACTCAATAGTTTCATTTGACGAATCCCCAGAACACAAAGGAAGAAATTCAGCATAAATATTTGAAAAAATTTGTCTATTAAGTAATAAATTTTCTCACTACTGAACACGTTTTCCTGCAACTATAATGAATTATATGAATATTACACGAATAAAAATAAAGTCGTTTTTATTACAGAAAAAATGAGGAAAAGGTTCGAAAAATAATATTAATTGATGCATTTTTTTGTACTTCTTCTGTAAACATTACGCTTCATAAACCTTTGTTTTGAAAACAGGAAACCATTCCACAATTTGATACTGTATATCATATCTCTGTGACTATCGAGAAATAAATATTCAATTTTTCAATTTAAAGGACTGTATTATATATTTTTTATATTTACATATAAACAAACAATTAGTATAAATATTGGCTGAGGGCCTATGTGCCAATGTTATAGCCCGAGAATGCTGTAGACAGTACATACTGTATCCTGGTTTTCACCCTCAACGAATGTTCTAGTTGCATCTAGCTAAGTACTAATTTTTTTGAGAGAGAAAAAAAGAAAAAAGCATAATAACACAACTAGAATATTCATTGAGCACCGTTGGGAACCACGGAAAAACCTAAAATAATCAGGATAATCAGATAAAATTCAGATTAATAATAATGTAAATAATTATGTATAGTTAATAGATCATTATTTATTTATTTATTTATTTATTTGTACAGCAACTGTAGCCCAGTACCTAACATAGTCAATACTTAACTTGTTTAATGTCTTTTCTTGACCCTCTATCCTTCATTATAGTTTTCATTACCATAAGACAAAATGCACACTAACATTCGGTTCAACATACGTTTAATCATTGCTATTAGTAATAAAAAATAGAAAATAGTAAGTAAATAAAAATGTAATTCATCCTCTTATATTTTTTCTTTCCTTAATATACTATAATGCAAACATCGCCCACGATCAAAACGTGTGCAGCACAACGTAATAGGCAATATATAAGATCAATTCCTGAAAGAGAAGCAATATCATATTCCTGTGTCGTTGTTTGCCTTTGATTCTCCTAATAGAGCTGTTCCCGAAAGCAAATGAAAAGGCAAATAACGTAGGGTCGACGCTGTGTCGCCCAGTGGACCGGAGAAATATGTCTATGCATTACGAGGAACAAACGCTGCGGCAGGCGAATGGCGGTCGGACACGAAACAGGCGGATTAAGACGAGAGGACACGACTACGCAGAAGTGGGGGGGGGGGGGGCAGCGTTGTGGGATGGACTCGGG
>NNCF01126132.1:636163-684460 GCA_002313205.1 Laupala kohalensis
AAAAAAAAAAAAATCCATGAGCGTCGAAAGAACTAACTAGAGAGAAGTGTTATTGACTCATTCATCGGTTTGTGGTACTTGTCATAAGATAACTATATTTCATGTCACTTATACGTCTATCGCTGATTTTAAAAGTTTGAACTGAAAAAGGAATCTGGTTGGTTGAAGCAAACACATCAATAAAGGTGGGAAAATAATATATTTTCCTTTTATCTCTATTCAGTGGCCTAATAAAGTATTCCTTTCTCTTTCTTAAGTACGTCTAAGTACCGTTAATACACTCCTCGTTTTTTTCGTGATCTTTTCAATACGTGTTTATCACCTCGCAGAAAGTATCCCTTCAACCAAATGCTTCGTTACCAAGGTCACTGAACTGGTCGCACAAAAGCTGTTTTTATTTTACTACTGATGATGTGACCTAGGTTGTCTCATTATCAGCTGAAAGACGCTTCATATCTCTCCCACGAATTTACCTTATCCCTTCCATGAGCACCGCTCTATCAGAGGTCCTGGGATACCCAGCGATCATGTGACAACGACTGATGACTACATAAAGGTTGTGGGAATGAAGATGAGTTGACTTACGTCACTATTCGCGCAAGTCTACCAATATTCGCTAAATAAATTTCAACCTGAACTAGTGTGTCGAATGCTTTATCAGGCAGTTCTTAGGTATAAAATTCTCTTTTATTGTGTACGTTTGTAGTTGTCGGTACAGGCAATGAAAAAAATACATTTCTCTAGGAACATACGTTTTTGGTGGGGTTTTAGGGCTCGTGAACGTCAAGATCATTAGAGCCCTTTCTAGGATCATACGGTATGTATCTATAGTACAAAATAGAATAGTTGTTAATACACTAGTACTTAAGATATCTTGTATATTAGTTTTGATTCGTTACGCATCCGCATGCCTACGACCTAACACACGCCACTGTCTTGATACCTCAAAACTCCTCGTAAACACTTCAGAGACGGTAGAGCACATTAATGGCACTAAATGTTAGGGTTAGTAGTTAGAAATAAAAGAAGCATATTAGTAGCTCTAAACAAAAAATCATGAAGGTTCACGTATGAAGAAATTTACTCCCTACATCTTCCTCTATTATCCTTATAAAGTGCTTTACACACCTTTTTGTCTTGTGTTCATACTATCTTCCTGTCATTATATTTCCTTCGGGAGACATTTCCGGACGTAGGTACCTTCATACTTTTTGTTCCTATTAATGTGCTCCATCATCCCTTCATATTTTTTACGTTGAGTTTTTTTATCATTTTAGGTATTGTTAAAAGATGCATTATTAAACGTAACTCATGGCCATAATTGCTTGTTAAGGTTATCGTGATAATATTAATAAATAGTTACAAAAACTTTAGGGTACCGAATGGATATTTAACTAAAATTTTATAGCTAAAACCCCACCGTTCAACCAAGTGGAGAATGGGTTCACCACTCTCCCACTTTACAGTGCTCAGAGAATTGAGTTACAATTACTACACCACCACACTTGGTTTCTCTACCATAATGAGGCTTTTAAGGAATGATGAAAGAACAGAATGTTTCCACTCACTATCCTAAATTGTTCTGTCCATACACAAAATTTGTTTCTCCAACATTTTCTCTAAACTGAAATAACAAAAATCACTTCGATTCCAGTGCATTCAATCCCAAGTGTATGAAAGTTCTGTTTTCTCTCCCGACGGTACATCTCCACCAACATCTTTCACAACCAGAGAAAAGGGGAACCCCAAGAAGTTACAGACCGCCTCTACTCTCGCAGAGATTGATCCCGGCAACGCATTGTCCGAACAGAAACCTCACTCGCTTACGAAGCAACAGCGCCATTTTTCCTTTGACTTGTAGTCCACTGCGAAAGGCTTGGCTAGAGGGAGGAAATCTCCGCTTCGGAAGTCTGATCCTCTTTAAAGAACGTATCATTCAAGACGCAAAGCCACGGTTCAGAACGAAAAATGCTGAATGAATTGGTGTCTGCGAAGAGGGCGGTTGTTCGTTGTGAGGACGCCCTCGGTGGTGGCGATTGAATTGCTCACGACGAATAAAAATGGAAACTGAAGAATTGGATAAAAGGTGAAAGAATACTGATCTGGTCTGACGAAAATCTTGAAGTTGCAATAGAAAGGGGAAGTCTAATATGTACAACTACTTGATATATGTAATAGATTATGGATCGACACAGGTTGTATGGGCGTTTATGATGCCTGGGTGGAAATGGTGTACGGTTTTGGAATGTGAACGGATGGAGTAGTGGATATCACCCTTACGATCAAAACAGGAGTCCCTGGTTCGATTTAAGACTCGTTGCCGTTTTTGTCTGACAGAAAGTTATTACATATCTTCTGCACGTGTAGGAACACGGAAGAAAGTATGCACAGGTTAAATTTATTGTTTTATTCGAATACTGAATGATTCGTAAATTTGTAAATGAAACTCCTTTATACCGTTTGCGATATATTTTTACAACCATAACGGTAAGATACAGTAGTACGATGATCAAACATGGAGATATTGTAATGGTAAAATATAAATTTATCATTAAGAGTAAATGCAATATTGATTTACATATACTTTACTTTACAACACAAAGTATAAATTGAAGCGCAAGAAGCCCTTTGATTCTCAAGGCTAGCGCACTTGCTTGCCACAGACATATCCCGGGTTCGATTCCCGGCGGGGCTAGAAAAATTTGTAGCTTTCCGCTACAATGTCTAAGTTCATATAGCTATGATGACTGAAAATTTTACCCTCAGCGGCTTACCATCGCAGTCGTAATAAGGCAATCGAGATTCCATCTAGACGCTGTTGCCCCCAAAATGTTTTACGGTGTGTCTAGTGAGTAAACGCACGTAGAATTGGGCCTTACTAACACACGGCATCGTGGTTCTTAGTTGACCGAAACGAGAAATACATACATATTATAAAACAAATCGTACATTAAATCTTATGAGAATAATTTAAATATAAAATCTAAGGCGTAGAAAAATAATTTACTCTTGAATATTCACGGTGTAATATTTTCCTTCTAATCCATATTCAAAACACAATCCACAATTAGTTTATTGCAAAAAATGTTTCATTTTTACTTTAGTGTTTGTTATTATTGAATTGTAGTATTTTAAAAGGGAAATGTAGCGTGCAATTGAAGTTTATCTACATGGGGCGATTGGAGGGAGGAAATAGGTGGTAGGGCTACTGTTTGTAGGTGGGTCGGATTTATAAACAACTTGGCTCATATGGATGTGTTAGTAGCAATAGTTACTGATACTAGGGGGAGGAGTAGGTGGATAGAAAGAAGATTCGCTATTTAGAAGTCACAGCTATAAATTGAGGCATTATTGTGAAAATCTACATTTTTTTACCGGCTCCGACAGGATTTGAATCAGAAGTGAGCAAGAATACTAATCCCTTAGCCACCGGAGGGAGCTTGTTTGTTATTAGCGAAGTGTATGAAAGAGAGGAATGTTGGTTTGCCAAAAATTATTAAAATGTTTTTTCTTGTTCTAATGCCATGAAACGAGTTTTCGAATAGGGAACTAAACCATGAAGTGTGAAGAGATAAGAAAATTGAACCGAGATGCTGCCGTGGAAATAATAATAGACGTATACGACGTGTGAAAAGGGTGGAATGGAAAATGAAACGGGTGGAAAGCAATAAAAGTCAATGTGCTGTCACGAGGTATACCACTAGGGGAGGATAATCAAACAACGGAAGGGTCCAGACCACAAGACAGTTATCTAAGGAAATGCATAATTTGAAGGGAGCAGTGGAAATGTTTGCGTTAGGATGTTGTACAGCTCTCAAGTGTTCTTTTCTTCGGATACACTCGTTTCCAACAACTTCAACTAATTCTTTTTCACCCTTGGTGATGCTCTAGAGGTGACACAGGTAAATAATTCATTCTTAGTCCCGCCGAATAAAATATAATTCACGTCTTAATTTACAACATTTATCAGGAACTCACTCGTGAGAGTAGATTAGTTCATTCTATATGACAGAAAATAGACAAAGAAAACCGTAAACATATATCACTGCCTTAACAATTTCTACAGTAAAACAATTAGAAGGAAATTAAGGAAAAGAATCATATTTAACAATGGAAATAGCAAACTTTCATGGAATCTTTTAATTTTTGTTTATCTTGGCTTTAATTTATTTTTACAGTTATAATAAAAAGTTTAATTTAAAATAATAAAATCAGTTCTATGGAAAACGTATTGTATACGAAATTAAGAAAATTGATTTATTTAACAATGAAGTTTCCCGGAAATTGGCACAATAGTATGATTGAATTAAATATTGATCGTGGAGTATTTCATTCTACAATATTCTTGAGCTGAAGAGAAAAGTATGTGTTAGGTTTATTCATGTGCCCCTCTAAGTACAGTGCTTATGGTTAAGACTCTGCAACTAAGTCAATAAACAGAAGATCAAGAGCTTACATTAATCAGCCCAGTAACCACATTTGCAGCTCTTAACGCCTTGTTGTCGGTTTAAATGGTAAAAACGTGAATGAATGGCGTTATCTCTAACATAATTCTATAAATTACTTATTTCAGTACAAACAATTTACAGCAATTTACATCTCTATAAGCATGTGATCTTGAGGACATTCACTGACTGACCTCAAGATCTTCTTTGAAACCCTTAACGCAGTCTGAGAATTCATGCCTTAGTGTAAATGTAATATAGTTGAAACAGTTTAGAAACTTGTCACTAACATTTTTTTCTAAATTTAAAAGGTTTTGGGCGTACTAAGAAAACTATTTGAACCTGTGAAATCGCATCAAATGTAAATGGTTGTATTTTGCAGGTATGGATTGTGTATAATTTCTCGATAATTCAAGTAGTTTATTGACAGATCTGCAGTTCAGGAATTATATTACTTCTCGTATTAAGTAAAATTTAGGGAAATTATAATTCCGTAAATTTACAGCAATTTTGGTTGTTAGATGTAGTCTTCTTTTGATGTGTTATAGAGCTAAACCTGAGAAAAATCAGGTAGACATGACAAGAAGTCAAGAATCTCAACGGTTTTGCTACTTGCCGCGGGGCAGGTAGCTATACGAAGTGTAAGAAACGCTTATGAAGCGAGAAAATAGCGAATTAAATAGGGGGAACCATCAAGATGGAACAACCCATTCTCATTTATTTGATTTTCCTCATAGTAAATTCAAAGTACACTCGTTTACACAGCTATAACGGTTTATAATTTATTTATTTTGTTCTCTACATTATGGACGTAAATGTGGTTTAAGATATCATGAATGTCCTTTTATTTAACTTCAATCATTTAAAAAAAATTAATTTTACCGTGCTTATATTATATTTATATTATAATGTTTTCTTCTATAATTATATCTCTATTTCTAGAAACCAGTTAACAATTTTATATTCGAAAATCTATTGACATTTTGTGAAGGATGAACTCAGAATTATCGGGCAAGGTAATTACGATGATGTTAAGAACACTCACATAATTATATGAACATTCGAGGTGATCGCATTTGTAAAATCTCCGGGCAAGAAATTCGTCGTGAAGTAGGCGTTAAAAACAAACATTTTCTAGAAAGGAAACGACCCCATATGAACGACGTCATCCCCTTCGCATGGAGGAAGATAGACTACCCGCAGTGCAAAGCGAAGAGACCGTCGCTGGGTGCGGGGACAGGGAGCGAGCGGTGTGAGAGATTTTCGGACGCGGCGTTAAGAGCGCGGCTGGGACGCCCGCGGCGACGTCCAAGGTGGAAGCCCGCCCGCCGCACCCGCATTAGATATTCATACGGCTCATGAATATAAAACACGGGTGAAAAGGCCGCTTTGAAGGAATCCAAGGGAAGGCGCCACCGACGACGCCTGCAGGTGAACTGCTACTGCTGCTGTCTCAGAAGCGTGGTAGTGTCTTGGGGACGAGCGGGCGGGCGGCGCCTGAAATGCTTGGGGGTGTGCGAGTTGACGAAAGAACGCGCACTCGGAACAAGCTCGTCTCCGGAGGGAATGTGTCTCGCACAAGATGGACATCAAAGTGTTTGTTTGAAGGAAATTTTACACTCTAAAATATATTCTAAAAATATGAGCAATTGTTGCGAATTTTCGGTTATATATTAATTATACAGTTAATGAATATTAGTTCAGGAAAATGATTGGGGTAGTTTCAGAACAAGAGAGGTGTATAGGGAAATGTTTAGGGAGTCATTCCTCGAGAAACTGGTAGAGTGTCGAGAGTGAAGTGCTGTCTTGGGAATGGTGTCGGGAGTGAAGAAATTCTGGGGTTGGTGACGTAGTGTCCTGTACTTCCGCGGAGAAATGCAGATGCAGACGAAGACGCCGCGAACAAATTACTCATTAATTTGAAATTAACTTACTACTTATAATTGCGTGTATTAAAATAGAGTGATGGTTTTGGAAGCTGCGATACTCGTCGTAAACTATTTTAGTAAATTTCTTTTCCGAGGTGAACCATGTCATATTTAAATATGTTGAACTAATATTGTCCATTACTGGGACATAACGAGAGCAAACATAGGGAGAAACCAAATACGTTTTCACAGCAGTCTGAAATATTTATGAAAGAGGAAGCCATATTAAAATCGTAAAAGTTTTTATGCACATTGATACATTGAATTAAATATTGTAGTACTCATTTATTAGGTAATATTCATGAAAAGTTTCTAACCTAACGAAAAAAATTATTCTGATGACTATGTATGAAAGTGTAGGAATGAGGAGAAGAGAATGGGAGGGAGGGCGAAGAAAGGCGAGTAAGAAAGGACGAAATGATGGAGAGGAGGGAAGAGAAAAAGGAATTTTTCATGAGTCGTGTAAGCCGCTAGGCATGCTGTTCTTGCAGCTGCAGGCGTCTCGTGGACGCGTATTGTCTCTTGAATGACGTTGTTGGGAGAAGGGAAGAATGCAAGGAGCATGTGCCCCATGAGCCTCGGAGGGAAAAGATGACACTCTGTGAGACAGCGGGGTCGTAAATGGAGATAGAGTTGTGAATGACATGTGAGACGGACGTGATGATCCAGGTTGCAATGCGAGCGTATATTTTCGATTCATTTCTTGGCATCCCCTATTCCTGTGGTCGTTTTGAACTTATCGCGTGAAAATTTTTCATTGGTAAATGGAAGTAATTTGGCACTATTGTACTTTTTTTGAGTCAACATGATCTTATTCTTATAGTGAGCATCCACATTTAATTGTTTTATAAATACGAAAAAAAACAACATTATTTCGTATGATGTTTTTTATAAATGTATATTTTACGAATTAGTTTCATGGAAATTAATATTTTTTCCATTATTTACTTTATTTTACATTTAACAATGACTTGTTTCTTCCTTACTCTTTTTCATTCTGTGACATACTTGATAGTTCATACATTTAACATACTTGATAGTTCTATTTTCACACAATACTTCCATTACTTTATCGCATGTGAAAGTAAGAATCTAAATGAAAATTTTACTCGTAACAATGAAAATAAAAATGTGTGCAAACAGGTTTTTCTGATTTTGTTTTTGTATACGATTTTTAATGTATTTTTTGTTTTGCATTGGTGCAGAAACCATTCCAAAAGAATCATGCAAATTTACATAGATTTACGGGTCTAATAATTAATCATGTTAAGTCGAATGAAAATGGGAGACAGGACCGGGATTCGAACCCGGGACCTTGAGCTCTACGCGCTCATGCGCTTACCAACTGCGCCATCCCGTTCGCCTCTCGGGCCCGTCTACCATTCTCATTCAACTTGTGAAACCCAAAGACCTCTGAGGTGGTCTCGTAGAGACTAGATTCCTCATCTGAGGCGACTCCCTTAGGAAGTACTTGATTTGGGTATTATTTTCCATTTCTGGTTCACAAACATAGAAATCTCTTAGATTACGGTGAACCTCACCACCAGGTAACAGATTAATCATGTTACGTCGAATGACCGTAATCTAAGAGATTTCTATGTTTGTGAACCAGAAATGGAAAATAATACCCAAATCAAGTACTTCCTTAAGGGAGTCGCCTCAGATGAGGAATCTAGTCTCTACGAGACCACCTCAGAGGTCTTTGGGTTTCACAAGTTGAATGAGAATGGTAGACGGGCCCGAGAGGCGAACGGGATGGCGCAGTTGGTAAGGGCATGAGCGCGTAGAGCTCAAGGTCCCGGGTTCGAATCCCGGTCCCGTCTCCCATTTTCATTCGACGTAACATGATTAATCTGTTACCTGGCGGTGAGGTTCACCGTAATCTAAGAGATTTCTATGGGTCTAATAATGTTTTGAACCGCAAAACTGTACAATCAGAAATGAAAAACAATGATTCTGATCAATATACTAAGAAAAAGGCGAGTACAGATAAATTATAAGAAACCATAATCAGTGTTATTTTTTATTTTTTAAAATTATTATTAAAATACAAAGACCTAATTTTAATTCACAGTAGAGTAACACAGTTTAGTTGAAGTAAAAGAATTGCAGGATCCCCATTCGCCATGCTTCGAATTGCTCCCCGACCTATCGCTTTGACTCATCTCACTGCTCTTGTTCCCGAAATGGAGCTGAGACGACCGACTAATGTGAGCTGTGACATATTGCCGGGCTGTCACTCATAATCGCAGAGTTACTGAGGCGATCACCCTGCCGAGCGGGCTGATTAAGCACTAAGGCCAGGTCAAGGCCAAACAGATCACCCTGTAAGGGAAGTGAAACACTGGAGGACTTGTCGGGTAGCACGCAATTATCCTAAACATGAAAAATATTTTCTCTTTAGTGCGACCATACAAATTGTCATAACCAATTATCTTGATTTGTTGGCAAACAAATCAAAACTAATTTTTAATTTCAATTACATGAGAACTATAAACAAAAAAATTGCATTCTCTTTAAGACGTGTCGTTGGTGTTAGAGTAATTAATAAAGCATAAACAATGATTTTACAGACTTTAAATCACGCTTTTCTTGGAATAACACAAGTTCACAATATTGGAATAACACAATATTGTGATATAGTCTTTATGACCATCATATTCTTAAAGCCCACTGTTTACATCCTTATCATTACTTTCTGCGTAAAGTAAGAATTATTATTATAATAAAATAATTCTTTTAAAATACTTATATTCAAGTGTTTGCTGTTTCGCTTAAGGATATTGATTCTTTAGAAAGAATATTAGAAATAAATTTAGAATTGCTATGACGCGTGAATATAATGAGAAGATGAATTATCTAAAATATATGAAAAGACAAGGTAATGGACATGTCTTAAGGTATTTAATTATGTTATATTTCAAAATTCAATTGATTTGGCCTTTTACTTGAGTTGCAGCCTATGGCTTGTACATATTTTAGTAAGTGTTTTACACGATTTGTCTACCTCCGGTCCCACCTTCTCATTGACACTTTTAAGATAATCACAGAAGATTTCTGACTCGCACAAACAGAAAAGATAATGTAGTCATAATCAGCCTCTCATATGACATTCTATCAAATGATATACGATTATTCATATTCATATTAAATTTACTGTCCTGATACCCGTTTCTGCTATTTTTATGAGAGTTAAAATTAAGTTAAACGTTTCTTAACTCTAATATTGTGCGTTCAATACGAAACATAACTGTGGAGCAACAAACTTAAAACCACATAAAATTACTCAGGTCCTTACTACAATGATAACGTTTATGGAATGCAATATTTCTGTTATTACTTTCATGAAAATGTAGGCAAAGAAACAAATAAAAATAGAACAGAGTAAGAATTTTAAAAGATAAATATATCGTTACAAAAACTGGACACTGGGCAAAACAATATCGAGATAATGTTATCTATGAAAACTTGAAAATACTACGAATGATATTCGTGGGCAAGAGAAAACAATAAAAGAATGCCCTTAAAAATTTTTTCCCAAACGTCTATCTTTGAGAATTTCAACATACGAATAAATTGAGTGTCTGAGGCTCATAAAATTTAAAAATTGTGCAAAGTATATGTTTTTGGTAAGCAGTCAGTAGCACGCATCGTCGTAATCAACGTTCACAGGTTGAAGCGAAGCATGTCATTTCAGAATCTTAGTTCATATCCAAAGTAGTTTAGAACGACAAGCCTGGCAACTAGCTCCACGTTCGCAACGCCGCTCGTGGGTTGGTGTAGGAGCAGCACGGGAGAGGAGGATGTGGTCGGGGCAACTCGGCACGCAACGCCAAATCAAGGGTCAACAGAGGAAGTAACGACTTCCGCCAGGCAACGGCATTCAACAAACGCCTTACACCATCACATAGCAATGCCTCCCGCTACTGCGTTTCCTCTGTGGCTGTGTATTTTCTTGGGTGTACGCAACGGGTAATGGTTTGCTAGGAAGATGTGAAAGGCTTAGGAAGGGACGTGATAAAAGAATTATTAACTTTAACGACCTTTTAAAGACTAAAAAACCAAATTTCATCACAACATTTCTTACTGGCTTTAGACTTCGTGAGGTTATACATAGAAAGAACAGTGTTCCAATAACATGTCATGAATAAAATTACTTCATATTTAAAAATAGACAAAATAAAAACAATGCCACAATTAACTTAATATTGATAAAGATACCCATTTAGCATAATAAAGGAACCATTCACAAAATACCTGATAATTTCTTTATGTCCCCATGTAAGTTCAAACTGCCAATCACGTGACGATATCGTAAACCAGTGACAAAATGTGGAATTACATTTTCTAGCTTGTAAATGTCGTTGAAGTTAATTATATAATATAATTTTTTCGGACGTAAAAATTCCAACTATTACCACAGAACAAAATAATTCCATAAAAGAACACCAATAATTACGGTTCACAACAGTCAAACTAATACACAAAGTCGTAGGTCCTAAAAAGCAATGAAAAGACACATGGAGAAAAAAAAAGAGAAATGGTTGATATGAAGAAAATTAGGCCCATGGTCACAGAGGGGAAAATAATTATTTTCTATCCAAAAGCAAGGAATTCAAATTCATATACTCGTGTAAAAAGTAAACTGAGGTAAGTTAAAGAAAAAAAATACCAGGTTGGTTGAAGTGAGAAAAATCTTGATGACATTATATCGATAAAGTAAAGTGATAAAAACAGGGGAAGAGAAAGAAACAATGCAATGAAACATATGTAGTACGAGAGATTGTAAAAGCCGAAATTATGGAAATTGATAGAATATTCTCAAAAGAAAAGAAGGATAAACTGACTGCAATGCATTTTCAAACAAAAGTAATTGTGAATAGAACTACATATTGAGAAAGTAAAAAGAGAACGAAGGAAAGAAGTGTCAAAAAATAAATTTAAAAAGTTTTTATTTTTATGTAAAATTGAAGAAAAAAAATCACATTAAAGAAACACATTTCTACGTGTCTAAGGAAGGCGAATGCCGAAACAGATTCTGAAAATTCGTGAGTTTCTTTCTTGTGTTTTTTCTTTCATTCTTTTCTAAAGAGTCATAGTTCATTTAATAAAAAAACAAAGTTCATCAAGTATTTTGTCATAAAAATACTCAAAAAAAGAACTACTTTGAAATACATTGTACTAAACACCTGTACAGCATGACTGAAAGGGTACATCAAAACATGTGTTTTTGTGTTGACCTATCGTCACGATAATTTCAATCATTTTTTCGGTAATATGTTATTTGTTTACGCTACTTTAACGGTCTTTATAATTTAAATAAGGAATTTCGTAAATATGTCAAAACGACTCATTTTCTTCCAAGCGCCATTAACCTGCACTCAATTGGACAACCGGGAGCAATAAAGAGAATCCGAGGTGGTGATGTGAGGGTGGATTTGAGAGGATGGTGGAAGAACAGCCCAAGGGATGGTTCAATAGATTGGACGTGCTCTCTTAGTTTTCCCATGTGCGCTATACCGAGCACGAGACAGCGTTCACCTGCTTTTGTGCCCAAGTTCTTTTCCGTTTTCTGTGCACACGGAATGAGCTCGCAGCAAAAGTTAAAATTACGCACTACACAGAGCGATTAGAGTTGCAATTTACTCATTACGTTTCGGAAATTTTGTCGCAAATTATCGATGCTGCAATTGAAGAGAAGTTCCACAAGTCAATAAAAGAGTATCTAAAAGAGTAATGGTTGACAGTTCTGGAAAGGGCGTCACGTTCCGTTCCATTACTTATATTGAATTTTCAATTACATGCAATAAAATGGAGTATTTGATTCCATGAATATAACTTTTCAGTTTTCTGAGGATTAGAGTATTTTCAAGTAATTCTATCTAATAGTGTTCTCTACTTGATGCTTTGAGTGTACTCTGGTGCACCCCGAGTGCAAAAATGTTATTTCATTTGAAAGAGAAGTTGCACCAATGCGTGGATATGACTGTTCCATTTGTCTATTGAGACGCACTCTCCACACAGAGAGTAGTCCTTCTGAGAGCAATCGGAGTTGCTCTGACAATTTTGTCCGTGGAGGGTCTGCACTGGGCATTGTTGAGGTTAGGTAATTCAGCATCCATAATGAATGGTAAGTTTTAATAAAAATATTGCCTTCACCTGAAAGTTCATCAGACTAAGAGCAAGAAATGTACATCGAATTAATGCTTTCCAAAAGTTTATACAATTCTAGTAATTCATTAAAGAATATTTAGTCATACTATCCAGTTGATTTTTTAATTCATAAGGCCATTTTCGGCCGCGTGGAGGCCATCATCTGTGCTGGCTTCATCAATGACATTCGCCACCCGTCTCATCAATGGAGCCAGCACTGGTGATGGCCGCCACGCGGCCGAAATGGCCTTATGAATTAAAAAATAAACTGGATAATATGACAACATATTCTTTATACAATACTGTGTTTACTACCAACACCGAACCTCGTCATGCAATTACTAGAATGACAGATTTCGTTTCGTTAATCCGATTATGTAATGATAAACAGGTAACATTGCATTATACAAACATTAATACGAAAAGGCTATTTTTGGTATACTAATAATTGTTTATATTCCATAATTATAGTTTCTTCAACATTTGTGGCTAACCATGACCATGCCCGGATTGTGCATCCCGCGTGCAGCAAAGATTTACTTGCAACACGTTCCTGGTGGAGTGGGGAACTCGCGCGGAGCAATGACTTCCGGTACTAGTCGACAATCAGAGCAGTAAATGAAAAACGCTATAAGAAATGTACCTGAAAAATTATATTTATTGCATGAAACTTCAACGAACATTTTTAATGTTAGAATTTTACGTGAAGAAGCATTTTAAGATTAAAGAAACCAAATGCATCCTGAAAGTTCAGGAGTAATACATTATATTACAATCCATATAAAATATTACAATATATAAAATTGTGATCCACTAACACATTGACTCAAGAACAATAATTTCGTCATCCTCCCACGACAACAGCAACAATTGTGAGACCATTGGAAACGTTTCCATGGCAATAAGGATATTCAGCGCGTGCAAGGCACTGTAAGCATAGGCATTCTCGTGCTGGCATTTTGATTCCAAACTCGCAGGTGAATACAAGTTGATAGGATAAAAACGCTAATTTCTAACTCCAAATGACTGTTATTTAATTGTGTATGTAATGGGGAATGAAATAATTTTCCCTAGATTTAAGAATAATTGAATCCTGAAAACACTTCTCAAAGGATATTCACTCACGTGTTGACTAAGGCTTACATACGGTGTTTACTTATAGATCGGTCATATTGTACACTGCTGTCAACTTGTAGAATAGATTCAAAATGATGGCATGACACTACCCATTCTTACAGTGCCTTAGGCGTACCCGGTGTCTCTTGAGAACACTGCATGTCTTAATTCACAAGAAAGCTAGAATCTCAAAAGTGTATTGTCCTATACAACTTCTATTTAAAAAAAAAATAATTTGTTTTTAGGTGTCGCGAAATTTCAGAATTCCACAGGAATTAAAAATTTTGCTTCATTATACAGCAAATATGTCATAAATAACTTCTTATACCAAAACTAAAAATCAGATACTTAAAATCGCATTATTAAAATAACATTTCGTTTTTCTCACCCAAAATTATAAATGCTAAAAGGAAAAGAGAAGTTACCTACTCTATGTATATTATAGATGCATATTATTAATTAACACGTTAATTAATACTATAAGATCAGTAAAGACACTATTTTATTTTCTACATTACATAATACTGAACATTGAAATTATTCTTCATCTATGGATACTATGATTTATCGTTCCCAATGTATTACATTCCCCTTGATGAATGATTGCATGAGGCAATTAATTTAACTTTCTTGAGAACAAAATAGAGTTGCTTGTATATAATACAAGGAGTATTGATTTGGAACTTCTAAACATCTGTATTTTCTCAATATTTTTGTAGCGAAACTGTACGGTTTATAATAACAAAGAATACTACGAAATATATACATATATTTGATCTAATTCATTACATTTATCATGAGAAATTTCTCGTGATTAGCACTAAATATCAAACTCTACTTTATTGGCTTAGTCAAGTTAGATAATACATTTACGCTATCACGACATATCTAGTTATATTGCTAGTGTTGATCACTTACAAGAGAAAACATTACCTACAGTATTAATTTCAAAAATGTGAAATCCGTGATATGTCTTTCTCTATATATTCATGAATTCGTTGTGTTCACTTCTTTCAAAATATCTACTTTAACTTCCAAAATATTTCTAAATAAGAGTTTCCACCTTTTATTAAAATTCCTTTTTAAATATTAACTTTGTTTATTATTATAAGTTATCCCATTAAGATTCTGAATCTTAGAGTGATTTATAATATTCTAGATAATCAACGTAGAAAACGGCTTCACAACTTTTCTCATACTCCGCAATATTCCAACCATCTGAGACGTAATCGGAAAGCCACGCATTCTACTTGCTAGCGTGTCTGTTGTTCCCATGAAAGGAGTTATCTTCTATCTAAAATGAGACTTATCAATAAGACCAGAAATTTTTCGTAACATGTACAGAGAGTGAAATAATATATCGCCTCTTGAGCTCATTAAGGGTACGATTAATGTTGACAAAAATTCCTAACATTTTAACCCCGAAATATTTTTCATTCTTCTTGTATGGAAACGTATGGAAATATGTTTGCCTACTCGTGCTAACAGAAACAAGACCGGAAGTTTTTCAAAACATTATTTGTGAAATTCTTTTAAAAATTTAATTTATATCTAGAAAATTCACAATACATTAAGTATGTTTTAATATTAAATTACATGTTTATATTGTATTACTAATATTACAAATACATTACAACTATTGTAGTGTTCAATATCGGTATTTAATTTGAAACTTTTGTGTGTTCGAATTCAATAATAAATCTTAAGTAATATTCAGTTGATATTACAAATTTTACGCAATTTATTTGCAGTTTAAAATTTTATGACTGTTTTCCTGCTACTCTAGAGAATGAACCACAAGTATTTGAATAAATATAACGTTTAATTTTGAATTCAAACTGCTAGCTAGATCCAGTATTGATACAAAATTCATTTTATTGGTAGAAAACATATCTCTGAATTGAAATATTGATCTAGACCATTTGTATAAATCAGACATTTTCATATATCAATCCTGATACTATCATCCAATGTCGTGAAGACGAAGTGGCTCGTTGCGCAGGAACTGGGTCATGAGACCGGGTGACAATGTTGAGACAACATATCAAAACACGTATAAAGAGACGGCTCGCAGACGCAAGGGGAGAGTGGAGAAGACCGTGTATCGAGAGAGTGCACGCTACCCGAGCATCCGGACTTGACCCCCACAGGGGACGCCGGTGTTCTACCTCGTCACTCCCACCTTTTCCACATCTCAGTCGACCCCCATTGGGGACACTGCGATGACTCCCGAATAGTTCTTTAACTATTACGTCCACTACTGCCGTGGATTCAACCCTCGTCTCCGCGTCTCTCTGCCGCCTGGAGCCGACGAAGGATGATACTCGCTGGAGACACTCTGACCTGGTCCATGCTTCGCCGCCCAAGCCGTCATGTGTGAGAAAACATTGAAAGGGTTTTCATCTCCGACTGAGTCTCACTGGGTTCACCTCTATCTACCTCTCCTCTCCACTTATGAAACCCCTCCCTTAATGAGCTCCCTCTCCTCAGTCAGACGTTCTCCGCGTCGGAAGGTCACGCTCGGGTCCCCTCGCTCTGCCAATTACTTAGACGGACCCAAAAACGCGACAGTAAATAGGGCGCTAGAAATACTGAGTAACAACGATACTAATCCCCGTTGGTATATGAAGACTTTCATCCTTCTATGGGAGTTGGATATTTTCAATGGGGTAAATAAATGAGTTCTTCCCTTAAACATGCGAGATTTTGTCAGTTGGAAATTCAAGAATTAATTGTGTAACCTTTATATGCGATCACACAATATGTTATCAAACCATGTTACTGTAACTTGATTTTAGTTTATTTTACACCGAAGAATGAATTAGCCTAGTAAAAGCTAACTACTCACTCGTTAATTCTGTCACTGAAAACTAGCTCATAACTCGATGAACCTTCTTAAAGCAATTACAATTATGGAATTAAGATGACGATTTGTTAAAGAAACAGTTATTAATTTTTAAACAGCCCCTTAACTTGTCTCCTCTGATTTATACAAAATCCAGATAAAATTATGTAAGGAGTTTATGTTAATCTGAATCTGGCCTAAAATATGGGGCGGCAACACGGAAAAAAGCCCTCACAAATGAGAACTCACCGTGTTTCCCCGAGTCCGCCCTCTCCCTTAAGACGCGTAATAATTTCCCACCCTCATGTTGAGCCCTGTGCTCCGTCGAGTCGTAAAGTTGATCAGAGGGGCTTCGTACGTCACCTTGACCCGCGAACGGTCTCGCGAGGGCGCTGCGCCGAGGCAACAGTAGTAGTTGCTGCGGCGGACAATGTGCATTTTGCCCGAAAACACTGGTCAAAAAATGATACTTGCAAGACAGAGCCGTGAATCTTTCAAGTGGCGTACTTGGAAGACTTTTTAGATATAATATTAAGTCAAACCTCACACTTTCCTAAAATTGAAGACGTGGGACTAAAACTAAAATAAAAGTATTTAGACCATGAAATTTCTGTGGAGTTCTTTTCTTTCATATTTCCCGAACATTCTCGAGAGACAAAACTGAAATTCATAATCATAGGACATAAAATCATAAAGGAGAAATTTTAGGTACTTCCACACAACTTTCCAGGCAATCCTGGTTTGACCTCTAAATAACTAAACGACTATACAAAAATATCAAAGTATCTTTCGTGTTTAATAAAAAATTATCAAAATAGAATTTGGAAACAAAAATTGGTGATGCACTTATCCATAGAAACGTTGCCCTAAATTTCGAAGATCTACACAGATACCTAATCAGATTTTCTCTCCTGCATCTTTAGTTTCTGGAAAGCGTAAGATTTGACTTCACGTTATTTTTTAAAAATTCAAAAACCCCACCTCACAATTTCAGGGCCCTACTTCTGGATATGGAGTTTTGACCGTTTTGGAGGCAAAATGCAACATAGTGCTGTGGCTGCGGCATCGTCGGCACCACCACTACCACGACTGGAGAGGGTGCTCTCGTGACTATGGGCGCTTTGGCGCGTCCGCCCGCGGACCCGACGGCGGTCTTAGCCCTCGTCCCCACCCGCCTCTTACCTCACCCGCCATCGCTGCTGCTCTCGTTCTCACTAACTCACCACAAGGGGAGGGGCAGCGTAATGAAAAACATTGGCGCGCAACTGCGAAGTCTTACGAGCACGATAACATTGCTCTCTTGTACTACTCTTGCTCTTGTACTACTTTACTATCTTTGATATTTTCCAAGTTTTTAACTCTATTTCCGTTTCAGCAAATTATTCTATACGTGTTCACGTCCATCACAAAGTCAGTGGTTGTATTCTGAACAACATACATAGATTTATTATCTTGAATAAGCTGTCATGAATGAAAAGGTAAACTCACTAAACTATTCTTCTCTTTAGAGTGCAATACAATGGAAATGAATATAATCTAGTGGTTTTAAAATATAATAGATATTAAATTATTTTATAAAACATAGCGCGAAGTTCCCAATGAGAACGGGGTCGTAATATCTTCACTTTTGAATGTACTGATTGTAGTTTATATAAATAAATTAAGTGTGATATTAGTTACAATTGTTGATGCTTTTCAAATGAACATTAAATTTAAAAAAATAATGATAAAAGATTTGGTTTCTGAGAAGAATACATCCTTGCGGTCACTCTTTTGATTTCTCTTCTAGAACTGTTTTCTTTTTCTTATTGTCTACTATTCCTCTTTTCATGTTAAACGCATTTCAGTACAATCTACTTCTGAATGTAATATCCTTCTACTAAAAACACCTCACGATCAATTGATATTTAAAAAATATGGATATCGTGAAATTTATAAATAAAACAAGACCCAAATTGTTTACTTTCAATAAATAACACGAAACAAGGAAATACTAACCAAATAGATTTCAAGAAGGGAATATCAAAGTATAACTTCCTTAGTGAGGGACAACCTGTTTGCACGAAATTCCCCTCGAGAAAATAAAGTCGTTTCTTATAGTGAAGTTTCCCCCAGAAGACCTTGGAAACTTCATCTGGTGATAGTAAGAAAAGTCAAAGTTTATATTCAGATGTATGATAACATATTACTTCTGACACGCTACTATATACTGCAGAATTAATGATGTCTATACTTTATGACAAAATTTACCTATACGTTTAAGAAAATTGTTTCAAAGAGTGGTACAATGCCGTACCTTAGAAATAATTTTGTATTACAATATGTTCTTATAGCATTCCTTTCGCGCATTTTTCTTTTAAAAGTATCATATGCTACTAGCATCTAAGAAATAGCAAAGGAAATTGAAGAATATAATAAATTCAGACATATAAAAAATACCCTTTAATATTGTTCTTAATGCAAGAATAAATGTCTCTAATGACCTTGACGTTGGCGAGCCCTATAACCCCGAGAAAAAAAATGTTTTCATGAAAATTAAAGACTGATTTCGGACAAATTACGAAATCTCATTGTGTATGAATAAAGCTAGAACAGCATATTGGCAAAATTGGTCACTCGGAGGTTGATCTCAAAGATGTAAAAAAAAATATAACAATCACCCAGAAATGATTCCATAGTAAAATGCTGCTGTTTTCCTTAAATTCAATGTTCTGTGACTTTCATCAAAATGGATGGCTCTGTTTTCGACTTGAGTGGCGGGTAGCGATCGCAGCCTGTTTAAACATTACACATTATTACAAATGTAAAAATTGTTTTCTTAAAACATATTAAATTACAATTCTAAGTAAAACGAGTAGATTTTGTAGAAATGTGAATTAAAATGGAACCACGATATTCTTCTTTTGTGGAATAAAATTCTCTTTTGAAATGGATTAAAATATTTTGGTGATTGTGAAGGCGAATAGGATTCTGTAACACGTTTCTAGATAGCGCTGATGGTTTTAGGCTGTTCTGAACAGCAGAGAGAATGTAAGATTACAGAGTGGGTTGGCTCAGATGGCTACACTCTCGCCCAGTGTTGCGAATGAAGCAAAATTTCCACTACATTTAACAGGTTTTCAAATTCGACAGAGAAATTGTATGCAGTGAGTTTTGTATAACATCTTTTCGGAATGTATCAGAAGCTCACTTTTTCCTTCATTTGTATTCCTTGTGTTGTTATATTCTTGATGTAAAATTCACATTCCAAGTATTTTTGTTAGATAACAAACACTTTTGACGTTGAAGTTAAATTAATAATCCATCATTGCGTAAATGATCATATATAGATAGACAGATAGATAGATAGAATATACATAGAATTATACACAATTTTTGTGCGAATAAAAAAGGGTGATATTTTAATTGATTAAATATTCCGGTCATAGTTGAAATAATTCTCGACAACTAACAATTTACTTAAATCACTCGTTGAAAAACAACTTTTAAAGTTGGAATATACACTTCTTTAATAATCTAAATCTTTTATTCCTCACCTTCTGTAAATATTTTTATTACGGAAAAAGTACTCTTGAAGTCAGAGTTGGTTGATAATAAAATTACTATATTTACTGCAGATTATATCGTGCTTATGCCCATAAGTTGTTTACAACTTCACTAAAAACGTAAGGTGTCAGAATAGTTAGCTTTAGCTCAAGTTTTGATTTAGATACGGAACAATATAGAGATATTTCCGATACTGCACTGACACAAGGTTCTACAGAAACAGAAATTATATGACACCTTCATATGACTGCTAAATGCACTACTTCCGTTTTGACTAGTATTACAATACCTTGTCAAACGAAAGTGGCATTGTGTGTCTGTGTACACCACTTGCCAGTTATACACCAATATGAATACTGATTCACTCAAGACCAACCCTGGAATATATTCATGAACAAAAGTAGGCAAATTTTTAAATCATTTCTAAATCGTAATATACATTATGAAAATAAATAAAGAATTTGAAACAACAAATGCAATGCAAAAACAAAGTTAAATGAAACTTTGAAGCATTATTCAAAAAGATGTAACATATAATGTAATTAGTCATTGAAGAATTGCTGACAGGCAGTATAAGTAGGTATCATTTAAGGAATTTTCTATTTTCGTCTCGAAAGTTACGCTGTATTAACATAAGTCATATAATGACTTGTGCGAACGAATTTCAACATAGGTTGAAACTACCGTGTTTTATCATCAAAAAAAGTTGTTCTAAACAAATTCATAGTTTCCAGTGTTTGTGTGTGTGTGACCTGTAACACAGCTTACAGGTGAATCAAAATTCAAGAATACCTGAGAATCGTAATACAATATTGAATTGCCCTTTCTGGTATTTTTAACTTTTCTGAACTGCTTCAATATGAAACTTAGATCTTAAACCATCAGAATTACGACCATGTAAGTTCCTTCAGTAGTTCCTACACTCCGTTCAGTAGTTTATGCTTGAAACGTTTTCAACCAGACTTTCTGTTAAAGCCTCGGGGAGTGAAGATGAGGAAGAGAGTCGCCAAGGGAGGATGTTAGGGCGAGCTGTTTCTATGTAGATATAAACATACAATTTTATGGAATTTTCTGATATTCCATGTATCAAATAACGTGAAATGGCATGAAACGGTCGGGGAGTAATCAATTAAAATTATCGAGTAAGTTGGGTAAGTATGTATGCTCGTTTTAAATTAGTCTTATAAAACTCATTTTCATTAACAGTTTCCGCTCATCCAACTTCTGAATTAGTGGTCCAATAATTTCTTCAACACACAAGAGTAGATAATGAACAGATTATAAAAAAAGTGACACATAAAATATAATGACATACACAGAAATGATTTGAAACCACTGCTAGCAATATACCGTGAAGTCCACGCCCTTATGATCTTTGTTTGTTGCCCAACATCAGTTCTGCTGAACGAAATAAGACACCTTGCGTAAACCACTGTACAAAGGGCGCGCGGAGGTCGATACTGACGGGAACCTGACACGCCCGCACCGTGGTAAGAGCGTGCGCTTGGGGTTATTAATGTGCACAATTAGAACAACACTGAGTGAGATAGAAGACGCATGGAAGATTTGGCAGCATACTATGATTGTAGAAGCCTCTAGGGATGGTAATTGTCCAAGTAATAATCGATCCTTTGATTACATTGATGGTGCGGGATTCCTTACACACTCACGGATATTAAAATGTCTTATTGAGTTCTGAGTAGTCATCTGTAGTATTTAACATTTTTTTGTGACAAATTATTAATAGATAAACGCTGAGTAGTTACGTTGAAAAATCATGGTGTTTCCTAAGGTAGAAGGGAAAACAAATATTTTAATAAAAAAAATAACTGGGTATTTGAACCTCCTGTACACGAGAAAATCGTGAATTTAGTTATACCTTCTACGATGTTCTAGAGAGTGTGCAATGGGTTAGCTCGCAGCACGGTGAAAATACGCGAAAACTGTGGATAATTCTCTCTTGATTTTGGTTTAAGCATCTTAATCGGGGTCCCCATTTCGACGGTTCTCTGTGATAGGTTGATACGCAAATGAGGGAAAATTATGAGTAAAAGAACAAAATTCATGGTTCCGTTGAGAATTTTTTTAGACATAAAATTAAACATATTAAGATAACGCTGAGTTTGAACAATTTAAAATTATGTCTTTTCTGTGATACAATTATAATTGAATTATTTTTTTCAAATAAAATTTGGATACTTGCAAAAAGATATTAAGAACTACATCATTATGGAAAAGGGTTAAATATTTATCCTCAATACTTAGACAATATGTGAATTTAATTTACTTTTTATTTTCATTTCATTTGTATTCTGTCCTCTTCGAAAGGTATATGTTATTCAATAATGATAGAGGATGAAAAATGTCCCCTTTAGGGTTCTCACAAAGATTTTTATAGTTGGATAGGGGGGTGGAGGGTCCGTTATAAAATCTAGCAAAGGGACCTACAGCATGACGTGGGAGTTTTATCATAATTATATTAGGAAATATATTAAAGTACGTTTTAGGAAATAAGTAATACAATAATTATTGAATTGGCAAAGTTCCTGTCCTATTTTGATTTCCTAGATATATGAAGGTAATACAGGAAAGTTATTAAGGATTTCTGAAACAAAAAAGGTTGCTATGTGTCACATCTTAAAACGAAACGACTTTATTTCGTATTCGATCACGATTTCCTAAACTATTATACTATACATCTTTCCTAATCTTCCACTGTACATCTGTGATTATAAATTGGCATTGTATCTTAATCTGCATGGAATAAATTAATAGGAAAGGAACGTAAATTTTCCCCTTCAACGAAATCATTTCCTTCTTTCACGACCCTTTAACGCCAAATGTGTGTCCGATTACCTACCCATTTATAATATCGTACGTTAGTACTTCAATTTCAGAAAGTCTTTACAGGCGCTTGTAAAACATACGAGACGTGGGAGAGAAGTATTCTATTCGCTGTCCACTTGATTGAACCAAGTCATCAAATAATTCCCCAACACTTGATATTGCCAAAGAAAGAGAAAAAGAGAGAGAGAGAGAGAGAGAAAGAAAGAGAGAAAGAAAGGACAAATGACTTGGGAAAGAAAATAGGGAAGAAATAACACACATATATCCGAAACGAATGAAGATATCGATGCGTAGTTTGCATTTATATACGTTGTATATTGATAATAATTAATTGAAGTGTTAAATGGTACTGCAGTAAAAAATATATGCCAACTAATCATATCTTTTTATATTTTTAATGTAATTATGTATTTTTATAAGCTTCGCTTTGAAGTCTCCATAAACGAGGAATACAACGATAAAACATTTGTTGATTTGATCGAACAACGGCTGCGTCAGAGTTAACACTAATATTTAAACATTTGAAGAAGCCGACAAAGAAAACGAGCACATTATCAATGCACCCGGATGCGAGGATTCCCATTCATTACAATCGGAAATGTTTAAAGATTCGCTTTGCTGTTACGCTGTAGTTGATGGTTCAAATTAAATAATGATATAAGATTGTATTCGTCCTTTCTCTGGGTTTGAAGTAAAATAACAAATGAATTCTACTACAATTAACGTCCATTATATAATCTAATGAAATAAATAATTCAAAACTTATGACCATTTGTGGACTTTGAATAATATTTATATTTTCTGTGAAGAGTTCACCATGTTTCGACTTGGATTTAAGTCGTCGTCAGGTGATCAAGTAATAAGAAATTATAACAATAATCATAACTACAGGATAAGTGAACATTGTATAAACATAAATATAAAGACAAAATATATTTACAAGAAAGCAGAAACACAAAAACATGTTATAATATTATATTGTATAAACCAGATTGAATTTAAGCACAGACACTGAAAAACTAACTCCCGTGTAAATTTGTATAAATATCACTTCTGATATACGTTTTTAAAACATACTATTGTTCTGTTTATTGTTATAATTCGTTATTATTTGATCACCCGACGACGACTTAAAACCAAGTCGAAACGTAGTGAGCTCTTCACAGAAAACATAAATATTATTCTAAATGCATGAATCTCTGTTTCATTTAAAATATCAAAAATTCTAGTTTCAATTAAAAAATATTAATAAGTATCAATACTTTTATAGCTGTAAATAGAGTGCGTTATCATTTACAAGAAAATAAATGATCAGAACGAAACATTTTTTTTTCATAAATGTTTTTTTCTATATTTAAGAAAATAGCAGAAATGCAAGGCTTATCCTTCACTGCAGACGTAATGCTATGACCAAGTGAAGAAACTTATTTACATGAGTGTGTATAAAAATGTTTAAATGTATTTGCATACAAAGTTTTCACAATTTATTAGCATTTCTAAGTTCAGCTCTCGGATTTATTTGCTCTTATCCATCGGAACAAAGTCTAAAATATTTAACAAGGTTAAATATGAAACGGGTGAAAGTACTGTATACTAACAAGATCTCATCTGGCGTATTATATGGAGAAATCAACTTAACCGAGGAATAACCAACGGCCACTTAATGCAAATATTTCATATAATATTTCATCGAAAACCATTCCATAGCTCTTTTGACAGATCTGAAGATTACGTCCTGTTCTATTTATGCTTCTCTTTGAATTTCCCCATCCTTCCTTAAACTCCCCTTTCTCCTATCGGCTTCCCTGCCATGAACAGAAAGGCCAAAGCAGCCGCGCCGTTTCGCCGTCGAGTCCCACCGGTTGCAATCGATTCACTGGGCTGGCAGGGTTTGTTTGGGCGTTTACCTCACTGCCGTTCTCCAACTCTCCTCCCACTCCCCAACCCACCCACATCGTCGTCACTGCCTTGAGTCAACCTCTTATACACACGGTACATTTTAACTTCCGACATCACACGTCGGCTTCCTAAAGCGCTTATTGCGTTGAAGGTTAACAATACAACCGTTAGATAAGTCTTTATAGACATTCATTGTATAACCATGCTTCTCTGTTTCTTTACTGTTTACATTGGGATACTAATGATGTTAAGGATGGGGATATCGATTAATCTTTCTACGAAGTGAGTACGAGTTTCCTTGACACGGTTGAGAAAGATTTTTCTGCGTCGCTGATTCAACTGTAAATAAATTTTTTGAATGTGGATATACAAACCTAAGCTATTATGTCGTAAAATATCGTTTACATTAAACCTTATTTTTGAGAAAATATAAACATAAAGAATTAAGAAATATTTTGCCCACTTAAAATCTCCTTAGTTCCCTATTTCTAGAACGTTTTTTGGAATATACCCTTTTCTCCCGTCTTTTATCACCAGTTACAATCTATGAAGCATATTTAGATATACTATTTTCTGTACAAAATAATGGAAATCATGAATATTAAATATGCGCTGCGTCTGGTACAATTTGTTAAAATAATAAAATTAGAATTTGAATGGTGGTAAGTTCGTACGCTCTCTCACAGATTCTTCTTCTTACCACTCTATGATACAATAAAGATCGTCAGTTAACCTCCGGTCATAACAGAAGAACTCTATGATACAATAAAGATCGTCAGTTAACCTCCGGTCATAACAGAAGGTTCCGTGATCGAGTCCCTCTCTATCGCAATATTCACCTGGCTGTTGGCGATCTATACATTTATATGACCTGGTGATCCAAAACCTCTCTTCCGCATTTGGCTCACCAAAAACCAATAGGAAGAATGGACTTGATATCCTGAACTTCAATACATCATACACAAATAATGAAATAAAACAATTAATTTAAACAAACGTGACAATGTGGTTTAATTCTCTATCAGTTGAAAAGTTTTACATTTCATTCGGTTTCATGAAGTGTCTACAATATGCACTCATAACTCATGTGATATTTTAAGAGTTATAATCCATAAGTTATTTCATTTTCTGTAATTTTATTTTTATTTTTATCTGAATCAATGATTTTTTTTAATTCATTCATAACAAAGGATTGGGGAATTTCAATTTATATCATATTGACGAAAACACAAAAATCTACTTACTGAGCATCAAGCTAGTATCTACTAGTAATTTTCAGATTTTGTACATATATTTCTTTTCGTCACCATTAATATCTGATAAAAGTGTAATCATTAATGTTGGTAGTTTAGTAGAATAAGTGTGAAATATCCGTTTATTGGTATCCTAAATCTTATCACGCCAAAAGTCCTGAACGGATTAAAACTAATTTTTACGACTGTATTCTTTATCGTTAGGGTCAGGAATAGGTATAAAGCTGAATTTTATTTTTTTAATGGTATCAGATATTGAAATAATAATTTTAATTTCAAAAACTATGTTCAAATTACTCTTTTCTTATGAGTACAGATTAGAGAAAAAAATATACAAAAACAAACCATTAAATATACATCACGTCATTCTACCGTGTATGTGCAGAGGAGAAAGAAAAAAAAATGTGTGTGGGGGGGGAGGGGGTTGATACTATTTTCAAACGAGATGAAAGCTTCTAGTCAAAGAATCTTCATTCCCTTTTGGGGATTTAAACGCGAACGATTTCAATTCAAGAGTTTAGCTCAGTGGAGTTTATTTCATGTGTCGGCACAGTTTGTTTGGGTGTTTGCCTGAGCGCCGTGCGCCAAGCATCCGTCTCCTCCCTTTCCGTCGGCATTGAGTCAATCTCCCACACCCGTGTAACCCACTTCGCTTGAGAGTGCTATTCCACGTAACCCAATGTATGTATATTGTTCGCGAAGAAAAATGATCGCGAAAATGCAGACTCACTACATAGGTTTTTACACCCGTAAAATGAATAAATCCAAATCTAATCAGATGTTGGTGGAATGATGTATTTCTTTTAGTATTTCTCATTTGTTATACTGTTTCCACTATAAAATCGTGCACTTATTTAGTTTTCAGTTCGAAGACTGATTTGAATCATCTTGCAACTCCAGACGTCCTTTGGCGTGGTTATACAAGGGAACAATAGTTATGTGGGTGAATGTAATACTTTGGATGCAACTCATGGTGGTTTCCCGTTGCCTTCCACGTGTACTACGCATGATACCACCAGGGATTCGAGCCCAGAACCTTTGGTTTCAGGACAGACCTCCACCTCAAACCGATTGAGCCACCAAGTTGATCTAGTATTAATGAAATTTAATAATACAAAATTATGAGCAATCGTACACTATTTTCATATTATCTCTTCGTAATTTATAGCAATGAAAAATTTATAGAAAGAGAAATAGCATACATTATGTTGTTCTAGGAAAGAGTTGAAAGGATCTTAAAGAAAACATTACGATTTGTTCTCTCATTTATAAGTCAAAACAATCACTCGTAAAGGACAAAATGCCAGTGCTCCTTAAGTGAATGTTTTCGGTCCGTTACTCCTAAGAAAAAACACGACGAAATTTTATTTATATATGACGCACTCTCTTCATAGACACCAGACTTAATTTTTTTTAGATTAAATATAGAATAAAAGTTCTGTCACGTGGCTTCAAGACCACTGAACTTGGGTTCGGACGGAAAAGGTGAGGTTTTCAGGTGGGGTTTCCCTTACCTACTCCTGACAAATGTCGAATCGGTACCGTAAGTTCCCTGGCAACCCAACATCTGTCGTTCCCTATTCCCTCATCCAAGTTACCGTTAGATTGAAGAGCGGACCAAATGGCATGTGGAAGAGCGGGCCGATTCTCACCATAAGACATGAAATAAAATAAAATAAATATGTACTCCTTTAATTACACAGCAAAATCTAATTCCTTTGAAACATAATTTAACAATATTCATCATGATTTTGCTAATAAAATTTCTTAATTTCTCGATATATTAAAACGTAGTCTCAATAATATATGTAGTATTAGTTGAGTAAATTAACATTTCAACGGTATTTGTGTTACGAATCTCCTGAGTTCAAGACAATACCGTCTTCAATACTACTTGTGAACAAACAAGCAACTAAGCGCACCATTCTTGTCAGCATTGATTGCTCCTATAGTGCCAGGTGCGCTAAATTTAGCCTATTGGTTCGTGAACAGTAGGTAATGCAATTTAGAGCATTATGGCAAAGATCAATGGATATCAAGCAACCTGTTAACACACAACATAAGCAAGTTTGAATGATTCGCAGCGGTTATATTCGTTCAAGTCACATTTCAGTGACTTAACTCTTAAAGTATAGAAACATTTAAAATTGTGTTCAAGTGAATACATTATAAAAATTAATGATTATACAAGCTCTTCATCGAGAACTCAGCACAAAAATATGTTTTTTGGCACACAAAAATATGTTTTTTTGCACACAAAAATATGTTTTTTTGCACACAAAAATATGTTTTTTGGCACACACAAAATACATTTTCATACTGCAAGTTTACAAAAACTTTTCTCACAATGTAACATCAATTACAAAAATGTATGTGGTTATTCCGAATCGCTCAATTCGAACTTGGTTAAAAACATGTAATGTTCCATAAAATACGCCCTATAACGTATTACGTAGTTGAGTCAACACCCATTAAAATAAAAAATCCGACAGAACAATAATAATGGAAGTATTATTTTCCTCATATAACTACTTGTGCTAGAAAAAAAATCTATTTGTAATTTCTAGACTAGACTACAAGAAACTTGTTTTATAAGTTCATCACACTCATAACACAAAATAGTTAGCCGCATTTTGTAATATCAACAGAATACCATAAAATGTATATTTAAGAGAATTCAAGAAAGTTATTTAGCAAATAAGCACTAGTATCAAATCCTCAAATTATTTGTAAAATATTTTATACTAATCCAAACTATTAAAATAACTCTAAGTTTCAGATTAACTATTACAAAAGTATTAATGAGACTGACACCCTATGACTAGAGTCAAGACAATCTGTACAAAATACTCATCTACGCAAAAGAAAGCCAAAGAAAAACCCGGGCCAAAATGTGACAGGAATCTGTCCCTCTTTGAGTCTTCGCCAAAACCAGGTTCCACGCATAACTATGTTCTAGGCATAGACGACAATGTGTCGTTGTTATTCGCAATCCAAATTTTCATATGGATTAAACTTGGTTCTTATTTGTAACCTGGTGTAGTGTACCATGTTAAAAACTGTGATTTCGAGTCTAGAGCTACAAGGTGCCACACAATTTCTATTACACTTTGAATGTATTAAACACAGTAAGAGGGATATCACAAAATGAGGTTCTTGTTCTTCTATTACTTTGATGATATTTCTTATTCGTATGTAAAGGCCATTTACCTTCATGATCTTCGTACCACATTTCTCTGTACACTGAATTCGCTCAAACCATGCTCCACGCTAAAGTATCTCCTAGATATAGATGACAATGTTACTCTGAATCCAACGTTTTCATGTGGCTTAAACTTGGGGTAATTTCCTACTTTTAACATTGTATAGCGAACAGTATTTAAAGAAAATTGTAATTTTGCATACCATTGAGTCTACACAGTGAAACAATTTTTATTAATTTTGAAAGTAAACACAGTAAAAGTAGGGTTTTGTACTTGGTAGTCATGGAATGTTGACAGCATCATCAAAGAATGATAAATTATACGGTATTATTATGGTGCTCATGGTTTTATTTTTGCTAAGAAACTTCTTCGACTTCGTAGCAAGTGCCAAAAAAGTTCCTCCACACTCAGAATAAGCTACTAATGATGGCTGATAAGCTTCCGAAAAATATTTTTAGAAAAAAGAAAACCATGAGCAACATAATACCGCCTTATAATTTATCATTCAAATGTGAGGTCACAAAACGCCACAAAAAGAGGTTCTTGTCGTTTTATTACTTTGATGTTATTTCTTAAACTTCTGTAAAACCTATTTATCTTCTCCTTGTTCTTTGCACCACTTTCGTCGGTGCATCGCTTGCACCGAATTCATCTCCTCCTCCTCCTCCTCCCATTGCCGAGAGCTTCGTCGTCGTCCAACCAATCGATGGTATCGACCTCGTCTCTGGCGGTGCCTTATGTAAGGAAGTGCCTTTATCGTTCCCGCAGCTCTCACGTGCCGTGCATAACTGATTACTTATACACATATCCCCGGAAGCGCGGTGGCCTGTTGGCCAATCTCCACGGTTCTTGCGCCATCCCTACTTAATACACGCAATCCACTCCCCCTCCTTCAGGTCGTCACACAAACCACAATAGAATATTAGAGTTGTATATTCTTCCGTATGCTTGAGGCTATTCGGAGTTTACGTCATTATTTAAGGTTACTCTCTACGTTCTTTTAAACACACTTCACTTTCATTAAATTGTGAAATTTAAAATGTACTTTATTCCTTTAGTGTGAGCACCTTATATCTCGCCCTTGGATTTTTGTTGATTCGATCACACGAAGTATTAGTAGGTCCGGGTGAAGATCCAAAAATCTCTGTACGAAAGACTCTAAATCTGTTTTTGTAGCAAAATGAGGAAAATAGGGAAGTACACAGGAATGAACTTCGGTTATTTGTCAAATGTCAGTGAATATTTGGTATGTTTTATTTTCAAATCGGGAAGCACGCAAGGCAAAAACTTAGAGAATGAATGATGATAATTTGACACAATGTAGAAGAGAATATAATTTACAAAACTTTCATTACGTTTTCTTACTCAGTGTAAAAGTTGTAAATATTAAAGCGGACTTGAAATACATTAAAGTGGAGACATAAAATTATTGGGTATTTATTTATCAAAACTTTAATAACTTTGTGTGCGATTTCTGTTGTTGTTTTTTGTTTTATTATTTGTATTTTTTCTGTAGTTGAATATTAAGTAATTTTATTCATGTTATGTTATTGAAATTTTATAAACGATGACACGTTTCTGGTAATAATGCCATGTATCCATTTCAAGGTATTGGCATAATAGAGAAACACACGACGAAGTCGCAAACCTGCTGACGAAACGTTGAGAGTAGAATAGTAATTTGACAACAAAACGTCGTAAAGGTTTATAATTTAATAATCGTAAAGGTTTATAATTTAATAATATAATGATAGATATAAATATTGCACTACAATATAGCAAGGTAAAATATTTACAATATTCTTTACAAATAATCGTTGTATTGGCAATATTCTTAAAATCTATTTGAACATTCGTTGGAGGTGATAATACAATCAACTTCAACTTGTTGCTCGGAATTTCCTTTAATATTAAACGTGAATACCTGACAAGCACATTTCATGGCAATATGCGAGAATATAGAAACTGAAATGTACAATCCATTGTACACTACTATTGCGTCTTAAGTATTTATCTCTACTTACTTTCACTTTTTGCAATTAAAATTTTGGGAAGTTCTACGATCCAACTCCAAGCTGTGTGTGACGAGTAGCGTTTAGATGTGCTTGTTGAAATACAAAAAAAAATTGTATATAAAGTGTGAGGTAGTGATTCGTCAACAGGTCATAAAATTATTTTTGTTATGACACATTATTTTAGTGAATTGTTGAAGCATAACAAAATAAAAAAAGATAAATCACAAAAAGGCACCTTTTAGTACAAATATACATGAATAGATTTTCACACTACGCGACGTTTTTTTGCATGATTTACATAGTATATTACATTCTCTACAATCATCGATATCACTTTAGAGAAAACATCCGTAAAATATTGCGCTGATATCAACAGAAGAAATTAAATGTCCCTGGATTCGGAAGGGATTTCCTGATAAATTATCTATGAAGCATTCAAAATATATTCTTGACGACTCCAACGTACTTTTGTTGTGTTCAGAAAGATTAGCCAGCATGAATAATTTACTGACGTTTCGAACAATCTTGTGTCCGTACATATTTCTTCCGTTTACCCTACACGTGGAGAAGATATGTAACAACTTTCGGTCAGGTGAAAACGGCGACGAGTCGGGAATCGAACCCGCGACTCCTTTGTGAAACCGGTAAATAAAGTGTCCACAGCAATGTGTGTCGCCTGGTTCACTTATCTCCTGTTTGGGAATGTGTGTCAGGTCTTCCGGGGTTTAGGTCTGGGTGGAAATGGTGTACAGTTGTGGAAGGTTAACGGAAGGTGTAGTGGTTAACACCCCTGCGATCAAAGCAGGAGTCCCGGGTTCGATCCCCGGCTCGTCGCCGTTTTCACCTGACCGAAAGTTATCAAATATTGTGTCCATCCTCAAGGCTCTTATTTATGTCTTGCATAATTGATCAACATCACTATGTATGTTATCTGTGGTATAGTGCACGTAGTGTCAATGTTCTGAATGCTAGGTAAGCAAGATGGGTGAGGGAAACCGTAGTTTAAAATCTCACCAGATCCTTCGAGTGGGGAATTGAATCTGTGCGCTTTCGGGAGGACGCTACCACTATGCCATGGCTGACGGTATTTATTTCACAGTGCCACCTGTTCTTAAACAGTTACAATAATCTTACGACATTGTAAAGTTAACTATAAATAAGCATTTTAATTTTAATATGAAATGATAGTTTTCGGCAAAAATAAAATGTTGGTGTCTTATCTTACAAATGCTAAGGTCTCAAGACAACGTATTTTAAAAGACATTCAATATACTGTTTATTGTAGATTGAAAGGTAACATCGTACACGGAGATTATATGTGCAGCGTTAAAGCACATTGTAACACTTCGATTAAATCATACACGTTTACCTCTGTTTTCAAACAATTAATTGTGCATTAATTGATAAATTGTTAAATAAAGCATTAAAATGCGCTATTTATTAAACCACGTGCTATATTGACATTGTTCGTTTTATCGCTAGAAAAGTTCTGGTGAAAGAAATTGAGATAAATAAGTTTATCTTTCTGATTTTAATCGCATTTATATAACACGTGGTTGTGAGAAAGTTAATAGGTGTTCGGTTCTCACGAGGAATGCTTACAACTCTTTTCTAGAGAGATACGTAATGATATGGACGTTTTATAGAAGAATAGGCATATTTTTTAAAAAAATCGAAAAAAAACAACACGTTTCCAGGTCAAGAGAGAAATTATAAGTTAGTAGTAACAGATGAAAAACTTGACTGCACTAATCCCGAATCACATCTTTAGAAATTAATATTATAATACTTTGATCCAATAACGATCAAAGTATTATAATTTTAATAAATAAGACTTTTTGGGAAAGCTTTCGATTATTCATAAACAGGAATATCAGATTATTGACTGGTTGGAAGGGTTTCAGACGCGGATCATTCATAAACTCATTACGTTTACTGCGTAACAACTTGATGAAACATAAATACAAATTTACAGTGAATGGTTTTTGGGTAGCAATAATCCATTGGACCGAATTGTGTAGTCGTGTATAATCAGCAGCGGGTCAACTCTAACAAAGGTTTGACTAGAACATGCATGCTACCCACGAAACATGTAAGCATATCGTCCAACAGTCTCCTTATCCTTTTAGATATGACATTTGATCAATAGCGTGAAATGATTTTTCGTCGCACGAAGGTTGCTATTACTAGCTAGAAGTTTGGACGATATTGAAAATATAAAGCCACAAGAGAATTGTATGTATTTTTAATCGAAGCGTAGCTTGGTCTTTCAAATATATGTAAATATACACAACGAGCAAAATTTCAATAGGATTATTCAATTTTATGTACCGAACTCTTTGATTACATTATCTAAAAACTTTCTTTTTGAAAATAGTTTACAGGAAATAAATAAAACCATCAGTTTTGTTTCGAAGAGATTTAAGTTGAATAGAACACGAATGATTTCTGAAAGAATAAAAAAATATATCATGGAGTTCTGAATTATGCCTAGTTCAAGATTTCTGATTAGTTATGAAGAAGATTCAAAGAAGAACAAAAATTACATCCATTTCCTGTTACATATCAAAGAAACTTCATGAGCATTCAGTACTAAACGTAAGCAAATGCAAGGGGAGAATTAGTCGGCTAATCTGTTCATATTCATCATACATACCAATGAAAACGAATAATTAATCTATTATGATGACATTTTATGTTCAATATTTCGCCGTCAGAAATTTCCATAATTTTATTGTATTTATTTAATTTCAACTTAAACAAATTGCACGATATAACACTATATTCATCATAAAAATGAACTTATCAAATTAAATGGCGATGTATTTGAAAAAAATATATATTGAAAGATATCCTGAGAAAAGGAACAGTTACTTAATGTTTTGGCTCAATTATAAAGTAGTTACGGAAAAATAAATCGTTGGTAAATGAGAGTGTGATTTCTTTCTACATTAAAAATAGTGTTTCGTGAAAAATGATAAAGAGATATATCGACTTGTCATTAAGACGCTTTAATCGCTCCATAAAGCAGATAATTGTTCTTTCACGTTCAACTTTAACTCTCTTGCACCCTCAAACATTTACATTTAGAACTTGGCATTTTTCTCAATATAAGTTGTGTGCTACCATTGATCCCGTTTTAACAAGCATGATTTGTACACATATATGGGGACAGGTATACATTTACTAAAAGCCATTTCAAAAAGTGACTGTAGATTAAACGTCGACAATTTTGCTGACCGTTTCGACAATATCGAATTCTTTGTCCACGAGTTCTGTTTGAAGAGCAAATTGTTACGTTTCGACTTTACAACGTCCGAAAGAATTCAATACAACTGGACATTCCTTTGTGCCATTGGAATTCTCTGGGATGAAACATGTTTATAATACGTACAGTTCATACACAAACGTAAATATTATTGTTAAATGTAAATGAATGCGGAATATATTGATTTGTATACTTCGTTCCATTTATTTCAGAAGAGGAACTGATCCTTTAAATAAATTCTTTACCAACACACATGAGGCTAAAAAAACTATTATTACTGTTTTATTATTTACATATTTTATATTAAGGAGACAAAGGATAAACCAAATTCTTCACGTGAGCGAAACATTCTACATAATTTATATTAGTGTAATATGGAGAAGTATACTGAAATAAATTATCTAAGTATACTTCAAATGATTTTGAAGACTAATTCGTAAATTGCATTGCGTTAGATCCATTTCTGACATCTAAAACAAATATTGTGGTATTATGTATGTCGTCATACATGAAGATAAGAGGGGAGAGTTACTTTGAAGGTATCATTTGGACAAAATTTGATATTGAAAATAGTGAAAAATATAAAAAAAATTCCAAATATTTCAAAACAATTTTTTATGCGTGCAGTAAGAAGAACACATGATAAGTACTATAACAAAAATGCACTATAATAAAACAAGTGTAGATAATTTTCATAGTGTCTGATATTTGTTATGTATTATCGTGTATCATATAGTGTAGACATTACGTATGGTGTATGTTAGGAAGTATAAATAGATAATATTTATGTTAAGATGAAATCAAGTAACACTGTATGGGACTGTGCTCTGAACGATGCGTATTCATGAAGTATCAGAGGTAATAACTCTCATTTGGTGCCCTTTATAAAGAGATCTATTTGTTTGGTATTAATAAGAAGTTGTTAGAGAATGGTAGTGAACAAGATAAACATTTTTGTATTCTTTTTTCTAGTCACAGTTAATACAATGAGCTATTTCTTGAGCTCAACACTTTTCAGTACACGCAACTAAATATTTTTAATAAAATATTAAATACAATTTTTTGTCATCTTTAATTGCTTCAAAATGATACAATAAATATAATAATAATTATTATTATTATTATTATTATTATTATTGTAAATACAAAAATGATACAATAATAATACTATTATTATTATTATTGTTTTATTATTATTCTATCATTTTGCAGCAATCACAAATCACAAAAATTTTACATTTTGTTTATGACGGCCATCCTAGTTCTTACCCTACCACTGATAACAATTAGTGTTTATTATACTCTCAATACTTCCTAGGAATAATTAACACTAAAAATTATCATCATTCTGTAGTATGCCAAAGGCGTCTCGTATCAGAAGTCGATTATGTATTCAGTATTCACCCTCTCTCTAATATTCTTCTTAATTGTCAATAAAACAGTTACAAACTGCGTATGACATGTAAAGTACAAGAAACTAATGCTCTCCGGGTGCAAGTAAAGGACCCTCTCATCAATTCCGATCGAGAGCCCTAAGGCGCAGGCGTATTTAACATTTCAGCACACACATAAGAAAAAATAGTTAGCTACGTGTAATAATGTCAACATATTACCAACAAATTTGCATTTAATAAAATCCAAAAAAGTATTTTCACAAGTACGTATGATTATCAAACTATATCAAACTATGTCGTAAAATATTGTTCATAAATCGTAACTAATAAATTCGAGATTAATTATTACAATAGACCGCCACCACTAGACAGGAACCTGGAAGCGTATATGTATGTATGTATATAATATATCCACGAGAAGGAAAACCGGAGAAAAACCCGGGGCCAGGATGGGGTTGCAGAAGTAATGTACACAAACATGCCAAGTCTGGTTGAGTACAGATAAAACTACAACAAATAATAAGACACACAATACTATCATGCAGGGAACTATTAATAGTGCGAATGTATGCATTATTTGTGCCACCTTGCATAAGAGTAAACTTGCTTAATACAATGGATCGTACCCTGAAAAAGTTACCAATGAGAAAACGGTTATAAACAATGAAAATATGGACAGTTGTGAATGAATTGAGCAAGGGTGGAGAGCTCTTGCATGAGGTGCAGTAGGTCAAGGGCGGGAGACCGACACGACATACCAGAACCTTGATGCCTTCCCATGACCTCAATATTTCACTTCTTATTCTTCTTAAAGTCTGATCTTCCATTTCAGATTTTCTATATCAACGCCATTTGCTACTACAAAGCAAACAGACACTGAGACTGCAGCTCATACATCCATTACCGCAGAATCAGAATAACTTGGTTAACCCATCAAAAGAAAAGGAGTATGGGATCTAGGTCAAACTCGAGGACAGTGATTCAAGATTTACATATTTTGAAATAATGCAGTATATTCTTGTTTCCACTTTATAAGAATTTGAAAAATCCACTTAGTCTTACTCTTTAAGTAATACACGAATAACAAAGTTGGATAACAGCCTAAAGTTAGCTGTGATAGCACACGCGTTGGCTGTCTAGCACCATTAGTTGCACACCATTAGCTGCCACAGCTTACGCTGTACCTGCCTCAAATGAGATTTCTTCTGATCGAGACCAATTTTCTAATACTGCGGAAGCTAACGCTGTTTTGTCTGGGAGGAAGAAAGTTACATCAACAGCTATAGCTTATAAGTTTTGCGCGCAACAGCTCAACCCCGCTCAAAAAACTGACTCATGACTGAGGCGGTGCAGTCTCAGCAATTGTTTTACAGAGTCAAATCGACCATGGCTTTCGGAACTATGAATAGTTGTTTACTTGAACAAAATGATTCATTACAACGACTAAACGACGCCATCCCGACGTCACCAATCCTGAAACTTAAAGACTAGACATTTACAAGATGTCGAGCAGCCGTACACTGATGATATTTTGAATTTCTGAAAGTTAATGTTGGCGAATACCTAATATTTATTTTAAATACCTAATGATATTTTCAAATGTATTGATGTTATAAGAATAATTTTCAAGTATATTCAAAATAAAAAATCGAACATACAAAATATTAAATATGAAGTGTTCTTCTTTAAGATATTACGAGGGGCACATTTGGTAATTTTTTATCCTTCTTTAAGAAAAGATAATACAAACGGAATGGGAAAGGAAACTTCCAAAATGAATCGACCTATTGTATTTGCCTACTTATTCAAGTAGATAACAATTAAAATATTTACTGTTCTTATTCGTTTTGATTCCATTGTTATATTTCTTATTTTTTCATGTTTTTATTATGTATTGCATATTTATTCTATGCTTCGTGATTTTCCATTTTGATAGATGAGAGAAAACGATGAGAAGGGTTAAAGAGAAGGAATATATATTATTGCGGAGATGAGTAGTAGAACTGAGAGAAGTGAAAAAGGTTCAGGCAGGGACAGACAGAGGGATACGTGACAGACGGAGGAAGAAAGAGGACGAGGAAAAGGGGAGGATGAGAGGTACTACGAGTGGAAGTAGTCGAAGAGAGAAAAACAAAGACCTTCCAATGTGATCTGTACCGGGCTAAAGCGTTGTTTTGCGAACGAGTGTGGAGAAAGACGGAAGTTGAGACGTAAGGAGCGGAGGAAAGTGGGAATAATAATGATCACAGAAAGCAAACAGGAAGCAAATAGAAAACTAGGTATAGTGTTGAGTGCAGAAGTGCGATGCTGCTTGTGGGCGGAGCTTCAAGGGTGAGTTTCCGGGTCAGTCCTAGAGCAACTTGCAGCCGAACAATCGTTAATCTCCCAGTTTCCTTTTCCTTTTTGCACTTGCGTCCTTCGTTCCATTTATAGAACTGAACTTCAGTCCCATATATTTGTATGATCATTCCCGAACTAACACTGCGAGAGATCCGGGCCGTGAACAGAAGGTGAGATTAGAGATGAAAACCATAAAGGCAAGAAAAGTAATGGCGACCGTAATTGAAACTGATCTATTGACTACAGAAGACCAAAAACTCAAATACGGAATAAAGTCAACAAAATTTAGTATTATTATTGCATGTTTTGATATATACGGGAAGGTATGTAGAGGTTATACCAAGAGAAGTAAATTCTTTATTTTTTTAAGATAAAAATAACAAATATAGTAATTATTTTGTGTATTACGAAGTCAGGTACATGAACAAAATAATAATAAAAGTAAATTGAGATAGCTAAAAATTCTTCCTATTCTTAATTGCGATGTCTCCCAAATCCCATTCATCTCAAGATACCACTTTATATCTGAACCATGGTAATTCCACAACAACGAAAGATTTTCTCTCTCCTTTTTTTTACTCTGAATAACGTTATCTAACTATTCTTTGTGCTCTCCAGCATGTGTAAATCCTATCTCTGCAGTGGAACAGATTATAGATCTTTCTCCTGTTGCACTCATTAGATCATCCTCTCTGATTAGAAATCCTTCCTCATAGGTCAAAGGAAATAATGAAGAGCGATCAGGAAGTTCCGTAGAGATGCCTGTGAAAGTCCGCGTCGTAGTTCAGTCTTCATGCATAGGTACACGCAACGGCAGAGCAAGGACTCAACAATCGACAGGGAAGGAGGAGGTGCCTCGAGAAGATAAACAACCGGACGGGGGCGTCCCTGCTGCAGCCGGCACAAAACAGAGAGCACAACCCGTTGCCAAAGGACCAGCGAGCCCTTCTCTACCACGCCCTTCGCAGACGATGTTTGCACCCTTGCTCCACGCACCTTCTCTAACATTGTAGAGTAGCGACCGCGAACCAGTGATCTTCAGAGAATTATGAATATTAGAAAAGTAAAATATATGATACAAACTTCTTTGGATGATACACAATAGTTTTGCGATTTATTTTTCAACACAACGTTTCGATTTTTAGATTTGAGCCTTCATCATGTGTAAAACGTTGCTACACTAGATGAAGGATCAAATTTTGTGTCGAAACTTCGTGTTGAAAATAACTACAATAAATATTTTGAATTGTATGAAGTAGGTCGAGTGATGTTTTACATTTCCAGATCATATAATAAAAGTACATTGTAGCATTGATCGCAATTTTTTAAAATTTTCTGTTGAAGATACTAGGTTTTTTTATTTCTATATATATTAGATTCAATAAAAATTTCTTCGAATCTCATTTGAGAAACAGGTAATGAATATTTTAAAAAAATTATCTTGTGTTATTGATGTCCAATTAAGAGTTGAACATTATCTTCATCTTGGACATACTCTACACAACAATTTTGTTGTTGCATCAATTGTATTGTGTCATTATATACGTATTTACAATATTATTATCATTATTAAAAATATTTTTGTTTCAAAACTTTTTTGTTTTGTTAAATTGAATGGATGTATTTCATTTTTTTGTTCATTAAATTTCTGTGGGCATTATTTGAGTAGAGTATTCACCTTAAAAAATATTCACTAAGGAGTCCGCGGAGTTTTAACCGATAAATGTATCGGTATTTAAGATCCAAATGATTGGCAACCGCTGTTCCAGAGGCCTACACGCGGAGAAAATGCTGTTCGATGTAGTATCGCCTTGAAAAGCTGGAAAGGATATCGAAATTAAGTTTTGCTTCCATAAAGATTTCACTGAAGTACTAGAATGTGTATAAGAGCGCGCGCGTGTACAAGTGAACACAATAGCCGCTGATCTTCAGAAAACACGGAAATATTTCCTCATAAGTTCAAGTTCTCTCAATACACCACAAATATCAAAAAGTAATTTTAGACTTATTTTTGTAATTTGATGCGTTACCTTGAAATGAAATGAATTAAAATAAACTTTCAAACGTTTCATAAGTATTTAATAAGTTTACGTTTTGGCAATCTCTATCTTTTATTACTCAAAGATTACTTATCCAATTGCAACATGAGCACTATTGCTCTCCCAACTTTGATATGCAAACTCAGCGACTGAGTGATTATATTAAGCAAATATCAACTTAAGGAATATGTTTACCCTGATGACGCCATTTTGCAATACAAGACGATTCTATTAGGATCGTGTTACCGTATTGGATCATCAGCTTCACTACAAATGTCGCACAAGGTTACCTGGCTAACTTTAGTCTTAAATGATTACCAGGTTCCGCTACCTCTGAAAAGCACAATCCAATCGTATGTTTTTTGGTTGCATAGATTATTAATCCCTACTACATTTTTACTATCTCGTCGTTATGGTATTTTACTTGTTAATATTTTGTTGAAAATAAGTATGGAGTTACTATTCCAGTTCTTTTTTTCCTTTTCTGGTAGAGAGAACGCACGTCTATTTTTTGCCTTAGGTCGCAGAAATATCAAACCCACCATAGCCATTGGACTCATTGATTGGAATTAATAGGATGGTCACTTGCTTGCTTCCGGAGAATAAATTAGTTAGTTGAATTTCACATTTTTAACATCTAGATTACAATAAATCATTCAATTAACTCGTGGTTTTTCAGAAAGTTGTTTTATTCATTAATTTTTAAGTATAAACATGGAATCATAAACATGTTAAATGAATTCATTGGGGAATATTCAGTTGTTCTCTATTACAGCTTCATGACATTATTCTCTATATCGCGGATTGCGATACTTTCTGTAGATAGTAGTTGTACTAAACACAAAAATGCATTCTGGCTCTCAAGACATATGACTACTATTTAAGTTCAATACTTGAATTTTAAGATGTCTCCAATGATTTATAATCGCGTAACTTCTTTTACTATCTCCATCAGTCGTATCAGTTCCTCGCGAAGTGATTACTCATCCATCACCAGCGTATATACCCTGATCCCTGATATCCACCTAAACATACTAGATACTACGTGGACTACATTGGTACTCAGGTAAGTTAAGGAGCTGTCTCTTATACACANGATCTCACCGCTTTCTTACCTGTTAATAGCACAGTGAGTTTGTCCGAGATAATTACTCAATGAAAACTTCAATCCCGCTCGACGTCACTTGCGGTAATGGTAGCGACTAGTAATTTACTGCTACACAACTAATTATTTTCGGAATGCTGCCATCACTGAGTCTTTCAACAGAAACTCAAAAAGATAAAGATAATATTATGTACAAATATTTACATAATTTATTAACATAATATTCACAGAAATATACTACATGGAAAGTATATATGAAATACCTCCATTCAAACTTCCAGAGCTGACGGCCCTGAAACATTACACTCAGCCCGTTGCAACCCGCAACTTATCTACACCAACCTCTGGCATCAAAGAAGAGTCATTCTTTCGGTTTGGCGTCCGACACAGCTTCCCCAACTGAAAATCTCGCCTGAGCGTCTGCTCCCGAGGTCACTGAAGCACCTCTATTTACTCAAGCGATGCACACGACACCACATAGTACCCATTATTGTTTACGACCCATCATTGTCGCGCACGGTGAACTGCACTTTTCCTGGAAATTGTTCACTTTCCAGCTCTCATTATTCGCTGACTGCATTATTAATAAAATATAATTTCGTCCACCAAATGTTTGAGCACTGTTTTGACGACGCTACAATAGCCATGTTGCTAGAGCCAGCTATACCAACCCTACAGACTCATTTAACAATACCCTGCAAGTCCAAGAGTCGAAATATCACCGCTAGTGAAACTAAAATAATATATGTTTAAATATTTTATACCTCTCATAAAGTACCTTTGATATGTATTTCCCAGTTATACTAGGAACTTAAAAAATATTGTTCATTTATATTGAATATTTAAATATTATTTTAGAATAAGAAGAATAGTGTCAGTGTCATATTCCTTAATGAAAATATAATATTCATTGAATTCTTTCATATTTTTATATTATAGATAAAATAATTTTATAATTAAATATTCTTCATGGTACTCCCATAATATCAGTAATGAATTATGCATTTTTGAGAATTTTTTTGTCGAAACGTTGTGTTGTAATAAAACACAATAAAAATAAGTGATTGTCAAAAAAATGTCGTAAATAGTAGAATATTTCCTTGTGATTAGGTGATTTTTTCATAGACTTTTAACTCTAAAATTCTGATTGCTCATCAAGAGCATAATTTTCGTGAGCATAAATTTTCACCTGATGATACAACCACTGTGCGATGGATACGAGTCCGAACAATCACATCACAGGAAACATATATACCTAAAATAATTATATCCCCAGTCATTTCATTCTGTATCTCTATAATTACCTCAGGCAACCCTTCGTCTGATTTAGCGTATCCGTTCGGTCACTTGAAGTGATGGTTGTTCCGCCACCCTTGCCACAAGCGAACGACTCATTGATTCGGCAACCGTCTCCAACTCCGAAAGCAAAACCACCCCCATCGCCCTCGCAACAGCCCAAGGTGTTTAATTACAAAATCGAAGCGTTTGCGCGTGCAGATGGGGAGGGGGACGGTGGAATGGCTGACGGGGGGAGGGGGAAGGGGTTTTTGAGAGTAGTGAGTTAATGTGGAGAAGGGGATACAGATAGGAAGCGTAGGCTGGGAGAAGTGGAGTGGCGGAAGTGATGAAGTGAAGAGGGTGGAGTTTGAATCATCTGCGCGTTAGGGTTGTTTTAGAACATTGAAGGGCGTTTAGATTGATTCGTATTAAATGAACGAATCTCCGAGATATGGTCCATTCTCAAATTTACGTTCTTGTTATATTAAGAATTTTTGAATGAACTCCCATGTTTATCATAGGAAAATTACCATGCAAAAGAAATTCTTCAAAATATACAAACATTTTATATAAAACATCTAAAAAATTATTCTTACATCTTTAGATTACAATACCAAAAATATAGGATTTTAAATGGATTTATAAATGTGTCAGTATTATATATGAGCTTTCGGTTGTTAATAATAGACTGAAACAAGTCGTCAGAATCACGTTATTCCCAAGTGTTTGGATAAATTGATTCAGTGAACATGCTACATGTCACTGTGTTGTAATAATAAAATAATAATAAATTAAAATGATTATAATTATCAGCAAAGAGCAATGACATACACATTATTTAGAATTAGTTCATATTGCGTTCACAGATATGATTCATATGTTGCTCGATATGTGTCTAACAAAGATGATTATGAATGCGGTTTATCAATTTTTTTTTGTATCACCATGTATAATAATATAGAATAGTTGTTTGCGTTGAGTTCTCTTGAAGTATGAAGTGTTCTCCTCTAATCCAAATATAAATAGAAAATATAATTTTTTAAATTCAGTTGTGCGTAGTTGGGGGAGAACTGCAAACTCGTATTAGAATATGGTGCTGAAATAATAGTTTCTCGACATGGCAGATAGAAGTATCGGAAATTTTATTACTATTCACACAAATAATGTATTAATTGTGGTAGGATATATTTCCGTAATATATTCAGTTCACCAAATATCTTTCCACGTTTTACGAAGGAAAGCGCAATAAATTTTCTATTCATACCATCAAAAGGATATGTAAAATTAAAAGTAAATTCATAATTAAAACATTAGCATTCAATTAAGAAAAAACAAAATTTCGAAAGTATAAACAACATAAAATTGAACTATTAAATACTTAAAGAGCAATTTTCCAAAGGAACCTTCTAAAATAATGCAAATTTTTTTAGCATCTCCCGTGCGGTAAATGTAAACCTGAAACCATGCCACGTATTATCATGCATATTTAATGAACAATAAATTTCGGAAAATTCTAAATACACCCCTACAATCGTACTGAAGTAACACATTCATATCTTCAATTTATGTCGCCTCATAGCTCATCATATCTTGACATTATGTCGCCTCATAACTCATAATTTACACGTCAATTTTAAACATGTATTAAAGAGGTGAATTTACAATTATTTTTATTATTCGATACATAAAGGTTATTTGATTTATAAGGCGGAAATTTGTGAATACATCAACTCTTTTTTACACTTTCACTTATCGTTACAGAAATGAACATAAACTATTGATTTAGTAATAAAATCTTAAAACTGTGAATACATTATTCTGTTAATAACAGTTTTCTGAACTTTTATTAGAAAGTAATGGATTACAATTACGATTACTGCTTCGTTTCAAAACGTCCCAACAACATCAAACGATTACAGAATCAAATTACACAATCATTGGAAGAAAAAATTTCAATGACGTATCTCTTGAAGACGTTGAGAGTGCGATCCTCAATTCTGAAATCGCAGTCCAGAGTGGTAAGTAAGCGAGGTGGAAGCCTCGAAACAATCAGAGCACTGTGAAATCCCTGCGGAAGAAGCCGGCACCGAAAGGCGGTGCTCGAATGGACAAAGTGAGGACAACGATCGATCGATCGGTCGACTAGCCTTTGAGGCGCGGTCGTGAGACTCAAACACCAAAGGCACGGAAGGGAGGAGACACCGAAAGCAGAAACAAGGCAAAGGCGCGCGGCGTTCCTATTAAATTTGGATGAATCTTACAATTTATAAAACTACATTTCACTGAATGATATGAGTTATCTCCGAAAGGACTATTTCCAGTAAAACTTCTTTAGTCCGGTATTATATAATCCATTAAGTTCTATAATCCGACATCTTCGCTAATGGCCAATAAATTTTCAAAAGCTCCTTTTTCCAGTAAACATTCATTCCACGACATCAATTTTTGCCATAATATTGACTCCATTTTGTAGGTTAATGATCCAGAAGAACTTTTGCTTTCAACGTATAATGTATATAATAATACGTATTTATTATCACAAATTATTTTGTATAAATATAATAATAAATATGTGTATAACTCTCGTTCATTTCTTACGAAACCCCATTTTCAGAAAGAAAAACCCCTCTATAGTTCGGAGAAATCCCTACTCCGGTACATCTCAGGCCTGAACTAACCGTATTAAAGAGGTTCCACTAAAATATATAAAGGAAAAATTTGCTATCTGTCCGTTTTCCCTTGATTTGTCCTAGTTTTGAGGGCGCCCGGGAAGAGTCCGAACGGAATTTTCTGCACTGACCGGTTTTTTCAATAAGTTGAGTAACGGAGGCTAACCAAAAAATTTGTTAAAAATTCGCATCTGTCTCCCATTATTGGCCGATCGCTAATGGTGGCAAGCAATGAAACGGTTTCGTTCCTTAATTGTAGTCGTTCTTTATTTTTACCACTAAAGAGAATGATCCATTTTACTTTGTATAAAAATATGTTTCTAACTTGACTATAACACCAGTAAGTTTATCATGAAATATTACTAAATTAACAAACACGTTAAAATGTTATTGGTCTTTTCTCATTAGTACGTGGTGTATAAGTTATCGTATAATTTTCGTTCCAAAATCCAGGGTTTATAGTCTCCATGTTCAAGATACGCGATTTTGTTAATGGCAACCCTAATCTTTCAGCATCTGGAAGGGTATATGATTGGAAGGAACACTGAAGGATTTTAATGTACTTTGTGTTGACAAATTAACTTGTGTCTTTAAAAAAGATAATAAAAATACCATTAAATTAGCTTTGTGAGACTGTCTGCGATCATACTCCCCATTTTCTGACTTCCATATTTTTGTTGACCAGGTCCATCATAAAGGAAGAAGGTTATTGAGTATTTGGGTCATAACCAATTACACTCTATTTAACTGCCAATGTTTCAGACATTTACTTGTCCTTCTTGAGTGCTAAACACAACAATGCCTACAATTACATACATATATANATATATTTTGATAGTTCTTAACTGTTGGTTGGCTGGCTGTAGTTTAATTGAAGACCTTGTTTTGTTGAGTCCTGAAGTAGGATAAATAAATGTCCGAAACGTTGGCAGTATATAGTGTCCTTCTTCCAATATACTTCAAATTGTTTGTCGTCAATTTCCTCGTTTACTACCACGCACGCATTTTATTACGAGCTTTTTATTGCCCTTTTTTGTTCAAGTTTCTTATTTTGTTAGTCATATTCATTTCTCATAACAATTGTGAATCAAAATACTCATGACAGACATTTTCTATAGATACAAATGGATATTTAAGAAGAAGAATTTACATAAAATTCCAAATCTTAGGCTAGTTAAGTCGCAGGAACTCAGCAAGTACTTACTATTCCAGTCATTGTGAATAGCTCGGTTGGAGGCAACAATCGACATCGTCACCACGGTAAATTTCAAAGACCAAAACATACATTTGTGTAGTTCTCTAAGAAATATCTTCAATGACTTTTGTCCAATTCAGGTAAAAGAATCACGTATAAAAAATGGTGTAAAGAAAAGTTTGAGGGTCAGCTGGTCAAATTACGGAATAATTACTTCGGATACAGCTGAAGGAAATTACACCGTACACAAGGAAGGAATAAACACATTAGAGAAATATACAGAAAATAAGAATTACAGTGCAACAGTCATTCGGAAGTTGCAAAAACGAAACCTTTGTTTTTTTATTGTCTTTCAATCACGCGAGAGAAAATATACTTTTCTGGAAGAAAAATTATAACATGGAATGGTGTACCAGAATCAGAAATGTGTGTTCAACTGCTACGACTGTACTATTAATAAAAACTATCCCAATAGTTGAGAAGTATCATACAAATTTTCATCTTCTAAAGGATGAAAATTTAATAACAATTTGCCATGATTTAGTAATTAATGTAGTTTGTACAACTGACGGCTAAAAATTAGTAACAATATTAGCTTCAAAACTCTAAAACGTATTTTATTAACTTGTTAGATCATAGTATTTAAGAATAGAAAGAAGTGGTTCACGTTTTCAAGGATCTTTCTCATGAATCAAATTGGGAAATCATATAAGAGTAAAACTTAATTTCTTATAAAGTATGAAGAGTGGATTTGTGTGAGTAATGAACTCTAATTCCACAAAACAAATGATTTTGACTCACGCCTCGAAGTAGGGGACAGTATGTAGGCGATAATTAAAATACTTCTAATATGAGAACGGTGATTAGAATGTTAAAATATTGTAGAAATCTTAGTTTTACGCAAAATCAAAAATTTCCACAAAACGAAAAATTCAAAATTAACTGCCAAAAAGGAAGATCACACTTGAGGATATCCCGAAAAACTTCTATACAGTTAAGGAAATGTGCTTGACCTTTTTCACCTACTTCTTTAAAATAATGCTAGGTTGTTTATAATAACTCTGGCTAGCCTGCTCCTGGCGTTAGCTGCGGTTGTGAATGAGCTCTCTCTGTTTTTCAGTTTAATCTTTCTAATTATTTTATTTTTTCGAGTTTTTTGTGATTCAGTAGTTGTATTTAGTGTCTAACTTTCATTGTAGTGTAAAATTCTTTGTTCTGTGTGAGTGTTAAGTAAAAAAACACTAAAAACATTTCCTAAGGTTTTCAAACCCAACGGACCATATATAATTTCATATTGTTTTCAAGTGCTTCATTCAAGGGTGTGATAAGGTTTACGTAAGTACAAACGGAATCATAAATTTAACTTCTTGGTGCATTAAAATTAATTATTTTGCTGTATTTAGATTGTCTGGTGCATATACTATTACATCATTATTAAATTAAAAATAACGTACTCTATTGTTGCACTGCTCAAGTTTCGTCGTCGTAAATACAATTATTCCAATATTTTACCATTTGTTTCGTGATCTTTTTGTAGTTATTCATTACAATTTAACAAAATATTGTCTTAGTTATTGTCGAATTAATTTATCTGCAGTTGTCATTCTAAATTATTTCTGTCATTTGTCGGTTTGTTTATTTCCTGATTAAACCCTGCCTCATTGTTGCACCCAAGTTTTCGTCGTCATAATTTCATAGAATTGTTACATCATTTTACAATTCGATTTTCTTGATTCTTTCGTATTCATTTGCATTTTAA
>NNCF01126132.1:685357-706860 GCA_002313205.1 Laupala kohalensis
TCCTCCTGCACGTACCTCATCTCCTCCTCCACCTCCCTCTACTTCTACCTCATCTCCTCCACCTCCATCTGCTCCTACCTCATCACAATTTCCTCTTCCTATCTCCACACCCATTTCTTCTCCTCTCCCCGTTCTTTCACCTACTGCTTCCTCATCTCCCACGTCAACATCTATTCCTCCTGTCGCCCCCATACACCGTTACAACTTGCGCTCAGGAGTACGATGTGGTACTCGAAGGTGACAATCGCGTTCAGGTGCTGTGTGCGAGCTTCATCCGGAACTAGAAGCTGTACCAATTTCAAATTCCTCTCCACAATCTAACGTCGATTCCATTTCTCGTGAGTCACAAACTCTTTGCGAAAATAAAATAATTATATTTCATCATAATGTCCAATCCCTTTCAAACAAATTGACAGACATTGAAATTCTGGTACACGAAAATCGATTCGATTTGCTATGCCTCACAGAGCATTGGCTTTCAACTAACAACATCAACGATACTGCTATTTCTAATTATTATTTAGCAAGTTCTTACTGTCGGCAAAATTTTAAAGGCAAAAATCCCCACGGAGGTACGTGTATCTACGTTCGTAATGATATTTTATCTTCTCCACTGACAGGCTACGAGAACTTCTGCGTAGATAGTGTGTTCGAAATTTCTGCAGTTGAACTGACCGACACCGGTATTGTTGTTTTGTGTATTTATAGACCTCCTCAATCAGATCTTGACATATTTTTTCGGAACTTCGAAAATGTTTTAGAACATATCGCACATAAATCTACTAAATCTATCGTTATATGTGGTGATTTCAATATCGATTTCTTGAGTACATCCGACTCTGCACATTCACCAGTTAATCGATTCAAGAATCTTATCGACTCCTTCAACCTTATTACTACGATAAATGACCCCACTCGCCTCTCCGGCTCATCTCAAACATTGCTAGATCAAATTATAGTCAACAATGGAATCTCGTATCTCTCTGAAGTGTTTATCGCCGGATACAGTGATCACCTTGCTCAAGTATTGACTATTAATAATACACTAAAACCGCTTAAAATCCTTTACAAATTTACAAGAGAGTTTAATGACATAAATAAATCCATATTCGTAAATTATTTGCGTGAAGAAACATGGAAAGATGTTTACAATTGCCAAAACACCGACGACAAATTCAATGTATTTATCTCAACATTCCTAAAACATTACAACTCTAGTTTTCCCATAAAACGCAAGTTAATTAACACAAAAAAATACAATAGATGGATCACCCTAGGGATAAGAATTTCTTCAAAAAACAAACGCCGTTTATATTATCTTTCAAAACGCTATAACCAGCCACCCGAATTCCATAATTATTTTCGTAAATATAAGACTATTCTCCGAAAAGTAGTCTATGCAGCTAAAGTTATGGAAAACGACAGGCATATACTAAAATCGAACAACCGGATGAAAGCCATGTGGAATATTGTTAACAATTACACGTCAACTTCTGAAAATCGCGAAGAAAATGTTTCTTTACTAAACGATGGCAAGATCGTGTCAAATCCTCAGGACATCGCAAGTTTGTTTAATTCTCACTTCTCAGAAGTTGGTAAAATAACGAACTCAATATATCCAAATCAATGTCCTCCAATTATTACCACCCACATACCCAATTCTATGTTCACTTCCGAAACTAACGCCAGTGAAGTCATGGGAATCATCAGCTCCTTAAAAAACAAATTTTCACGAGGCATAGATGATATACCTGAGTTTATTGTTAAATCTTCGTCCCACGCTATATTAAATCCACTCGTAAATATTTTTAATAGTTCTTTATCGGAAGGGGTGTTTCCCAATATATTTAAGAGAGCTAAAGTGAAACCTTTACACAAGAAAGGAAACAAACTTAATATTGGAAATTACCGACCAATATCTCTACTACCCACTTTCTCAAAAATCCTAGAAAAATTGTTCTATAAGCGTCTTCTAGATTTTTTATCAAAATATAACATTCTCTCTGACGATCAACACGGTTTTAGGAAATCCTTTTCCACTACAAGCGCCATATTTTCCTTCTTAAACGATGTTACCACATCTCTAGACAGTGGAGAAAATCCTCAGGGTGTTTTTCTTGACTTATCCAAAGCATTCGATGTCATCGATCACGGAATTCTCCTTACCAAATTGCATTCTTTAGGCATTCGTGGACTTCCACATCAATGGCTAACTTCTTATTTAAAAGATAGATATCAACAAGTAGAAATATCCTATACTAAAAATAAAATACTTGAGCGTTGTCTTTCAGAAACAAAGCCACTTACTTGCGGAGTACCCCAAGGATCAATTCTCGGCCCTATACTCTTTTTATTGTATGTGAACGACATGTCATCATCCACATCAGATTGCAAAATGGTTCTTTTTGCTGATGACACTAATTTACTATGTAAACACGCCAATGCTCAAAAAGTTTTGTCTAACCTTTCGACTTGGTTCCATGCAAATCGTCTCATTGTAAACACTGACAAAACAGTGTCTATGTCATTTCACAATAGTATCACAAAATCTTTACCCCAGGTTTCTCTTTCTTTAAACGGAACACAATTAAAAACTGTTACAAATACAAAATTCTTAGGTCTCCATATTCAAGACAACCTCAAATGGAATTGTCACATTGACAATCTTAATTCCCAATTAAGCAAATTGTGTTACGCATTCCGAATCTTAGTTAACGCAGTTAGTCCACGTATTTCCCGTTGCGTATATTTTGCAAACGTTTACTCCCATTTACGTTACGGCATTACCTTCTGGGGTAATTCCGGTCAGAGTATTCAAACTTTCAGAATTCAGAAGAGGATAGTTCGGATAATTTGTAAATCTCACCCCCGAAACTCTTGTAAACCTTTATTCAAGGAATTAAATATCTTAACACTTCCCTGCATTTATATTTATGAAACGGTCGTGTTTGTTAAGACCGAATTACTGAAGTGCCACCCTTGCTTTATACGAAACAGTCTCGTTCACGAACACTATACACGCAATAGTAGTAATATTCATCGCCCTAGAGTGTCAACCACTCTTTGCCAAAAGGGACCATACCATTCGGGAATCGTTCTATATAATTCCCTGCCCAAGAATATAAAAGATATTATGAAATTGAATATCTTCAAATCCGCGGTTAAAAACTACCTCCTGCACCAGTGCTTCTACACTGTAAAAGAATTTATTGATTTTAACAAAAGTTAAATTCGTCTTGTGCTTTATCACGCCATTGCTGTAGTACTTTTTAAACAACTTATAACAATTTCAAAAACTATTTTCTTGCATGATTGTGTTGTCTTATGGCTCATATTAATTTAGTTTTATGTGTACTCAACATTGGCACGTTTGTGTACATAAATTCTGTAGCCCCATCCTGGCCCGGGTTTTTCTCCGGTTTTCCTTCGGGTAGAGGCGGATTTATCATACAGGTTCTCTAGGCTTTGTCTAGGGGCGGGTCTATTGTAACAATAAATCGTGAATTTAGTGTTATTTCAATTTTTAAGCACTATACTCAGAATAATCTATAGTTCGATAATAACTTACATGTAATTTTTTGCTTAAAATTACAAACATATTGACATTCTATTAGTATTATAACTCGCAGCTAACTTTTTATCTTATCTAGAAAATTTTGCTGAATTTTTTGAATCCGCCTCTGCCTTAGAGCCCTTGATCGGAATTGATGGGATGGTCCCTTGCTTGCTTCCGGAGAGTAAATTAGTTTTTTTTTCCCTCCACGTGGTCATACGCAGTTTGTACTGTTTTTTGACAATAAATTTATTATTATTATTATTATTATTATTTTTCAGTAATTGCAAAGATCTTTGTACGGTTGTGTGTATTATCTGTGTGTTCCCAACTCATTCCACTTTTTTCTGTGGTTTGAAATTCTTTGGTCGGTACTAACATGCTTTCGGAGATCACTTATTCTTCCCCTTATGATCATATGCAATTTTTAACTACTCTTTTGTTCATTATTTATGATGAAATGATGGTAATAAAGAGGATGTTACTTATGAACATGTTCCTCGCTATTTGTTGATAACGAGAACAAAGCATAAGTGACTGCTTCACACGGTTACACGAACGTGTGTTTTATTATCTTACGGAAAAGTAGTAAAGACTAGTAAAACCTAGGGTCATGACTGCGTTGATCAAAAAGTTTTGGACAAGTTAATTCAACAACATAAAATGTAAAAAAACCCGATAATATTAACTGTGAAATCATGTATAAAACTGGTTTTATGAATTGTTTCCCCTATCTCGAATCCGCTGGCATTTTGATGAAGTCATTAAATATTTTCTTGTTTCCGGATCATGGAACACATGGCTAGAACCAAATAATGGAAATACACACACCAACTTTGGTAAATGGAAGTCCATTCGTACTCTTCTCTGTGCGACAGAAAGACACTACGATATCGATCTTCTGACGTAAAACAAACAAGTGAAATAGCTCATAAAGAATTCAGACGTCTTCAATTGGAATGTAGTATTGGCTTAGGTCTCGCCGTCGTCTAGTTCTTTAGAGCCCTTTAAATAGCAATTAGCACTGGTTGTAACAAGATAATAAATGTACTCCTATACCATTTGAAGAATCAACAAAGTTATATTCATGAAATAAAATAATCTTTATGAAATAAGCTTATCGAATCCTCTTGAGCTCCATTAAATAAAACTTTGTATTAATTCATTCGATTTCTGGAGCACCTTATATTGTATCGAGTTAATTATTGAAAGATGTTTGCTGGTTCCAACAATTTCTATTCTTTTTTCTAATTCGACCTTTCATTCTCATACATTTTGGATGAATAAATGATTCCTTATATCACTACTAAGAGCCCTTCTGAGTTAGCAGGAGAAAGTTTTACGTGATTTTATGTGGTGCCACTCTTTATCGTCCGCCTCCAAACTAATCGACGGGATGAATGATTAAATTCCTGTTTCCCGTACTTCACACAACTCTGAGAAGTTGCAGCATCGGCGATGGTTGCCCTAGAGGCTTCGGAGCTCTGTGCAGCAGGTCTCTCTAGCGGCGATAGTTGAAGATGACAGGATTGCGGAACTGGTGGCAGCGATCGACGAGGAACGGACTTGATAGTGGCGACGGTATTGAAGTAGGTACAAACAAAGGTGGATAGTAGCAAGAAAGAGAAGCTGTGGGAGGCTATAAGGACCTCGGATGGGTCTCAGTGGGAGTGATGGAAGGAGCACGAGGGTGGACGACGCCCCAGGGAGAAGCTCCCTCCTTTCGAGACTCTGGTTGGGGCCTCGTTTATCACAGCACTGTTCTGGCCCACTCGCTCGCTCGCTCACTCGCACAAGAAAGATGGAAAGTTGGCAGAACTGTCTGGAGTTTTGCCACCGCCACCACCGCCGTGGACGGCACCACCATCGCCCGCACCCCGAGGCAGGCGGGCCAGTTGAGCCAGAGGATGAACGTGCATAGTTTCTGCCGGTCCTGCTAACAGACGTGCCCTACTCACACCGCGAGCGCGCCTGCACGCCACGAGTGCGAACCGACAGCCCTTGGATGTGAAGGGTCTAAGGACGATGAAGGAACACAGAGAATATTGGAGTTGAGTGGATGAGTTGAGTGGAATGATGGCAATAGATCCTGAATCCAATAACACATGGTATGCCAGGAAATTTCGTTGATCATGTGGAAGTTTACTTAGTCGAAGAGATTTTATCATGAAACACATTCCGATTCTGTAACTATGACCGACTAGAATTAAAGAATGAAACGCAGAGTATCCTTTTTTAACAAGGGAACCAAGCATTCATAATTTTAACCTCCAATTTACTTAATTCATGAGAAGGAAACAATAACTCTAGTCTAGTTCAGTTCCATTACAGAACAAATGTCAATAATTTCATGTTGTTAATAAAGAACAAAAATAAAAATGAGTAACATTATAAACTACAAATTACAGGTATATTTTACCGTAAAAACTGGGCGAGTGATGGTACCATTAGTGTTTTGAATGATAGTAGAATATCCGAACCCTCCGGTAAAACATCCACACCAATTACCTGAAACATAGAATACATTCCATGAGTGTTTGGTTTAAAAAAAATATGAGAAGTAAATACTCGGTTAAACTCCCGTATAAAGTTATTTTGAAAAGTAAGAACATGTGAGTTACGCAAATGAGAATTAGTACGTAAACACCATAACACTGTAAAACAACACAGTTCTCGAAAGAGAGACAGAGAGAGAAAGTGAGAGGAGAATGTGAAGAATAAAGAGGATTTCCATGTCCCTCGAAAGCTTTGCGAACTGGAAACTCTCTCAGCTAATTGACGGCCCTCCACTAAACAACTCGCTAATTGTAAGGTATCTCCCCATACACCCTGCAGTCTTGTTCCATCACAACTTGACCGTTGAGTAGACGAACACATTTAGGCGCTGGACCATACGGCAGGGACTGATTCAGAGGGTTTCTAAAGAATGAATTCAGTAGATCATTCGAATTAAAAATCTTTCATAATCTGTTACCAAAGCAGATACTGAATTTTCCTTAACTCAATCAATTTCAGAAGTGATTTATTTCAACACCAATTTTTACAATATATGGCGGGACGAGTCCGTGTGCTTTGTGGAAGCTCTGAAATACCCCGTGCGCTGTGCACTCCATACCATAGATATCTCTCCAACCCAACATCTCTCCTTCCCAATTCCCTTACCCAAGTCCAACGGTTAGGTGGAAGAGCAGACCTCATGACCTGAACCTCTCCAAAAGGCAGAAAATAAATAAAATAAAATAAATATCTCAAATCAATAAGAACATTAACAGTGCCGAAATACTCAGATTAAATATTATTTCCCTTCAATTAAAAGTCAGGTAATTAATTTTGGTAAATGCAAAAATAAATAAATAAGTGAATAAGTAAATAAAATATAAATTTCAAATTTGTCAAGCGCATTATTGTAATGTGTTGTTATTAAAACTCATACTTTAAGCGAATGATTCATTCAGTTTTCTGAAGTCCGTCCTTTTTTCTTTGGAATGTGGAATGTTCCTTATCATCAAATGAAAGAAGGAAATTGAGATACGATAAATTAACATGGTTAGATGAACTGTTGATTTGATAGAAGCTTGTATCGTCAACGACCAGGTAAAAATCGTGACAGACCAGGACTCGAACCCGGGACCTTCTATTGCCGCAGGTGTGCTGTCCACTGCACCATCCGTCTAGTCTCACAATACCCGTATATAACATCCACCTGGCCTGTTCCGGTGAACCTGGGTTACATCATCATATAGGATTCTTTCTGTTGGGGTCCCTCTTACCTTCCTCCCCATTCTCCAAATTTTTTTTCTCCACCTTTCCTCTCAATCATTAGGTCTAAATAGTAAATAAGCGTACGAAAATATTTCAATACCTCTTTTAACATAACCCATACACATTACAACATTAAATAAACATTTAAATAACTGTCGGTTTCAATGAAAACTAACTACATTCCAATACGTGCATTGAATGCTACGGAATTGTTGAGATCGCCCGAACAAAGCATACGTATTGAATATTTTATATGTATTTATACGTATTCAAACAACATAGAACAATACAAAAATGTAATGAAACACAAAACTACAAACATTACATACATTTGGTATTTACTTAAAATGATTGAAACAATAATAAATGATTTTGCTCTAATTATGTAAATGTTGACTCCTTAATTTTGCTTCACTTCACACATCAAAACAGCGAATTGAATTTCAAAAACTTTCCTCGTTTATTTTCTCCTATTTCTATCATTACGATATTTGTGGAGTAATGGGGAAGGTCAGTGCATGATCTCCTGTGTTTGCTTTGAATTTACATCACAGATATGCGTATGACGGAACAAATACATTCCCACGTTCCCATTTCGTTTATCTAGTTAACTGAGAATATTTAAGCCCTTGTACAACTTGTTCGAGCTCTTGAACGTCTCCTGATCTATATGGATTCCAACATGCCTTTACATAATCGTAATCCGAAGTCCTAAAGAAGTATATGCAAAACATTTTGTTGTTATATGTTCTTAGTGTACTCATTACAAAGTGCAGAACACACCATTAATTCTGTGTTGAGTAATCTCCGACTCCTCTAACTTAAATCATTTTGAATAATTAACCTCATATGTTCACAACTACTTTCCTCCGGGATATTTGTCTTCCCTAGTGTGTTTGTAAACGTTTCTTTAATGCGCACCAGAAAACACTTATTAATTTGCACTTGCATACATTTATCTTAATCGCATTGGAATTTGTCAAGAATATAACACGGATACATCGTGAGCTAGAATAAGTAATTCCTAAAAATATTAAAATTGTAAGATCTAAGTATACGGTCATGTAAGTTTAGAAAAAAATCTATACCGATTATAAGAAAGAATTGGTTGTGTTTCTCATCTTCTGAAAACCTTTGTATATTTTACATGACACGCACAAAATGAGTTTCATTATTAATTTATTTCTCCCATCCTTCAATGAAAGGTAATTGTAATTTTACAAGGGCTTGTACTAGACAGTAAGCTCGCGAAACCGTGCATGTTGCGAATGATTATACTTTTCTTAAGATATTTTTTATGCTTTTAAAGAAGTCTGAATAATTGAATCATAAATTATCATTAAAATACTTATTTACGTAAATTACATTTTACTTCAAATTTGATTGCTCATTTTATTGTTGTTTAACTTTATAATTTTTCCTTAACAGACATAAAAATCCCCGAGTCTTACAGCGCCCACGAGGTTACAAACTGTTTTCCGCCTTTGAGAGCAACAGTCTCTCCAAACTGTGTGCGAACTTTTTCTAAAAAGTAGATTTCTTCCACAGATACATCTGATTTCTTTATTATAAAAACAAAAGAAGAGAAAAAGTTTTGATATTTTTTTCCTACCATGATAAAAAGAAGAATATTCCCAATGCTAAAAATTTCTGCAGTGAAGAAGTTTCGAGAGAAGAAAAAAAGAAAGAAAGGAGGAAAATCAGGGGCGAAAGAGTGGGGGTATAGAAACCCTATAAAAAGTGGGATTTTACAAGTAGAAAGTTCACAAGAATGGGACAAATCCGAGGTCAGCATTCCGATAATGAAGGACTCTATTTGATAGCAGGTGAGGGTAATCGGAAAGGGTTACATGAGTAGGGGATAATGGTTTGTCAGGATTCTGGAAGTTTGGAGTATTTGTTTTGAGCGACTCCAATATTCACTGATCTTATGAAAGAGAGATATTACCACTGCAAAGCAGATCATGGGTCAACAATTTCGAAGTATAGACCAACTCTTCAATACGTTTGTCGTGAAGTTTCTTTAGAAACCTTTTTTAAAGCAGTACTTTCTTCTTATTAATTCCATTATTTGGTACGAAAAGATTAACATAATTATGAAACAACAGAACTATAGTAAGAAAAAATGTACATTATTTGTAGTTACAGTTCTTTCCTAAATAATTTCCTATTTTATCCAAAAGTGGATGTTTATTAGCAACGTCAACAGCCAAGTGAAAATTGCGTTGGACCGGGACTCGAACCCGAGACTTCTCGCTCTGACCGCAGGTGTGCTATCCACTGCACCAAGCGCCTCGACTTCCAAGGTCGTACGCAACTTCCAGCCGGTCTGATCCGGTGAACCCGGGTCACATCCTGGCTGTTTTTCACCTGGCTATTGACGTTGAAAACTCTCCTCCACGAGTAGGTACACGGAAGTTGTGAGTCAATGGATGTTTATTACATAAAGGGCAGTGAATATCCTAACTCGTGTACAACTTCGAATCGCAGAAACTTCGAATCAATATGTGGACATTCGTGTTGCGTTCTTTTGTGAATTCACCTGTGCGCGATTTCACAAGGAACTACCTTGTACAATCCCTTTTGTACAGTCCCTTAAAATATGGTCTCTATCCTCTGTTCCATTTCACAGATACAGTCCCCAGTACCTCGTCTCTCCATTGACTCCAGGTAACTAGAAACATCAACGTGCCCAGTTATAAATTCCATGGCGTCTCTTCTGGGTATAAACCATTTCTTGTTTGATAATTCTATGGATATTTAGACCAACTATTTCCATGTTTCACCATACTATATTGTGTCCAGTGGATACTGAGTCGTTAAATATTTACAGACCCCTGACGTTCGAACGACCATACATTATCTTTCGCGCAAACTTGTGTACCTGTCGCTAACGATTCAGTAATGTTGACAATTTAAAGAATTAATTATTACTTAGGAATAATAAGAGTTGAGTTTGGACTCCCCTTAACTGATGTTTTGTTGAGATTTCCAATGTTATGCGAATATTTGAATGAAAAAAAATTGTGAAAAATAGTTTGTTATCAAGCAGTGACTAGTACAGAGTTATTACTAGTAGATAGATCGGGACGCGTGAGTAAAGTAGAATGTTCATTTGGACCTCAAGAGTCTTTCAGTGCGCATCGGTTACTGGACACGCTATAAGTACATATTATATATTTTACAGTGATAGATTTCGTGTTATCAATCGTACATTATTTATTGTACTCTTACATTGATTTTAGTTCTTTGTATCAGAACCTCATTTAATGTCATAAATTGTGTCACATTCGTTTACTATAAACAACGTAAACATTTTGAAGAGTTATGCCATTTATGCTTTTGTGGGTGTTCTTCATTCTTTCTCAGACAAAGTCCTAAATACAGAAAAGGTCTAACGTAACAGCTTTTACTTTTCAATTATAATGCTACTTGTATTGTTGCATTATTCAAATCGAATGACAAGCCAACTCTTTTATTTATACATTTTTTTGTACTTCTTGTGTTTATGCCACGAGGTCTGCTCGTCCATCTGACCGAGAATTGGGAAGGAGATATGTTGGGCTGACAGGGAACTTCTGGTACTGAACAGACACTTGTCTGGAATATGCGAGGAAAAATCTCAGCTGAAAACCTCGTCGAGCAAGGTTTCAACCCACAATCTACCGCTTTGAAATATCGTGGAGACGAAGACACTATCACTAAACCACCGCTGCCAATTCATTCAATATTGTAGTAACTATATCGTATTTCTAAGAGGTAACTTTTCGCAATCCTTTTTCTCCCTAATTGCCTCAATTAGGTATCACAATAAAGATTAGTTCCGCACAGAGACAGAATCGTGACCTTTTATTTTAACAATATACATTTTCTTTTATAACTTGCTTTAAAAATGGTATTGTACTAACTATTTAAAATTACGGTTAATTAATTTGTTACCAAGCGGTTTGGTTATGTTGTGTTGAATGAAAATGGGAATCGCGACCGGGGTTCGAACTCGGGAACTCCAACTTTCCGCACTAGCAGACTACCACTGCACTATCCCGTTTGCCTTCTGACCCTGACTTTCACTGTCATTTTAATACAACAATTAATCTGTGACGTCGCGTTGAGGTTAACCGCAGTTTAAGATATTTAAGTATGTGAAACTCTAGACATGGAATATATCGACCCACAATGAACTACTCCCTCTGGGAGTTGCCTCAAAACGACGACAGTATCTCGAATGAGTTCATCTCTGTGATCTGTGGGACATCGCAAGTTGAATCAAAATGGTCGAGAGGCAAATAGGATAGCGTAGTGGTATTGTACGAGTGCGTAAAGCAGGTATTGTAATAATTTCAGAAACCAGACAATGATACAGATCAAACTTCACTGAAATTATCAAAATATGAACTGTAGTAAGTTAAGAATCTGCCTACTAGATGATGCTACTGTATGAATCACATGTTTATTATTAAGTTTATTGCCTTAATTTACTTTGAAAACGGCAGCCATAGTAAATATAATTAACGAGACCAATAATTGGCACTCATCATAATATTAAGACTGCTAAATATTCACAAGGGACTACTAGCGAACATCATTTGAACGTTTACATTTCAACAAAATAAATACAATAAATTTGTTACTGGTCCGAAAATGCGATCACAGCACACACCAATACCATCTTTCATATACCATAGCAAGGACTTTGATGTCCACATTCAACGTTTTCGCGAATGTCCTGTTCACGGAGTAAAACGACGTATTTATAGTTCGAGACTTCGCTCCACATAGCCGACGCTCAACTAGCAGATATAGCAGCACAATCTGCTTCCATAAAATTGAAGAAGGCACAACTCTCCTCAGATAACTTCTTCAACGGCAACAGGGAAAGGGCTGCGAAGGGATGAAGGCGAGTGATAGGGAGGGGAACGGGGTGGTGGATGAGAGGGGATTGAAGAGGCGAGCCGACGTCGGCGCTGTCGCCTCCCTCCCCCGCACCCTTTAGCAACGCATAGACACCCCCCCGCGCGCTTCCAAGGGGTTGACACTGAGAACAATGGCGCTCAATACAATGCTATTAGGGTGGGTGAACCAAGCAGCGAGGTGGTGGCCAGAAAAGGAGAACGGGTGTCTTGCATCATATTTGCACCCAGGTTTCAAGAGAAATGGGCAAAAAAGTTCAGTTTTGGTGAACCTGGCATATAATTTAATAAAATTTATCTTAACCATCTACCTATATCAAACATGATTCACAAAAATGCTTCATATCTATGTCACCAAGCTTTGTTAGGATAAACATCCCCAGATATATAAACATAAATAAACTTATTATAAACCGTATTAGAAAACTGCATTGACCACGTGATAGGCAAAAAAACTAATTCACCCTCCTGAAATAAGTATGGGACCATCCCATGAATTCCGATCCAAGGGATTCAATATTTATATGATAAGTTAATATAAAAAATATGTGTGTTATGTCTTTACCATATCCAAAATAAATCAATATATTAAATGCTGTAAAAATTCGAAATTAATAATAACCAAAGTATTAAGAACATTTCCGCCTATGGTTCTATATCCGAAGGAAAAAAAAGAGAATCCAGGCCGAGGATGAAGCTGTAATGAGAGAATGGAAGAGGTAATGTTCACAATCTTGCCAAGGTTCCTAACAGTTATATACTATTACACACAAAAAAGAACCAAAAGAGCATGCAGTTCGCAGAAAAATTGTAGTTCCTCTTTCTATTTTCTGTATTATTTATATCACTCGCTCAACGTTCTTTGTGAGAAACAGAACAAAACGAAACACTTTGGTGCACTCGGAAAGTGCTGGAAGTGCAAGATGGTAACACAAGCTTTGCGGGTTGCTTGCATACGCCTGCGGGATAATTTATTTATCTTTCTAAACATCTGCTGGTAGTAAGTTACTACCAGCAGATGTTTAGAAGGATACATAAATTATAAATAAACATTACTGTCTAAAAAGCAGTTACAAACTGCATGTGAACACATTTATGAACTGCTTATGAACACTCCGGAAGCAAGCAAGAGACCATTTCCGATCAAGTGCCCTAAATCAGAGGCGGATTTCACATTTCTACATACTCCTAACGATAAAAAAATAGTTCGACACATGTTATAGTATTAACAAATACCAACAAATATTGAATTTAATAAAACATAGAAAAGTCATTAAACAAGTACGTATTATTATCAAGCGATAAATAATTTGCAAAGTATTGTTGATAATTCGTAACTATTAAATAACACTAAATTCACTAATAATTATTTCAATTGATACCGTCCCTAGAGCCTAACGAGTCTTTATAAAAAAATCCACCTCTACCCGAAGGAAAACCGGAGAAAAACCCAGACCAGGATGGGAATGATGAAGATAAAACCCAGTTCGATGCAAAACTCTCCAATGGAAAAATATTGAGAATTGTTATTTCTAAGTGTTTTCGACAAAAAACATACATGATAAAGTAAGATAGAAATTAATTCACGTCACATGAAATAAAAATGTTGAAGTACTGAAACGAGGAAGAAAATATAATAGACTATGCGATAGTGATGATCCATGATAGTGTGTCGTGGGTTGTGAGAAGTTGTAAATATTTGCTATAATGTCGTGTAATAGGTGATGTAGAGGAGTTTGTTGGTGTAGGGAAGAGATGTGGTTTATGCACATAAGGCATGGTTTTCTTCGTTTTTGAATGTAAAGATATTTTAATTTCCCCATACTTTTTAGGTAAGTTGATTAATGGCTTTTTAATTGCATTACGATAGTTGAATTTTTATTTTGTATAAACATTATACATGTTCCGTTTAAATATAATAAATTATAAACAGTGGAAATTATTTTATGTCAGTGGTTTAAACATCATTATTGTGTCTTCTTGTTGTATTGGTAAGGTAAATTTAACACATTTTTTTAATACTCGCACTGTTGGTTATCTTATTGCATAATTCGCTTACATGAATGTCCTATAGTGCAAACAGTGAAAGAAAAGTAAGGCCTTCCTGACTGCCTGAAGTTATATTTTCCATGATTTATAGCTACAATTTGTGGGTGTCGTGACACACCGTCTTGAATGGATAAAAAAAAACCACACACACACACACAAACCCGCAGCAAACACAGGACAACTCCGCGCTTTCGCTCCATTCCTTACATGTTGTTACTTCTCTTTCTCTGCGAGGACTGTAATTTATAAATTTCTTGTGATAGGGTGTCTGTGATCTGTCGCTAGAGAACATTTACTGGAATATAATGACATATAAACAATCCAATATTTATTACTTTTAGTGTGTCAGTGTGGATACTGTAATAATAGAATGTATCAATGGTTCCTTTGTGAGATTCTGAAAGCTCGAATAGTGGGTGAGATGACAGAGCAATCCTTGCAAAGAAGAACGACAATATGTACTATTTATGTCTCTCATTCCATCTGCGTATAATTATCGATCCATATTGCATTTACTTGCATAATTAAAGGTTGTTATAGATGTATTATTTATACACAAGATAGCAATTTGACATATTTATACCCAACTCTTCTTTAATTGTTTAAGTGTGAAGGTTTGTGAATTATTTGCAAAAGACTAGTTATTCAACATACACATCGGATACCGTTTATTTTTTTCATACTACTATTATTGTGGTTCCTATTGGATGCTTCCTCAGCAGCACCACATATTAAATAAATCTCTTTACTTAAGTTATGAGATAATCGTTGAAGTAATGCTATGCCATAAATATCAAAAAACAAATCTCAACTCCTTTAACATAGAAATATATTACCTAAATTTTCAGACGAAGTCACATATAAATATTTAATTCAATACAATTTATTACTAATGTTTGCAAGGTGTATTTAACTGCAAGTAATATGAACCATCAATTCTACGTCACTCTACGAATAACTTTCACTTTCACCAGGAGAAGGAAATTTTACTGATTGTTTGTAATATTCATTTTTTCGCCGCGAAAGTGGCGTAGACGCACACTAAATCTTTAATGTACTCAAACTGAATTTCTCGAGAGCTTCACAACTTGGATGTAAACACTGGGAATAGAAGAAAGGGCAGAGGAGGGAAACGAGGTTGACGAACGTCGCAGTTAACAGAGTGACGCGCTGCACTTTGACGGCGACTCTGTCCCGAACCTTACTTCCCTGTACGATCCTCACGCCTCCCTCTCTCAGTATCCTCCTCCCTTCGCCCCTGCCATCCTTCCTCTTTATCACCTCATCAACGTTTCCACCGTCCCCTTCCCGTCCCCGAGCGTCCATGCCTCCGCCCTCGGGTGCAAAGTCTGGCGATGTCGCCCTTTGATGTCACTAGGAGAACGCTGGGTTCAGTGCGCAGAGAAGAATGGGAAGTGGAGACCAGAGTCGTAGTGAGGAGGCAAGAGGAGATTGTGGAAGTAGGAAAATGCTAAATCAGAGACAAAGAGAGGAGTGAAATAGTTGACTTTCAATCATCTAAAAACACGTAAAGAGGAAGAAAATAGCTCCGTTGGAATGTATCAATGGTTCTTTTGAGATCGGTACGGTACTCGAAACATGAGAAGGGATAAATTTGAGATACAAATGGAACATTTTTTAAACCATTTCTCATTAACACACTCCTTAAAGATTAATAATTTAGCTCGTATCGAGTGTTTTTAATATTTTTGAAGTATTCATTTTATCATTGATCAACATATTTATTTAATACATTAGTTGATCTGATTGTCCAAAAATTTCAACACATTGTACTTGATCTAAGAAAGATAGTAGAAAGGAATAAAATCACGAAAATGTTGTATCAGATGAGTAAATTGGGTACGAGATTGTATGAGATTGATCATCCGTAAGTATAATTTAAAAAAATGTCCAAAATGTTTTATTTTCAAAAAAGTGATACATCAGTTTCAATACATTACAGTTACTCTAATTGTATAAACCCAATCTGCACCTTCATTGACAATATAAGTATTTGTATTTTATTACAAATTGAAGTATATTAAGAATTAATGTATTTTATTTAAGATACAAAGAATACATAGAACATGGTACCTGTTGAGTCCGTAATTCAAAATGACAAATTTTAAAAATTGTCAAACTAAAACATGAACGCGACTAGTCAGTTCCGAGAAGCGATATTTACAGGTTATTTTATGTTTTCAAAAAAATATTCTGAAAATGAATATTAAACACATATGTACGTAATTTAATGTCATTGTAATGCACTGAAGTAATTTTTGTTAAGTTACTTAGGGAGCGTGTCTGGTGTAAAGTCAAGCTCTTAACTGTATTTATAAAACTTTCCATAATGTTTTCTTTTGTGTTTACATTAAATCTGTGTCATTTCAACAGATATTCATGTATTATGGTTCATTAGGAACAATGGATCATTAATTACACCGTTTCAATTGAAATAATGTATTTGGAAAATGGTCTCATTTGACTTTACTTATCATTTTGTAACGTGGTTTTATTGATTTGTCGGGAAAGACCAGGTAAATTTCGAACTGTTCTTTCTATATTTGTAACATGTGTGACACGTATTTTTATATTATTTCCACTAAAAATTACTTGTGTATTTATTTTAACACCGTCCCTTCAAAGACTTTATCAATAAGAACTCGTAGAACTTTCATGCGGTTTTATTCAAATATTAACCTCGCACTGTCCTTCTTTTGGTAGTCGACAGGTAATAGTTTATTATTTCGTTTTTTAAATCATTATAGCACTCGTCAGGTCGCTCATACTACAATACCTTTAAGAACGTCCTAAGCATAGAGCAGACAACGTTGCAGAAAACTAGATAAGTGAGGATGACACGGTTTGCAGACTGGACAGATCGACATCCTTTGCTGGGGTTAACAGCGTCAGAGCGACCCTGGCAAGGGTGGCAAGCCCATGTGGGTACGTAATGGATAAGCAAGGACTACCCTCTTGCAAAGTGTTTTCATTATTATGCTAATCACTTTGAAGGGTGATGCCTCAGGTATGGGTCCTTGTCTGAGCGTTCTCTGAAGCAGCAGGTCTATGTAGCTGGAGCTTTCAGGGAAGCAAATCCTACCCTTAGAACGGTAGCAGAAGGTGCAGAAAATCCAAACAAAGAAGAAATGGAAAATTATATTTGTACGTTTCTCCACAAAGAATACGCACTACTAGAGACCAAGCATATAAATATTTGTATTAATAAATAATACAAAAATGAAATGTTAAAATTCCACTACTGATGGGAGAATACATTACCAGTCAATTTTGGTTATAGACTTTCGTTCATTATTATTTTTATGGTTAATATTACTTTTTACATTGTTAACATCTTATTCGATTCTAGTCTCATTATTTTTCATCAGGCACGTATCATTCTCTTCGTGTAGAAACATGAAAAAAGTTTTTACAACATATTGCTACAGAATTCATTTTCGTTTTGGTTTTATTTTTCTGTGTTCTATGATCGTGTTTTAAGCTCTGAACTCTTTGTATTATAATTTTCATTCTCATAAATTGAGTTTACCTAAACGATTTTTAATGTTGTTCTGAAGTTTCTTGTACAACTAATTGACGCAGTATTTCCATATCATAAAAAAAATTACTTAATGTTGTGTTCGTTGGTGTGACTGATAAACCTGAACATATACACACACAATGTTATGAAGATCATTTATAACGATAATAAACTTAGAACTTTATCTAATACCTTGCCGTTGACGAGCTCTAAAGCCTCTCAAAAAAAAAAAAACTATCTGATCGCACAAGAAGAGTTACTGAATTTTTTCTAAAAAGTTAATTTAGCATTAGAAAAAACTTTTCTTTTCCCGAAAACACTTACTAAAAAAGTTCTTCTTAAAATGTTAGATCAATAATAATAATAATAATAATTATTATTATTATTATGATTATTAATTAGCAGAATAATACTATAAATTTTATTTTCCTAAACAATATGGATGAATGACGAAATATACTTCATTGAATACGTCAATATACATCGTTACGGGATCAATAAGCTCTTCACCACTAAACAGTGATAATCATGCACTTGAAGAATGAGAAATCATGCAGCATTTGGTAAGGTATCATTCCTTAACGGTTAAACCAATACCACTTCTTAGTGGTTAAGCGAATGTGGTTCCTTAATCTCGAAGTCAATATACATAACATCTGGTTTACGATAACAGTGTAGTACATTATTTTGGAACATACTAAACCGTTATTCTCATTTATCTATTAAAGTAATACGCCAGAGTAATATTATATATGCTCTAGTCAATTCAGTATTCATATGAAACAATTTAATTTTGTGAAAACAGAGAAAAAGATGTTTTAGTTGTTATTACTATAATATTTTTAGGAACAATACTCTTTATACTCAGTACACATTCAATTTTTAAAACGCTGATTCAGGGAGTTGGACAGTTAAAAGCAAATTACCTCATTCGTATCAACGAATAAGCATGTCGAACTACCAATGACATTCTTTCATGACAATCATCACCAGATCTGTCACAACTCTGGTGAATGTGAAGGTTGGAACAATATTGATTGTATCGAATTTACTAAGGATTGGCATGCATGTTCTAAATTAATAATATATTCAGAATTCTTGACCACACATATAACATGAAATATTGTTGAGGGTTTGATAATTAAATACACATTTGTTAACTTATGATAATTGAACTAAATCACCGAAACTTCGGCGTAAGTTAACAAATGTGTATCTAATGACTAAGCCCTCAACAATATTACATAGCTAATAAATAAATAACAAAAAAATACTATCTGTACAGACCCTGTACCTTATTCCGAATACCAGGAATATTACATAGTATATAAAAATAGTATATATTAATAATATTTATTAGCTGCTTACATTATGAAAACTTAAATGACTTCAATAGCTTAATAAAATGTGCCTCATTAAAACAACGCAAATATTTAATGGATGAGTACATTAAGTAAACATGTTAATATTTAATGATACAATAAAGCTCCAGCGGGAAAAATCCTTGCAGCGTCATATTTGGGAAATTAAACAAGAGCACACGAGGTACAAAACTGAAAACCGCATAATATAATAGACTGAGGGGAGGGTTCTCCGTTCATCGGCCGCATGTGAACGATTCCTTTACACAGACTAAACTCGTACGTGCCACAGGCCACATGAAACATTCAAAGCCGTTTTATGTTGAACAGTCGGGTATTCGATGCCTAATAAATGCATTACACAGGATTTAATTTACTGCTAAATTACATCAAAGTCTACACGCCCTACCTCGAATAATGCGGCAACAAACGTTAGAGTATTGAAGTGGAACGTTTTAGTTTAAAAATCCAACTAACCAATTAAACGTAAAAGCTTCTAATCCAGCCAGTCTGTAATTTAAGGTCTTTAATTTTTTTTTTTTTGCCATACATTTCAAAATTTCAATTACAGTATATATTAATGGGATCTGAGTTCTCAATTTTGTTTAATGAAAACTAAATATAAGTCAGTGATAAAAGATATTCATTGTACAATAATTCCATTAAAAAATGTATATCTAGAGTGACGTTTCTCTTATGTCATCTATAGGAAATTTAAAATCTAGATTTATATTTTATTCTCATAAATTATCTCTACTGAAGTTGTTTATTTCATTGATTATTTCTGATTTACTATCGTTCATAGTTCATTTTCCTAATTATTTACTTATCTTAACGACGAAAATTACAACAATCTTCTAGAAGTATAAATCGCTCAGTTGGTACTCTCAGTTGCTTACAATCCCAGTCCCTGCAGTTGGATGGACAGCACTACTATCTAAAACACCGTTGTCAAACATCCCTTAGTTCGCGGTCCATTTTCAATATATTTTCCATCGAACGGACCGGCACGGGATAGGGTTTGGCATGATGTTGCCCGACGAATAAAACTAATCGCTCATATTAGATGAACAGTACTGCGATATTTTTATTCTCATCCACAAATTTATACCACATTTAAATATTAAAACATTAAATAGTATATTTCTCAATTTTAAAAAATATTGTAATATTTAGTATTATAATAAAATGTTTTCATTTTATATAGTATGACAGGGAAATTCCGAACACAATTTTGTATTTTCTCTCACCGGACCTGCAAAATCAAATATTAATTCTGATAACATAGATTCGTAACAGATAATGTGCCCACCAACAGTTAATGAAAAATTTGATGAAAAAATGTATTAAAACTCGACGGCCGTCAAAATTTTCCTGAGTTGCATACAGCATGCGGACCGCGAATTGGAGAGCACTGATGTAAAAGCTCAAAAAAATCTGAGTTGGTTAAAAAAAGGAGTTCACAAATTCAAATGAAGGAATATGATAAACCTCAGAAAATGATAAACATTTCTTACAACAGAGATAAATTGGAGTCAAAAATTCGTTTAAACAAAGTTATAGTTTTAGTTTAAAAAGTTCTCACCCAATTAAAAGTATCATTCATACTTCATCCGGCTTGTTGAACAATGAAAATAAAATTTTCTTTTTCCTTCACGAGTTGTAAATTTGTGTTTTCACTCCTCATACCTTATTTGTATTTTTGCGTCGAACAACGCTCGTATGAAAAGTGTATTTGTAAGAAACTACTAAGAAGACACAATCAAAGAGGTCGACATAACCTTAAAATCCGAATTTAAAAAATCCTCCGCATCGTCGACAGAAGACACACCAGAGTGAAATCGTAATCACACATTCTCGGTAATGCGCCTTCGTCGCCTCAGATCGACTCTATCGCATTCCTTACGAGCAATCGACGAGACAATAAATACTGAAGGGAAGTCGGGCGACCTGCGGGCGACACTGCGTTGTGAGCATTCCATTGGCGCATCACAAAAACCGAAGAACTACCAGTGAAGTGGGGAAGAAGATTCCTTGGAGCGTTGCGTGCCCAGGCAATAAAGGAACAAATATTCGATGCTCCCTTAGTCGAAGAGACGGGACTCGGAAGCGTTGAATGTAGTGCCATTGCGACTTTTCTTCTGTCTTCTTTTCTTTGCGTGTGGTGATAGTGTATGAAATGAAAAATTACACACTTGGAACTACGTTATTTTTTGTTTTTTGTGTGTTTTTTTTTCATTTGTATATACATAACCAACATTTATATATATATATATATATATATATATATATATATATATATATATATATATATATATATATATATA
>NNCF01126132.1:707412-787026 GCA_002313205.1 Laupala kohalensis
ATATATATATATATATACTAATTTCGTGTCTCTGTTTCACTTCACACTTCTTTTACACTCATCTCTCATCAAATCCATTACAATCACGTATTCTCGAAATTTACCCAACATATGTTTCTCCATTAACAGCACCATATCATTCACAATTACAATAATGAGAATAATAAAATGAATTTGGAGGGAAAAGTTAAGGAGTTTCATATCTCATAAAAATCCCTGGATTCGAGTCATTATGTATACTATAATATGAATTTATTCCTTTTCAAAAATATGTACAATGAACTAACAGGATATTAATTGGAATACACGTTAGCCGCAATTGTCGGTGTACGCGGCTAACTGAAGCAAAAAAACATGTATTTTATCAAAACAATATCAGAGTCGTGCGCAGTTCTTTCGAATAAGAAGGAAAGACAAACAGTAGCGCTCCATGACGTCTGGAATTAGTTAAGGAACCAAAAACTACAAAATAACATAGAGTAGAATGATTTTTCTTAATAATGAAATAAACTTGTTTCGAATGCTCAACGTTAATTTTTATTGCAATACAAAGCGTCATCGTTTACCACAATTTTTTATAGAGTACCCTGAAGTCCCTACCTAGTTAAATACTGTTTTTTTTACTTCTTGCGTTATTGTATCTCGTTCTATAAACACATTTGAGGTGATTGTTCTATCTTTATGAACAATGAGAACGACCGCGTATGACTAAGGGTAAGAAACAAGAAAAGCTTTTATTGAGACTTCCAGATATGTTACTCCTATATGAAGCAGAATAGTCTTAGAAAAGTGGAATAGGAATACCGAATCATTCATAACCGTTCCTCAATTTTTGAAAACATTAGAATATTTTTTGTTCATTTTTAAAGTTATCCTTGAGGTCAATTCAAAAATAAATCAAAGAGGATCACGAGAACCAATGAATAAGGAACCAATAACTTTTAAGGTTTAGTAGTTACGAGGTATAAGACATACTCGAAAAAGACCAAAACGAGATTTCTACAAGAGACCAGTATTAGCCAAAGAAATGGTCAGTACTAACCGAACACTTCAGCAGGTACATCGTAGTCGTTGTAAGTTGAAGAGGTGACATGGACGTTTAAAACGAAATCTTTCGATATTTCGTGTGTGAGGATATGCACTTGCGTAATATGTACTTGAACTAGATATTCCTTTCGAGGAAGATGTGTGTGTCACCGGCGGTCGTCTATTTGAGAGGGTGCCACCATAAAAATAAACCTAAATAGATTTAGAGGTCCTATGTACCAGTTGTCCAAAGGGGATAACGAAGTGCGGTGACTGTCTTTCTCGCACATCATCTCGGGTGGGGGAACTCGATTCCCCTCTCCGACTGCTGAATGCTGCGCACTAACCATTGAGTACCTTCTTCCCTCCTCAAAGCGGGTGTGCGAGAGAGGGCGAAACCTCACAGAATCTTCTATCTCGTGTTATAACGGACGATCTACAGCAGAGACCGCGGAGTCTACTTATATTTACATCTATGGAGGCCACTCTTATCGATATTGGATTTTCCACAAAACAATTTGTGAGGTATTTTTCTTCAATTATTGAGAAGTCTGTGTAATTGGTAGCCAAATTTTTGAAGCGTATAGTTTTTATTAAATAGACCCCTCTCCTACAGCAATCAACTTCTTTATCTCCTCCTCCTCTTCCATGGAAGGTTTAATATGGAACCTGGATAACCTTTCAATAATATATTGTGGCATTAGAAATCAAACTAAACAAAACAAATTTACATTAAATACATTTTTTCGTGCAGAGAAGAAAAGTGACCTGTTTTATATTGATTTGATTACAAAGAATTTGCTAAAATAGTCAGTTGCAGTCGTTGGCTCTTTGCGAACAGTGATTATAAGTGGCCATTCGCGAACAGGACATCTGAAACTAATTCTGAAATATTTCCTTCCCGGAAATTTGCAAACACATTCCCTACAGGTATAATAACTGGTCTGACGGAACTATTAATTTTATGAACGGATATGGGGTATGCGAACTGCCCAATCAGAAATGCGACCGATCCTCTTACAATTTTTATCCTTTTTCTCGTCCGATAACGAGGTTCAGTGGTGACGGCACATCTTGAATAGAACTATCTCAAAACACTCTGTCATTGTTCATCTAAAAGACAAAACTAGCACAATTTATGGAAACTATGATGATATCTTAATTACGTCCTGTACATATCAAAGTACAATATCGTATCAAGTTAAAATCAGTGAAATCATAGTATAGTACCTCAAGCACCTAAGTGAGGAACAGAACTAAAAGCTTGATCGTCAATTCCCAGTGTAAAAACAGTGAGTAACAGACTTCCAGTCGAAGCAATACTAGAAATTGTCTGAGATTGTCATAAGTGAGTTAACTTCCTTAAAATATTCAATCTTCTTAGACATAACAAATGAACAAATTATTCTTGAGACATATGATACTATAATTTAACTTTCACATCATATATACTCAAAATACGCTTACCGTATTGTATAGACAAGTTTTTAGCATAATATTGTATTTCATGGATTCCCATTGCTCTTTTTACTATATTGTGTTTTTTCCAACTATCTGTTCCACAGGATTTTTCATTAATTCTTCATTTATTATGTTATATTCTATTCTGTGCAATTTATTCACAGATTGTTTATCATTCAATAATTGTTTATCTTTGCCGGCTTGACGCCTAACAAATATTTTGCAATAAACAAACATATTGTTTATTATAACTGGAATTCAATCTTTTATTTAGTCAATTTAATTGGCGTTCATTAGTAAACGTCAATGTTGATTTATATTTTTGGTTTATTCTGATAAGGCATCATCACAGTTTAAAGTCATCCCTTCTGATTTTAGAAATTATTACAGTATTCCTCAACTTCATGCCATGTCGGAATAAAAGCATGAAATCCGATTTTTGTAAACGAATCTTTATAATAATTTGTGTTCATACTTGAAAGTTTGTCGGTCATTATAATTAATAGGAATGATCTTTCTTGCAGTTCGTTGCAAACAAATATAATTTTGCCAAAATATATAATTCTGTATATATAATTTTGCATACATTTGTCTGCTCTAACTACAAGAAACCCAATCCCTAGTAATTTTATTATAGTACTGATATACTTAATATAACTACTCATCTTACAATTCCGCAACTCCAAGGAATGTGTCCCTTCTCATGGGTGACCGACATTCTCCCATCCGACCGCAACCTCGGCGAAGGAATTCAATCCACATGCTGACCCCAAATCCGCCCTTGCTAACGCGAGCTTGCCCTCGGTCCCCGCAACTCCTCCTAGCCATGCAATGCACTGCCCTGCCCTGCGCAATTATTGGATCCTTATGCTAATGCCATTCCGTACGTAAAAGAAATTTAGTACCTCGACAGCCGCTACCGCCAAGGAAGGAAGATTTCAATGGCGAAGAGAGGGTAAGAAGTTGTCGAATGGGATAGTTGGAATGGAAGTTAACTTTCTACGAGATAAAATGGATGAAGAGGGTGAGTAAAACGTGAGACGAAACGAACCTTCCAGAAGGAATTGAATTGCAAGGAACTAGTTCAGATAATAGTTTACTGTGATATCGACGAATGAAACTAACAAAGAATGTTTGCTCAAGTAGGCCGAAAAAGATAATGATTGGGGAAAGCGTTAAATAAGAAATTTTTTTAATAAAGATTGCATTAGTCATATTTTGAGGCTAGAATATTTTTCACAAAGATAAAAACATTTATGACTAATATAACAACATTTTGAGCAGCCTTCGAAAATTACTATTGAAACCTCAAAGATTAGTTTTAAGAGTACATAACATGAGTCATCATCAAGCTGGTATTCGGAATACTAACATAATATATTTTTCTAGAAAACATGACGTCCAAAGTTAATAACCATAAGTTATTGACGATCTTAATAGCTTTCCACTTTCATTTAGGGACCCAATTTCTTGTTTTATGAAGCCAAAACAATATTCAATAAAATATTCAATTAAGTATCCGGAAAACCAGCGGTTTCTACAGATAAAGTTTATCCTATAAGTCTTTATACATTAGTAACAAAGAAATTTATTGTAGCCATTAGTGAGGAAATTCCATGTCCGGATTTGAGTGAAATGAGTCTCAGAGATAGTTCACCTAGTAATTTTTAAAAAAATTAAGGAAATAAAAATAAATTATGACCTACGGAATATAAAGGAGAAAACAAAATTATGTGTTAATAAAACAATCTTAATTGTGGCTCAAATAGATAATACACAGGCTACGAATCTTATACACTACGATTATTTGTTACATTACTCAAGTAAACGTACATTGGAGGTGGTGATCCGACGCATGTGGCGGCTTTAATGAAAATAAGTTTGTACGCGAATTTTGTAAAAAAAAAATTTACTTGAAATTTTGGTCCTTCAGCATTCCCATAACACTCACGCCTACTTACCAAATTACACTCAAATTTGTTTACGTCTGAATTATTGCACTGAAAGAAGTTTAAGACAAGGAAGGCAAGGAAAAATTCTTAGTGATAAATCGAACACACGATAAATTTCATAAAAATATAAATTAAATAGAATGAATATTTCTCCGACCATAATTCATCCTCGTTTTGTAAAAGACTCAAAAATATTCCGTAGGCGATAAAACAATTCTGGAAACGAGTGTTTCGCTAGCATACCAATAGTCCTCAACATCCCATTAAAAGTGTTCTTTCATCTTCAAGAACAGGAAGAGACCGCTCCCCTGAAACTAGGCGGCAATTCATACGCGGAACGTCGCTTCTCGGCGGTAGAGCGCAGCACAGTGCCTAGCGGCGCGCACCCATAAATCGCGACCAGCAAAGCAGGTGCACTCTGCACGGACGGGAAGGTACAGGCGTAAGGCGTTTGGCGGCGCGGCGCGGTGGGGCCCTTTGCGACAGCTCTTCTTCAGAGGTTCCGCAATTCGAGTGGCGCCGCGCAGGGCGCATGCATCACGTTTATGGCCTTGGTCGAATTAGGCGACGGCAGGTGGCGCCACAGGGACAATAGGGAGGCGACACGTCGGTGGCCTCACGTCGATGGAAAGCGAGAGATCGGAGATGGAGGATACAGGATACTGTGCACATGGACAAAATTGATTCAGGTCGGATACAGGGAGAGATTTTAGTGAACTTCGACGAGAAAATAAGCGACGTGATAAAAGAAAAATAAATCCAATGATAAGTGGCTCACGAATGGTGAATGTATGTCTTGATGCGATGTCAGGGTAGGCTGCAAGCGATTTTACGAAGAAAATATGAAGGACTGATAATTATATGTTCTCAAAGATTTCATGTTAGGACATGGAATTTATAGGAGTTACTGTTGAAGAATAGGAAAAAGTAATAATGAAACTTGTGTATGCCAAATGGTGAGGAAACTGCATCTTCTATACCAGGGGATCGTGAGCTATATGGAGCAGAGAAGGCATCATCCTTCAAAAAGTTACAAAAAAATGATTTATTTTTAAATTTAATTTAAGGGATAGAGAACGTTTATTGAACAGAAAATTTAAAAAAATGAAATATTTCGTCAATTTGTATCACAGGTAAAGACAATAAGAAATTTATTTTCGGGATGAATAAAGCACAACAAAATTCGGTATTATTATTATTAGAAGGGATTGTAGAAATGTGATTGTTGTAATGTCATTTGTTGAAGGTAAGGAAAATTTCTTGGTGATAAATGAATGAAAAAAATATATTTCTGGAAACATCGTTCGAAGAGTATCTATGAACGGTATTTTGGGTTTCTCGATTTTGCATTCTAAGTGAATGGTAGATAAGTTTTGAAAGTTAGTGATACCGATTTGGTATACTATTGTATTTTTCACGAACTAATTGAGATATCCATTGTGCTTCTCTATGTAAAGATTCTTAATCCAAATATCTAAAAACAAAGCTATAATATTTTTGGTACTTCAATTTGAGATGAGTAAGAACGTTTGGTTTTCTGTCGTGAATGTGTGAAACATTCATCAGAACAGAGAGAAAAATATTACTGGTAGAAACTTGAAATTTAAACAGAATGTTGATTATGTTGTTTTTTTTTGTTGAGGCTTTAGGGCTCGTCAACATCGAGATCATTAGAGCCCAAGTGTTGATTATGTACTGTAAAAAATCGCTGAGAAGGATTTCTGAAATTCCATTTTTAAAACGATGAATTTGAGTGTTGAGTGTGGAGTTTATTTTGATTTTTACTAAACATCACGAACTATTTGAGATATTACCACGATTTTGCAATAAAAACCAGCAATTTAAATCGATACAAAATTATATCAATCTTCAACGACATTAGAACAATACAAACTTAACCAAGACCGGGTAGGGTACCCAAAAATCACACGTACTAGTAACTATCAATAATAATTACATACATAATTAATGGTCTGTGATCCGCAGTCATTTTAAGATTTAGTGTTTCAGACTGTTGATCTTGCAACCCACAATGTGTTAGCGAAAAAGTTGTAAAATTTTAAATCCACCTTTAAAATGAGTAAATTACCTCGAAGAAGTGAGGAAAGCTCAGAACTAAAATTTTGAAATGATCAAACGAACAATACTCGAATTGTTATCCATACTTCGAGAGGTAGCCATTCAGAAAAGTTTGTGTTTCCCAAAGAAAGAAACTGAAACATTTACGTCATTTCGACTGAAATATATTTTTTGCGTATTTTCCAAAAGAAAATAATTGGCAAAATTTAATACATTTGTAAAAAAAAGAAATACCTATGGACTTGTAAATTCGAAATTTGAAATCGTGGATACCGAGATATCAACCAAGAAACTCTTCGATATTGTCTGAGGATAATACCAGCAGACACATAATTTATCCATTTGTGTTGTGTTACATCAGAATATACTATGTCGTATATATTCTGACTATCTCGATTTGTTTATCTTCTAATCAGCAGTTTGAATTTACGCACAGACACAGAAAATCTATCTGGTATTTACAAAACAATATTGTTCACACAAAACATAGAGCTCCAGACACGCCTTCACACCTCCAGCACACAGCAAACCTCCGCTAACAATTCACCAACAAGATTAAGGAAGAGTCAATACAAAACACACATTGTTGAGGTAAAATTATCTAATTGGATGCTAAATAAAAAAAACTGTTTCATTGTCAAGATGAGTTTTTATTGGTTAGATCAATAATGCAATGAATTTGCTACGTAAAATTCAATTAATCAATAATGCGAATAGTTATAAGTTGTTTCAGTATGGGAAAATGAGAAATTATAAGACACAAGAAACAAGTTTACAAGAGGTGATTGAGGCCAATATATCCTAATACGTGCTCAGGGAGCTTATACGATACTTGAGCAAACTGACTTACCGATATCAATCATTCACCATCCACCGCAGTGCTTAATAACTTTCGTCACTCAACTCGTTTGCCAAGTGTCTCCGCCGATTTGTGGAAAGAGCGGAATAGAGAGGGAAGGAAAAGCCACGCCTGCAATAGCGCTAACATGAACGTGCGCGAGTATAAGGAAACGGAATGGGGCTACGGAGTATAGGAAAAGGACGGTGAAAGCAAAGTGCAAGAGTAGTTAAGATGTCGATGAGAGAGAGCGATGGGTGGGAGATGCGGGATAGAAAATGGGCGGACGCGGGAGAGAGAAGAGCGTCTAGTTTGTCGACGAGAAATATTAGCTCCCTGTGAGTCACATGACCGCCGGCCTCAGAAGACATTACCGGTCGCAGATTGCGCCTCGTTCATCATCATCAGACGTCCACATGGCACAGGGTGGCGTCTCCGAGCATTTCGCCTTGAGACAAACTCTATACGCTCGCTGCTCCTAGCTTTACAGCAGTCGTCTTGAAAAGTCTTGGCTTCTTGTTTTCCTTTTTATTAATTTCACTTATCCTCTCTTATGAGTTCCTCAGATCCTTTTCTGGAATTAATTCTTTTCGTAGATTCTTTACTCTTCTGATTTCATCCAGGATAATAATAGTGCTGACAAAATATTTTTATTTCCTATTTCAATTTCAATTCTCAATCATTTATTGGTACTGTTTTAATTTTATGAAAAAAAGGTTTCATGATTATCTTATTATGGTTACATAATAATTTATTTTAATACATTTATAAGTTTTATGATTACAGTATTTTGTTGTTAATCAATTAGCGATGTCTCCAGGTTCAGTTCAGAGATTTGTCGTAAAATGTAAAAACACGCATCCCTTACTCTAAAATGTTGTTGGAATCGTACGAGCAGTTTACTACACATGTGTTGGATATACGTTTACCTACTACAACAAATTACGGCGCATACAAGCAACATATTGTTCACCTTCTTGTGACACAATTTACCGTGATTGTTACCCAATTTATCTCACCTTTATTGAACAATGATTCTTACAAAAGATTAAACCACATTTTTTTCCTCCACGTGGTCATACGCAGTTTGTACTGTTTTTTGACAATAAAAAAATTTATTATTTATTTATTTATTCACGTGTGTCGTATCTTTAATATTCTCCCCCAGGAGAAATGTTTTGTGCAGTTTAAAGTCCATTCGCAGTTTAAAACTGTTAGGTTAATATTATTATTATTCATCCTTAAGGGTTCGCCAACATCTAGGTCGTTAGAGCCCTCTCTTTAACACAGATAAGAACATCAAATATTGGATAATTGTTATAAAATATATCGAATTTCCTAAGAAGACCAAAATCTCTCTCAAAATTTGTCATTCCTCCACGCATCACTTAAAGACTCTATCAGCTATTCAAAACCTTCTCAAATAGCTTTTTCTCGCGTGAAGACGACCGTATTAAGGCACCGGAAGAACAAGGTGCATAAGGTAAGATAAGGTTTGACCTCGAGCAAACGTAAGGCAGACCACTTATGCATTGAAGTAAATGGGCACTGGCGTCAAATATTGTAACTTAAAGGTATTAACCGCTTCATTTCCCAGAAAAAAGACTTGATGTAGTTAAATTATACGAATAGTTCTTAGAGATGCGTTTCTCCATCACTACATGCTGTAGTAACAAAAAATTCAGTTTAGAAATCGTCCAATAGGTTATGATTGCCGTTGTATTATGAAGTATTAAGATATTAGTGCATTCTTACTCAAACAATAAATGAAATTGGATATCCATTTTGTTAGAAGTAACAAATATATATTGGGACATTATTTTAAACATATTTTATTTACTATTTTTATTTTACTGCCGAACAAAATGTTAATCATAACACACAACAATTATTAATACAAATATTATTGACAAAAACATCACAGGAGCATTATGTAATACAAATATTCAAAGCAATGACACTTCAAGTAAATTAAGATAGGAAGGATAACCAAAAAACTCGTCATCACACCACATATCACATCCAACACTTCAACCAAGGTTGGTAAACTGTTAAATTATTACATAAAAATTACTACTCTCAAATATTTACATACAAATTACTAACCTGAATTGCTTCAGATATAAATCGAAGGCTGGGTAAATCAAATTACATGCATAATCATGATACATTTGAGTTTGTTGTTTTACTTTTGGCCATCTTATTTCAAGTTTCGTATCAAAGTTTCGAGGCGAAAATTGAAAGAATATTTATCACTACTACCAATTTCGTTGCGTGAAAAAAAATTATATAATCCAAGGATTAAACAAAGAATAATAATAACATTATTTCTGAAGTAAAAACTATTTTACTTTAGAAAGAAAATAATTATAAGAACTATAAACATCCCTTCTTCTATAAGCTATGTATACAATTAAATTCTTGTGTTGTTTAGCATCCTGCCCGACTAATTGGACGAGTTAAAAATGCCATTTTCCCTATATACTACATTGGCGAAGTTTTTTCCTTGACGTTACCAGCGTCGAGCATACACAAAAGTGAGGCCACCTTACTATTCTCTTCACCTTGCCGGAGAAAACCGTGGAACCTCGTGACAATCTATGGCCTTTGATTGTTTTTGGTTGCAACGCGATGTCCGAACTATATTCTGCTCCGAGCAATGATGTAGAGTGCCACACTTTGGTTATTGAAGGACGGTGTGGGATAATAGAGCGATGGTCAAAGGAGTCCACGCTATTCTCAGCAATGCCTTTCCTGTTGACGAGAGAAGAACCCCAGAATGGTATATTGACGAAACGGAAATGACGGATCGAAATGTACATCGCTATTCATTATATGAAAGCAATGGCTGATACTATATCAAGGAGAAAAATAGTGCGTTTGACCAGACTTGTATAAGGGTAATCAGCGGAGAAAAAGCAACAATAGTAATAAACAGATCTCAGAAATAAATTACTCACAATTCAATATAATGGTTAAAGATTAAGTTAAAGATATTGTGTATTTAAAAAAAAACCATTCGATGTATTAAGAATGACATCATAAAACTATTTTCATGATTTGATTCAATATCGTTAAAAATAAGGAGACAAGTTGTCTAGCATATGATTTACCTATAGCTTCAATTTCTACGCAGTCATATATAAAAAAACATAAAATAATACAATGAACGCGATTCAAAGTTGACATACTTGTTACTAAAGTGAGATTTTCCTAAATTAAAAAAAAGTAATTTCATGAATAGATTTTTTTACATTCATTAATTCAATAATACTATCGACATCGCATAACCGAAAACATTGATATTTTTCTAACAAGAAAATAATAAAATTCTAACAACAAAAATGTATACGTAATGAAGAAAGTGTACGGGTATTACACAGTTTATTATAATTCACAACAAAGAACAGTTCTATAAAATGAAAAATTAATATTCTGAATGTATCTTTAATAAACTGTCGAGTATCTATTTCCTGGAGGTAAACGCCAATTATATTTCTTACTACAAACCGACTTATATTTGTCTCCATAAAGCATTCAGATTTCTAAGAATAATCTGGAATACTCGCTCCTCAACTTCAATTGATATTTTAAGGCGATATCTGGAATAGTGTCAATCTGTACGTGAAAATGCCTTTTTTAACATGAAGATTCAAGACACAAATTCTGAATAAAAAACATTTTTGAATTGGTTATTGCTTGTTTCGAAGGACAATAAGGCAATCTAAATATAGGTTGAGCGAAGTATTTGGTAATGTAGGTACCAACCACTTAAAACCATGAAGGATAAAACAAGGTGAAGATGAAAAATATTGATTTCAATGATTTATAAAATTGTTTTCTAATAATTCTGTAACATTTTTGACATTATATATCATTTGACATTTTTGACATTATTTATATCGGGGAGTACTTAATTTCATTCAAGGGAGCACTCTTGGAGTTCATGTAATACAAATAAATATACGAGGAGGTCAGGCAGAAAAGTAATGAGACTGATTTTTTATTTACCAAAGTTTTTATTTTTTCAAACATCAATGTTATCCCCTTCAAAGTAGTTCCCTTGGGCAGCTACACACCGATGGAGACGTTGTTCCCATTGTTGATAGCAGCGCTGGACGTCTTCAACCGGTATGGTCTTCAGTATGTCCGTTACACTCTTTTGAATATTTTCTACAGTCCCGAAATGACGACCTTTGAGGATATTTTTCAGTTTAGAAAAAAGGAAAAAGTCACAGGGACTGAGGTCAGGTGAATAGGGAGGCTCGGGAACCACAGGAATGCTTTTTGAGGTCAAAACTTCTGATTTGGAGAAGGCAGTGTGACATGGGGCTTTGTCATGATGGAGCATCCATTTGTCTGCTATGTCTGGTCTCACGCGAATGACCCTTTTTCTAAGCCTTTCAAGGACGTCTTTATAAAAAACTTGGTTGACAGTTTGTCCTGGAGAAACAAATTCTTTGTGGACGATTCCCCTTCTGTCCAAAAATCAAATCAGCATTGATTTGATCTTCGATTTGCTCATTCGAGCTTTCTTTGGTCGAGGAGAGTTTGCAGTGTGCCACTCCTCACTTTGCCTCTTGGTCTCAGGATCGTATTCGAAAATCCATGATTCATCACCTGTGATCACACGACTCAAGAAATCTTGCTCATTAGCGATTCTGTCAAGAAGATCAAGACACTCGTTTTTTCGATTATCCTTCTGCTGAATTGTGAGGTTTTTCGGCACCATTTTGGCACAGACCTTTCGCATGTGCAAATGTTCACTCAAAATTTGATGAACGGTAAATCTGTTCAAATTTAATTGTTCACTCAACATTCTTAATGTTAAACGACGGTCTGATCTCACAAGAGTGTTCACACGTTCGATGTTTTCATCAGTTTTCGAAGTTGAAAACCTCCCTGAACGGTGTTCATCTTCAACGTGTTCTCTGCCTTCCAAAAATGATTTGTGCCAGCGAAAAAATTGAGCTCGGGATAAAGAATGTTCCCCATAGGCCTGTTTTAACTTTTCAAACGTCACACTTGCCGATTCTCCAAGCTTAACAGAAAATTAATTGGCACAACGTTGCTCCAAATTCCGCTGTTCCATTTTGCTTGACACACAACCAAAACACAACTTCACTAATAGCGGTCACAAAAATCACGTAGTTAACGGAAGAAGTTGAAACTCGCACTGAGCTATGAGAGGGTACTGATACACGTGCTCTATCAAGGACAACAGCGCAGCGTTGCCAGATCGCTTGTAATGTTGCCAATCTCATTACTTTACTGCCTGACCTCATTTCATCAAAAGAAATCCGTAACTCGTTTTCGAGAACAGAATAGAATTGAGAGAAAATTAAATTAAATTTACTGAAGATATTAAAAAACAATGTAATGGAAAAATATGCGCAAGAATATATATGCGAGTGTGTGCGTAAGGGCATAAGTACATGGATGCTTTTGTGTGTAATGTTACTTTTACCTGCGTGTGTACGCATATGTTTGATTTCGCGCATATAAACATTTAAGCTGAGGTGTTCCGCACAATCATGAGATTTGTAAAGTTTTCTTAAACTACTCTCCGAATTCATTGTTCCGTACGAGTAGCGAAATCGAAAAGTAACAATTTTTGTTTGTTTTGATTTTTTCCTGAAAAGTAATATAAAAAGAACTCGAACAAAAATGTTAGTTATGTATGCAATTCATACTGAAAACAGAAAACGTTTTAGGAGCACGGTCGGTACTGCAGCATACATCGAGTCTGTTAAATTAATTTATTAAACATCCTTATGCTACGCTCGGTTTCCTTATTGTAATTAATTTTTATTCTCTTGCAAACGCATAAACAGACACTATATTATGACTGAATCACTGTTTCAAAAGTGGAAAATTTGATATTTTCTTCGAAAGGAATCGTTTTCAATGTTTTTTTATGGACGAGAAAACAGTATCCGAGAGTGATAACTTTCAGTCAGATGAAAATAGTGACGAGGTGGGAATCGAGCCCGGGACTCCTGCATTGATCACAGGGGTATTAACAACCACACCCCCGTTTGCCTCCCACAACTGCACACCATTTCCATCCAGACCTGACCTCGGAAGACCTGAGTCACGTCCCCAAACTGGAGATAAGTGAACCAGGCGGCACGCTATGCTGTGTGCGATTAAGTACACACGTACCTACATGTTAAAGTGGGTTATGCATTTTTTTTTCATTTTAAATGATGTACACAACCCGGCTTATCGACCTTCTGGTCATTAACTGGGCTTCATCTATATCTTGTTGCATCTACACGTTATACCTGAGTTCATTTTCTTCCTATATATCTCTTCAGTTCCACCGCGAGAAAGTAAGGAACCCCCTACTATCTAGCTGTACAATTTCTTCGGATCCATTATTGTATTGACATATTCTGCAAATGTCCTATATATTTCCTCCTGTTCAATATATTGTGCCCAATTCTTATCACTATATATTCCATGTTTCTTTAGCTCTTTCATCCATTGTGCTCTTTCTTCTTCCACGATATTGCAATTATGTATTACATGATTCCTCTTCACCACATAAACACCATTTGCTAGTTATTAGATATCTTTTATATATGTAGTCCTGGAAATTGCCATGTCCTGTTAAAATCTCATATACCGATGGTGTTGAAAGAAACCACCATCTATTTGCATGGCTAAATTTCACATTACTCTTTCTTCTACGGCCTATTCCCATCTTATATTCCAACAACCTATTAATTCTGTGCAGATTATTCTTTTCCATCCTCTTGTGTTCTTATCAAGTTGTACTGTTCCCAATTGCACTATTCTCCTCTCTGTATCTTCCTTCTTAAGTAATATTTGTCAATTTTTAAATATATTGGCATTACTCCTTTACTCCAATAACACTTACAATGCTTTGGTTGATGTACTCTTGTACACTACTGATAGAAAAATAAATGGGCCCTTTTGTGTTAAGTCCCACGCTCTGACCAGTTTTGGATCTGTTTGGTTTGCAACGCCTCTCTCTTCTTGCTTCCCCTTCGACAGGGGAAGTTTCGTTCGACCAATCGTAGGTCTATTTGAAACGGCGCCCATATTTGGAAGACTAATAGTACCGCTGGTAAATCGTAACGAAATAAAATGTTTCATTACACCGCTATTAAAGAAATATTTTGTATTTTTTTATTATACACATTTTGGACTTCTGTAACAAAAATATTCTGTATATTCTTGACTTCAATAAACTTTACCATTCTGTATATTTAAACATCTCGAGATTCGTTGTCTCACAAGGTCTTCATAGGCAATCGTAGAGTTTCTGTAAACAAACGTTTGCGTAATACTGTGATAAAATATAGTTTTTTACAGAATTTGAATATAATTGCAAGATATCGTATGGAATTGATATAATTCGAATCACAAATTACATATAAATATTCCTATAATTTCTTGTATTTATACAGTGAAGTAAAGAAATCAAATCTCATTGCCTACAAATGATGTGTATTGTCGAAAGTAATTTCACATAATTTGCGATTTTCTAAAGTTTTTCATATATGTGAAAATGAATTAAATAAATATAGAAAACGTTTGTCTCAAATATGAACTAATAACACAAAAGTTTAATTCTAGAGTTATAAATAATATAAAACTACTTAAGGAACAAATAAATTACATCTTCTAGTGACATATTTATCCACGAAATAACAATTTCGTAGTAATCGTGCAACCTAAAAAAATAATCAGAGATCAATAATATGCAAACCTCGTTTCAGATATGAATAAATAAAAAAAGACAAATCACTTTTATTTATTCCAATCAAATTGAAATGTATTAACTCATATTAATACCATAGGTTCTTTTCTTTATCTTTCTTCCTATTCCTTTTTCCTTCTTTCTTTCTTTCACTCTTTCTTTCTCTCATTTTTCTCTATCGTTGTTTTACTTTTTCTCTCTATCTTTCTTTCTTTCCCTCTCTCTTCACGTGTATTGTCTAACGTAATTTCACATAATTTGTGATTCTTTTATTTTTTCATATATGTCAAAAGAAATTAAATAAATATAGAAAACTTTTGTATAAAATATGAATTAAAAACACAAAATTTTATTTCTCATGTTATAAATCACATTAAACCACTCAAGGGACTAATAAATTACATGTTCTAATAATACAATGTTCTACAATATAACACTGGTTGTAATCGTGCAGCATATAAAATCGTGATCCGAGATTAATATTACAAAAAACGTTTTTTAGATTACAACAAATACAACTAAAATTGAAATCTCTTTCATTAATTTATTCAAATGAAATTGTGAAATACAACAACAGATTCTTGTTTTCTTTCTTTGTTCCTACTTCTCTCTTTCTCCCTCTCTCTCTNATACACCGTCATTGGATGTATATTCGCGACTAAGGACGTTCATGTGGGTGGAAGATTCCAAATACAATGAGAAACATAAGATGCACACTATCTGGTATTCTCCTTTAAAAATAACATTAAAATGACGTATCTACAAACACACTCTTTGGATTGTCACCATTGGTAAACGAAAAAGTACGCGATGTGAGTGGAAATTATTTCACTGCATCAATACCAAACTTTACCGATGATTCCCTCTGATTTTGTTTTCGAAATTGTTTATTTAATTTCTGCACATTTTTGTCTAATTTCTCTAATATTATTGTACTTTTTATCTCCAAATTCTTCCGGCTATTTACCTCTACTAATATGGCCATGTCGACTGCATAAGCAATTATTGCAACATTCTCTTTGTCCATCGCTTCTAGTTTAACATTAATAACCACCTTTCAAAAGATTGAGCCGGTTTGGCTGCCCTGTGGACAGCCTTTCCGCATTGTACTTATTGTTTCGTTACCTATTTCTAAAATCACATTCCTGTCCTTCAGATACGACCATATTAATTTCATTAGTTGCAATGGTATACTTCTCTTTTCCAATTCTTTTATTATCGTGAACCCTTGGGCACTGTCAAACGCCCCTTAAATGGCAATGCATACAAAGAGTACATATCTTGATGTTCCTTCTTTGACCTTCCTTAAGAAGTGCCCATCCCCTACCTCTGTTCCTAGTCCAGCGGTGAAGCCGTATTGGTTTGCATACAACTTTCCCTTTAATTCTTTGTCCAATCTTTCTGCTATTGTCTTGTCTAAAAATTTTCCTATTCCAGGTAATAATGTACGATGTGCTAACTTGTTGTTCTCTTTTTCTCGGCTTTACGAATAACTTCAATAACCCAATTTTTCAATTTCGCGGAAAACATCCGTGACTGTAGCAATTTTGGAAAATATTCACCATTTCTTGTCCAAAATTTGGCTCCGTTTTCTTAATCATCTCATTCGTGATACAGTCGTATCCAGGGCTCTTGTTGTTTTTGAGTCCAGTCAATATTTTCAATACCTCTGCTTACGTTATTTGTTCTTCATTACATACTCATATTCCCTGTGTTGCATTATTTGCTCTTCTTCTCCATGAAATATGTCATGTATCAATTGCTTACCCGTATTTGTCCAGTCTGTTGTTAGTGTATCTCCCTTTTTGATGGTTTTCCAAATCATCCTCTTCTTGATTTTCTCCCTACCTATCATATATGGTAAGACCCAAATATTCGTTGACGCGCTATCTGATACAAATTGCTCCCACTCTGTCAGTTTCTTTTTCCTAATTAACTTCTTAAACTCTTCTAAGTACTCTCTATAAACTCTCCTCTCCCTTTCATACACTTCCGTTCCCTTCTTCATCCTTTCTCTTTTTGTTTCGTACCTTCTTGGCTATCTGTAATTCTTCGTCCCACCATATTTGTCCTCTTCTCTGTCCCACTATCTTTTTGGCGCAATATGTCTCTTCTATTCTCAATATAGTTTGTTTCGGGTATTTTACCCGCTGATCTACGTCTTCTGGATCACCTGTCATCTTATATTCCATGCCCATTTGTTCTTTCTGATACTTTCCCCATTTTATTTTCCTATAATTTAAGCTTCTTTCTTCCTGGTTCTTATTTTCTTTTTCATCTATCATAAACATTATTGTCTTATGATCACTTTTAGTGAGTATAACACTTCCAGTGAAACTTCATACCCGCGTCTAGTGAGTAAACTCACGTAGACTTGGGCTTTGCTAGCAATCGACATCGTGGTCCTCGGTCGAAACGAGAAATACATACATGCATCACATGATATACAATTACTCCTATTAATATCATGCGGTAAAATAGATTAGTTCTGTTAGTTATTACACATATATCAGTACATTTTAGATGAAAAAAATTATTATGATTGCTTTTATTATTACTATTAATAAAATTTATTCTTTTCCATCACATTTCTTACACAATTTTATGGAATCATGTTTAAATACTTTATTTCTCAAATATTTCAAGTTTTCATAATTGAATTGCTACGACACGAACCCAACAATATTTTTTACTAGTAAACTACAACAATACTACCTATATAACGGACATTGATCAAGTGTGTGGTTCTACGTTGTCAATCAGTTAGGGGGTAACTATTTGTAAATGTAACATCGTTATTCTCATAAAATTTGAAAAATTCGAATATTGAAAGTGCGTATGTAATAAATCGTAATCAGACTATAGAAAGTAACGTTATTAAAACAATTTTTTAAACGATATTATTGTACCGCACACAACACAGTGCCAAATATTTCTCGTTACCTTTCCTTAATAACATGTAAAAGATAAGGAACGGTGAAGATATAAGCGCTACCATGTCGAAAGTATAATATCCCACTTTAGGAAAAGAGAGTAAAAATGTTCATTTTATTGCTTAAAATGCTTTGATGCTCTTTTGCAAAGAATACTGGAACTTACGAGAATAAAGTATTCACGATTATTTATTATTTTATTAACTTTAGTCAAAATTAAACTCTCTACAAAAAAAACTCAGGCCGTTTTTCTTTACTGTTTATATTCAAAGTAGAAGACGTCAATCAAAATTAATATCACAAAAAATATTCATGGATGTTTTACAGGTATGTAACGTGAGTGGAGCACTGTTGGCAAGTAGTCGATAAGAGTGGATAAGTGAGAAAGTTATTTTACCCCAGTGTTTTTTTTCTTCCAATTGATGTATCGACGACATAAATTTCTATTCTCTTGGCGTCAATTTGCAATCAACCGCATGAAATATAAAAACACTATAAAAAGTTTTAAGTTTTTTGGATAACGCTGAAAGTGTTTGTGAATTATAAATAACTTCGTTCAATTTATGGAAGTAAAAAGTAATTTTCCATATTATTAAAAAGTTTAGTTGCTTTTGCACTCAAAGTAAAATGAATGAAATGGACGTTAGTAGCTTTATTATTAGGTCCGGTGCATGAATGTTGTACCATAAATATCAAACATTTGTATGGCACGGAATAAGTAATGTTTCAAATCCTGTATTAAAAGGATTTTAAAAATTCATTTGTGTTTCATAACGAAATCCGTGAGAGGGGATATAATATTACGCAAACTGTGTTAAAATGTCAGAGCAAAATGTCAAAAAAGCATAAATGTTTAATTATGCATCCACTTCATATCAAAAAATAAATAACTTTTAAGTAGAGTATTTTTATATTCAAACAATTTTCGAGGATTATTAATCTCTTAAGAAATTTATTTCGTGTGTACTAATTTTAAATAGCGTGCTGATACAACATATTCCAGAATGTTTTATGAGTACAGTGCAGCTCATCGCAGGTTGTCAATACGAGGTGACAGAAAGCACAAAATGTTTGGACCAGCTGTCGTAACAGCTGTCCAAAAACTTAAAAGTCTCTCTGATAGCCGTCTCAGACTCGAAGAAGTAATGCCAACATCGCACCACGAACAGCTACGCCAAGCAAATAAAAGAAAAGGAAAACTAAGCAAAAAAGTAGTGTCTGCTCATGAAATGTTTGGAGACAATTTAAAGTTACTGCTAGAACGACAAGCGCTCCCTCGCAAACTTATCCACTTAGGTAGCGCGACACTGAAGATTGTAAATGAAATAATTATTTAAAAAGTTGCAAAGAAACGCCAAAAGAAGATGGAGCGGCAGTCCGGTGAGAAGAAAACGCCGAAAAGAGCGCTGAATTGTTGGTGTGAGGTAATACGACTGGCAAAAAAGGCTGTTAAGCTAGCAGAAGGTTTGTAGAAGGTACTTACATATTTCTGTGGGATGTTACTTCTCAACAGCAACTTTCGCTTACAACTTTTAGTTGCAAATATAGTATTGGCACTTCAATATTTTTTTTTTGGCGTATTTGTGTAAATAACTTAAAATTCTTCTTGGTAGCAACAGACAATAGTTTAGAATAAATAATATCAAAAAGTAATACATTATATTTTTTAAGAAAAAGAGTTATTAAATTTTAATTTGTCAAATATCAAATTGTTTTAAATGTATCTTTGGTAGTAGTATTATCATGACAAATTTAAGGGACGGAATGGTATTAAAGAATTTTAACTCTTTTTCACAATTTTAGTTGTTTCAATCAATTTAAAAGTTAACGCACTGAAGTTATCTTCATTTGTTTTGTAATATAACTCGCTGAAATTCGAACTGCATGATTTGATGCAATTGCCATCATTTAACTTCAGGAGAATGGTAAGTTTCGAAAAACTGATCAATGATATACAATTATTCTCCATACGGGTACAAATGTGTATTTAATAATCTTTTCAGAAACAATACCACTTCCAGTAAACTTAAAAAATGTCAACGAATAAAGAATATTACCTTAAAGTCTACACTTGAATATTGAAATAAAATTGTGTATTCAATACTGGAATAGGTGACCTCAATTTTTACTTGAACACCTCTTTAGGAGATTTTCTAAAATTCATTTTGATATTACAAAAAAAGGAACTACTATAAGACAAACTATTTTCGATAATCGTATATGATTTGTTTCATTATAATGTAACAGCGTTTATGAAACATGGATGTTTCTCAAACTTTTTCCTTATAAATAATCCAATTTTTTAAAGAAGCTTTTAGAAAAGACTTGAAGTTGTAATGTTCTTGAAAATCAATAAGCAAATCTCATAACAAAAATAAAGGTTTTATCACATCACGAATACACCATACTCGTGTAATACGAATACAAAAATCTTCGTGTAATACATAAACAGTACGAATTTTCTAACCCCCTTATATAGGAAAATTGTGCACTAGAATAATAGACATTAAAAATGTAAAAAGTAATGAACTCTTTTATGCAGCAGAGTTGGTAGAAATGTGATCGGATACACAGGACAAGGAGGGGAATATATTATCCGATATGCAACAACGAGTGAGGGAGGAATGGATCAACGTTGTTGTGTGGGTGGGTGCGTGGGTGAGGAGGGGTGGTGAGGGTAGTGGTTGGAAGTTGGCGGAATGGGTCATGGAGTTACCACGCCATGCTAATGGTGCTGCGGCGTGCGTCTTGTGGCGCCGGTCGCTCGCAGCCGTCCCACCCTCCCACAGCGTCCCGCTGCGCCGTTGGGTGTTGGGGACCGAGAGCGAGCGACGTAATGCACAGGGCAGGACAGGCGTTAATCCAAGGCCGCCTGTAATGGACAGGCTGCGGGGAAAATGCGAAGCCGAGCCCCGGGACGAGTGGCCTAAGGCGTGTGGGCAAAAAGGGGTGGGGGCAGAAGGCTTCTTCATGCATGAGTGCTAATCAGGACGCAGGGTGGGAATGCAACCCTACGAGAGGTGGGGAAACTTCAAAGGGAAACGGAGAGCTTGGTAGGAAAATGTAGGCGAGAAATAATCTGATATTGCTATCTGACGGACGCTGAAGGGGTTGCGCTGGAGAGTTCAAGTTCTAGAAAAAACACGTATTTCAGTTTTGCACGAGGAATTTAAAAGAGTAGAAAAACGCAAGTATCTGGATAAGAAGAAATGAAGGGAAGAAAAGTAAACGAAACAGCGGAGAGTGAAATCCGTAGAGAATAAAAACGAGAAGACTTGACAAAAGTTAATATCTGCAAATATCATAGTACGAAATTGCAGGTATAAAAGTTTTATGCAGCGGTTTATGCGAACCGAAGACGAAATTTCTTAGTAAGGTAAATGAAGTCTATATTTTAATGATATGCTGATTCAGGATGAGACTCTAAAATGAAGTTACTGAAAGGAAGACTCGTAAATAAGATAACTAGCTTTAAAACAATATATTTCACATTGTTTGAAAATGTTCATAATTATGTATATTATATTACTAGGACCAAATTTGACAAGAATATCATTATATCATGAGTTTATTTCTCACACTTCCAAGTACTCCGTATTTTATGTAGAAGTAAACGAAAGTTTATTTAGTCCCAACAAATTACAATTCAGAGTTTACTTCTATTTTCTTTATATCAAATTTTACACCTAGTTTGATACGTTGTATTTTCCCTCTTCCTTTCATGAACAGGTCGTTTGTTCACTTGTTTATTTTTCAGTCTTCAAAGAAGAAAAATAAAGTTATTTTACACTTAATCAGTGCAATGGATGTCTCAGAACCCAAACTCATCACTGTAAACACTCATTTTAACGCTGATCATGGAAGCAGTGACACAGATGCCGGATCATTTGCTTTGAACCGTAGATCGTATCGAGACACTTATAATTTCCCATAATATTTTATGCCTCCATTCCCCATAGGCAAAGTTTTCGAATAATTATTTTTGAAAAGAAAATCCGACTACATTTCCGGGAGAAAGTTTCCATTGGTTGAACTTAATTATGCAAAAATAGCTTAACTAAGTAATCAAAATTAGGAACATGGTGAAAAATGTAGAACTCATAATCAAGAATAATAAAAATTTAATTCTCGTATTAATGCTAGTTGATTTAAACTACCTAGCCGATGTCTCAATATCGAAATTTGACTTTCTCAGATCTTGGTTCACCAAGTCCTGAGAATGACAACGCTCGTTGTCGAAACATCAGCTACGTAGTTGCGATAATTGGGATAAACCTAGGAATTATATTTTTATTATAACTTATTTTAGTACAGATAACTGTTCAAAACTTAAAAAAATGTTAGAAATGCTTATTTTATATTATTATTTTTTATGGTCATTTTATAGTATTAGATCACAGCTCTACCTGCGAATCAAGTCATTACAGGGCAACTAATTAGAAATTTAGAAATTATTAGAAATTTAATTTTTTGTTCTTTTAGTCAGCACCTCGAAGTCAGTCTGCTTCCATCTCCGCCACGGGGTGGCGGGTGCTTTTCTTCTACCTCTTTACATCCTTTTGTCGTTGTCGTATATTTGTCTCGTCGTATATTTGTCTCTTCTACGTCTGTCTCCTTTTACGCTTCTCGCTTATCAGTTGTCTCACATCCCGTGATCTGCTTTTCTCTTCATTTCTCTGTCACCTTCCGATGAATGTCTCTAAGAACTCCCAGCTGTGTGGCATATTCCCTTAATCTCACATCTCTTCTTTGTGGTTATTGTTTATTTTGTCGATATTATGTAAAAAGGTGGACCCCTCAGACCTCACCGCCCCTACCCATTCATAGTGAACGCCCCAGAGTAACCTATTTTCTTTATCTACTCCAATGAATGACTACATGGAAGTCTTGAAACCTTATAACAAAAGACAATATCAAAAAGAAAAAAAAGAAAACTATGCGAAACATTTGTTAGCCATAGTGAAATAAATGACGCCAGATTTCAAAACGTGCAGGAGTTTTCGTCTCGTAAATGGTCTCCCACAAGGGATATCTCATAGAAGGGAAATTTGTTTATGTTACCAGAGAGTACAGTCGCTGGGGTCTCTGGAGATAAGAGAGGCAGGAGTGAGAGATCTGGATCAGAAGAGATGCCGCGCCGTCGCAGCCTTCTCCCCTTCTTCCTGGTGTGTGGCTTCACGGTCATCTGCGCAGCTGCGGTCTAAGGGTCAAGTCAAGACACTAAACAACCCTATACGCTTAAACACATTCAGGGGTGTCGAGATAAGAATCAATACACATTTAATACTTAAATTTTCCGCTTTTTAAAATATGTATTGTGCAACAAATTTGTGAAATAGAAACTGAAAAAAATACGATGAAAAATGTCGACGATAATTCTTGTATGTATATATTCTGATGTTAATTGTTTGTACGTAATTTAGTTTCATGTCCTACTTTCATTTTGTTCATATTCATAATCTGACTTCATTATATATTTTCATAATTTTATTATTGATTTTTATGTTCTGTATAGTCTTACATACAGAAAGTAAAAACCTGTGATGAATGAAATTGCAATCTTTTACTATGTATAAATTTAATTCAGAGAAACATTTAAACGAATTTCATAAGTGGAACTTTTGTCCATATTGTATGGTATGATTTTTGGGCAACCCTGGCAGCTCTACTGTGTACCATACATCCTACTTCATCCGGAACCCACTTCGTTGGCTTGTTTTGCTCTTTAACTACGCCACTCTAGTTCTTTCGTTGCGATAACATAACGGACACGCTGTAAACAACATTTTAAGAGATAAGTTCAGAAGTAACAAAGTGGTTGGGCTTCAAACATGAAATGTGAACAAACTCAGATCATACCATTCCGATGTTATGTTTATTGCTTTGTATATTCGCTTGAAAAGCTATCTAGTTTGTTTCGGTTTTTAAGCCCCAAATGTATCATTTTATTTTATTTCGACTTTGTATTATATTTGTGAAAAATGTACGTAATTTAATCGGAGAAATATTTCTAATTTATTTCATACTCTTAAAACCTATTACTATAATAGTGGATCTTATACTATTCTATATTATATATCAAAATCACTTGTCAATATTTGTAGATATTAATGGCAAACACTTGCTCGTGACAGTATCAATGGTTTATTATTTGTGTTCATCATGTTGTTCTAAATATCCTTCAGGATTTCATACATTAATACACTTTATCTATCACAATTCACGAAAATGTATTATTCAATACTGATAGTGTTAGATACGATAAAGGTAGTTCATAGGAAATTATGAAAAATATAAATTAAAATATGTAAAACTTGATGTTCAAGATAGTGAATTTCCATTCACGTTATAATGTGGAGACAATCTATGGAGAACCGTCTCTCCCAATAAAGTTTAATACGATAAATTTTGAGTGTGTTTAATTATTTGCATGTCTGAGTCAATTTTGGATGTTCCATACGTTTAGTTCCTTATACTCTGAAATATACTGCAAATGACAAATAAACATAACTCATGTAGAAATTAAAGCAAATATAAAAATACATTGTCACAGATTGTAAGCTGTTCTCATAAGCATGAGAGGGAATTCATTAAATATTTTGAAACAATTAAAGGCTTCTGTTGAACTGATCTCGTAAAATATTTTAATGTATTTGGGTAGAAAAGTTTATGACATCTTAAAAATGAAAAATACTTATGAGGTCGAGTAATAAATAGTTAATTAGTGGTTTTTAATGATTGTTTCATGCACATAACTTTAGCACCAGGAATTATATTATAGAACATACGTTTATACATTACTGTGCATAATAATACTCTTATCTTCTATAACAGTATCAACTATTTTCTTTAAAATTTTAATTAAAAAATTGCGTAATCAGATTGGTTCAAGATGCCCCTATTAATGTAATTAGATTTAGACAAGCTCTTATTGATCCTTAATAAACCTATATTGGATTTATAGATATACGTTGGAATTAATATTGGATACGAAATAATTTTGGATTTTTCGTCATGAGACATTCTCCATATGCAAGGACCCAGCAGAGTGGCATTGATTCATCACGAATATCCCATGCAGTCTGCAGCCACCGTGGTGATGGATCTACTTCACGAGTTTGAGATAACACGACCACACGTTAGATGTTTCGTTGGCTCCACTCGTTAGTCTGACGTCAGATGCTACTCCATGCTTCGTGGTTCTGGAGTAAGGGTGGGCAAATGAGTAAAGGAGCTATTGAAAATTACGATGGATAACAAAGATATACATTCTATAGCAAGAATGAATGTCATGTGGAAATGCGGAAAAGAAAGTTTCATGAATGCTACGTTCGTATTTAACCCACAAACTTTTTAATTTGGACAGAAATTCACTACTAGGACGGCATTCTTGTAATTTTGTGCGTTGTGGAATGTTAAAATAATAATAATAATAATAATAATAATAATACGAAGAAGAAGAAGAGCTACGAAGGGTTGCACTAAATCAATTTACAAAATACATATGGGATATACCGAGATCTACGTCTAGATGACCAAACCAAGCAAATTTAATACGATTCTTAATTTTAGTCGGTATTTAAATACACATTAATCTAAAATACAAAATAAATGTATGTTTACCAGATTGTTTCAATCTTTCTCCGGTACGCAAATGTAAACAACTTAAATGAATATATCTGAAACTTGAGGAAAACTATGTGAAACAGTCCGGACAAAACAATCGGCCATTTCAATTTTTTTTTTCCTTTCATAACTCAGGATTAGAAAATCAAGTGTTTTTTGTGAAACTGTCTTCGAGGACAATTAGCCTATTAAGCACGGAAAGTGAAGGAATTTTACTGTTGTGACGTAAACCAATTTTATTTTATCTACTGACACTGCCATGCCAGTCATGAAATTGCTGGGAAGAGACCAATTCAAGCACACGTCGACGCTGGACGCGAACAAGTAGTATAATAATTGAGAATAAAATAGATCAATTCAGTACATTAAAAATACATTCTAGTCTCGCAAACAATAACCAACAGATGTACCACCATTTCCTAAACAGAGTCTATAAATCTTCTTTTCAACAAGGCAACTACAAGGGAGAAACAATTGCAGTTTTCGAAGCAGTTCTCAAGGACGTCATTACGAAACGGAAAGCAGACGCTCCGTCCGTAGGGAAGTGCAGGAAGAGGGTGAAACGGAGGCGGCTGGTGTGAGTTCTTCGTCGGGCCGTATTTCTCTCGGGCACTATCTGGCGCTTCGACCATACGCACGGCGAAACCCTCTCCCATCCCCATCCCCCATCCTCCCATTCCCAAGACTTCTATCACCAGCACCGCCTGCACATCTCCAACTGTCTACGCCTCTACATGTCACAACTCGCGATTCTTGCCACAAATCACAACCTCAACACATTGAAAAAACAAAACGGTGGGGGAGGGGATAAGTAAATATTTGTGGTTTGTCTCGCCATTAACGAAACCATAACAATGGGTTTTAAAATATTTTGACAGGTCATGATACACCCGAAAGTATTGAAAAAAGTTATGATATATGTGCGAACATTAAGGGATTAACAGTGGTATAACCATGGTAGAATATATGTGGGCATAGCAGGAGGTCATGGGTTCGAGTCAGAGTCTGTGGCAATTTTACTCTACCCGTAGACTATGCAACACTATGGGATCTTTGCGTGTAACAAAACCATTCTTCCGCGAAAATCAATATTAAGAAGTTTTAGTATTGGAAAACATTATACTATAAATTTTAAAAAATACCATAAAATTATGGGAAACTATATATTTGTAACATCACACCTCAAACCCTGATGTGTTGTTATTATTCTTTTGGTAGAAGCGGGATCCACATACATACCAAAATCCCTATGGTATATTTTTTCGCTGCCACCAGGTCGGTTTCCCGAGCAACCAAACTCACGTGTAATAATAATAAATAATGATTTATTACAAATTACATGAAATCTGAATTGTTTACAGACACAAACTCCCAAAATCATCAATACATCTAATAATCGTTGATTAGACAAATAATGCTGAAAGAGAGCATCGTTTATATTTTGTAAAATATAGTTGAAGACAACTAAATTTTAATAAACACTCAGGTTATCGGTTCTTTCGAAAAGATAAGTTGTTTTACCCAACAACTAACTGAAACTAGTTACGACCCTCGCACCCAGTAATGAATTCATTAAGTCTACCGCAGCAGCCTTAACAAACAATCTGGTCTTGTTGATTCGTTCCCTGACGGGACACAACAAGAACAAGGTAAAACTCAACAACTGGTTTTATTACAGTAATTGTTACAGTAAACAATTATGTCTGGTCGCAGCGGACTACAGAAAATACCAAAAGCGTAGCAGTGTCGTTATCCAAGAGTTCTAGTAGTCCAGTATTCCGGTGTTCCGTGAGAGTGATCCAAAGTCGATAGCGGCGTGGTTGTTGTCGTTGATAAGGCTTGTAGATCGTCGTAGCTCGTAACTCTCTCTCTGCTGAGTCCGCTTCACTCTTCATCTGTGGTCCCTTTCCGCCGCCCATATATATATCCATCGCCCTGGAGGCGGTGGTGGCGGTGACCTGTTGGCCGGATGGCGGCGGTGGCGGTGGCCAAGCGCGGTGGACTCTCAGCGCAGGCCCGTCTGGTGGGGAAGGAGGGGCTCCTCCTTCGCTCGCTCCGCTTGAGCGCGCCCGGCACGACGTCGGCCGGGGCAGCCCGAGCTGTCCCGATAGCTGCTGCGACGGCGGCAAATACAACTAATGGTACGCATACCACAGGTCTCCACGACCAAAACTTAGTACAGTCACTTGTCCGTGCAGACGGATCTCTACGTTCCTTTGTAAAGAATCACCGAGAAGATTCACGCCTCTCAATATATACGGTACCAGACGTCACGTGATCAGCGAATGACCACGCCTTCGCCACCACCGTGCAGGCACTTCTGTTGTGTCCACTTTTCGCTTCTAGGAATGCAGAGGACGCGCCGTAGAGGACGAATCGCTAGGCGCGTCACCCAGACGCTTCGTAAACACCTTTTTCGTCCTTCTTTCATTTCTTCGTGGAATTAGTCTTTAATTTAGGACCTGAACACCTGACCCCCTTGAGACAACGTCGCCGACTGCATTCTTCGAATACACTGGTTCATACTTTCCTTAAGATGAAAAGTGTTTATTCGAACAATACCTTTACACGGAAACCTCGTCGCACGTCCGTCTTAGCGCGGACCGGCCACTTATTGTCATATTCTTAACAGCATCCTGCTTGGAAAATACAAAGAGATATTAATATTTCGCAAGTTGCTGGCGTTTCTTGGCGGCGACGTTACAATATTTAACAACACATAGTAAAAAAAGAGCGTTTTACTGTGTTCGGTAAAAAATTTGATATATTTTTGTTACCTTTATCATCAAATGAAACATCAAAAACAATTATTTTACCTTCTTCTGTAAAAACCTTGTAAATGATGTTACAGCAAATCTTTAAATAACAGCATTTTTTGAAGTGTAGCTACCTCAATTTGCTCTTTGAGTGTTTCTTTTAATTCAGAGCGATTTCATATAATATTAAAATACATTCACGACAAATATATGTATTGTTAATATTACAAGTGTTATTCTGAAATTATCATTCATACAATAGTTTTGCAATCGATATACAATCCCAAATGTTAAAACTTGATAAGTATTTTGTACGTTTTATTATTAAAAACTCCAGGAGCGGATGGGCAATATTTGTCTCTGTGTGGGTTACTTTGACCCTAATAGTATTTTTATTTTTTCATGTGTATTTTATGTAGTTACTTAGCATACTAACATTCTTATTATCTATTTTGGTGTATGTTCGGATTTTAAAGTAACTTCTTCATACATGGTCAAAAACTTTTCGTTAAAATTTATAATCAATTGCTATTTTTATTGGCGAAACTATCTCCGTGTGCAGAATGAACTTAAAATAATAATAATTTAATTACAATGTATCCTAAAAAAATTAAGTACAATTTAGGTGTAGTAAATACTTAGCAACTACTGTTGACTTTGTAAGATGTTACCGTCCTTAAGTATTTACCTGTGTTACACTACGTATTTTGAAGTCAAACAAAACTGTCACTATTATTTCTTTTCCTTGTTCCCAATCTTGTTGCTCCATGGTCAAAATATATTTTTTGTAGTTTTTAACAAGAAATCTCAATTACTTATCTAACACTAAATAATCTTGACTGAACCAAGGAATCATGAAGATATAAAGAACAGATTATCACTGGTTGATATAACATCCAAACCAGTGACACGAACATACCTGTCAAGCTTATGAATATTGTCGGCGTTTCGACCCCTCATATAGGCAGTCCTGGTCTCAAACTTGACTGGTAAGTTAGTGAGAAAATTCGGAAAGGTTGGCTTGCCGGGAAATATAGGGTTCGAAATAACATTGGTCTGGAGTAAGTGAGGGAAATCTTAGCTGAAAACCTCACCCAGTACGACAAAACGGGGAATCCAATCGGCACTCTTTCGTACAGCAGTATAAGCTTCAGACCAAAGATGCTGTAACTACACTCAACCTAATGTAAATTCACTCAGAGAAAATGCAACTCAAGAATAAGAAAGTATGGACTGGAACGCAATGGGTTTATCAGTTTATTGGAAAGTAGTAGCAGTAAATTAATTAAGTTGCACAACGTGGTCATAGGCAGTTTTTAACTGCTCTCTTGACAATAAATTGTTAATTATTTATTTATTGCCAGTATAACTCTCTTGACGAAGGTTCAGGGTTCGTACATAGTGTAGCCCGCGCTTTTACTTCGCCATCGTCCATATGGGTAATGATAAATGTACCTCGTGTCGTGTTAGCAGTGCTTCGGATTTCTTTTAACTTAAATCTATCACCAACATCGACCTTCACCCTATTTAAATTCACTTGCTTGCGTGACACTATTTTGTTCTTTCTGCGCGGAGCGAGGAACGAATATTGCCTCGTGTCTTCGTTTGTTGTGTTATTAAATTCTGGTTTTTTATAGCAAATAGTCAATATTATGACTACTATTATTTCTTGAGATATTACGGAAACTTGTGGAAGTTAGTAATTCGTGTTTGACAGCGATACTGTATTATTTTTCGTAAACTTACATGATTGAATCGGTTTATACTACGCCTCGGTGCGGTGGTCGGGTCCATGGTATAAGGTATAGGAATGATACTGTAATGCGTATTATCTGTATGATGTTCCTCTTCCGTAAAATATGTCTAATTTTGGATACACGTGTTACCTTTAAAAGTAATATGCCTTTCTCTAGTATGTGGACAGAGAAAAGTATTCACTATGTATCTCGGTATGTACTACTCGGTGAAGCTACCTGTCTGTTTAGAGTTAATTGGAGAGTTCTTCCACATATACAACTTCAATCTATTTCACAAATGCCGTATGATACTATTATTTCATGAAATTAGTTGAGAAATTAATTGCATACAAGACCGAAAAATTAACGATAAGATCTTTGAATTAGCATAAAAGAGAAAAAACGTGATTTTTTTCAAAGAATTGTAATTATTAATAGCACCTATTGTAACATACATTTATTACAAAATAAATATCTTATATCCAGCAAGTTGTATTCCTCGTTACACACCACAGATACTTGATGTACAGACACAAATAAAATTAAAAAACGATTCCATGGTTTTACCATTCTCCATCAATGCATTCATTTGTAAACTAACGTGAAATTACCGTACATCTCACGGAAAATAATTACAAGGGTATAACGCAATGCAATTTACCATTCAGATTTTTTCGAGTGCCAGTGCCCTTTCAACAGGACTTGAATTAACATACCGCAGTAAAATAGCGCTGCATTTACCTTTGAGGCAGAATAATTTTCATGCTTCACACATAAGTTTGAATTTGGAATTCAATTTAAATAATTGGGTTCTTGTTTTATTTTCATGTTGTTCTACAAAACCAAAGAGCGCAATTAAATTTACTATTCATTGCCGTTAATTATTCATGCATTTTGAATAACACTTATTTAACCTGGAATGTAATTTTTTAATTAAAAATTAATATGGTGTTCAAAATTAATCAGTCAAATACCACGTGAAATCTTCTTGAGAAAACATTTGGTAAGAGGAATACTAATGTAATCGACCACTATTTTTTATATTGATGTATACATGCAAACATTACAAACATACATGTACGTATACATAAATATATACATACATACACATACACACAAATACATATTATATATATACATATATATACATATATATGTATATTCTTGACTCAGCAGTAAAGATGGTGGACTATCGATTTTTGGAGACAATATTGTCCCATGAACGCATTTTTAGTTCAAATATAGACCTTTTTCTTCAATTATCATAATGTTACGAAATATTGTGTTGCGATTAAAGCAGTTAAGAGTCGGAGAAATATTCTTTTGCGTATGCATCGGCTGCAATGTAACGTGGACCGTAATTTCCATTGTGTGGTAATTTTAGACCATTTATACATTGAAAATGCAGAATATAATTCGAGAACATTCCTAGTTTCGGGTGATTAACACGACACACTTATAAACAAATAATATATTTCAGGACATTTGAGTCTTGTTTTTATTTCTAACAATACATTTCCAGTTTTATGGAAAATATGCGTTTGGAGCCAAGTACATTTCCATAGGAAGCACTCCATAAGAATATTTGAACATTTTCAAAAGAATATTTGAATGTATTCATGTTAAAACGCAAAGAAGTATTAAGACATTATTACCTCATCAAGAAATTATAACGAAAGAGGAATGTGAATAAAATTAACCCAAAAAAATTCCTAAGTTAAGAATTAATACAAAGACTGCGTCAACACAAGACGAAAAGCAAAGAGTAACAGAATTGTACGGATTTAATTACTGCATAAAGCAAAGACAAGGCATTTGGACAAGGAAGCTAGAAGGCACTTAATGAGATCAAAAAGTAAATACGAACAACTAAGGCAGGAAGTCGCATAAATGCTTTTATATAATAAGTATGAACTGAGAAAAAAATTTCAAGAAAGCTAAGCGATCGGCAGTAAGTGTCGAATGCCAAAAGCGAAGGAACAAGAAAGTTATGTCAATAGAGTTCTGTCAATATTTGTTTTTTATTCCGAAATGTAATTAAACTGTATATAATAATATTGGAAAATAGTACTATGATGACCATGTTATGACCTTCCAAAAATCCGACTTTCACAATTTTTTCCTTTTTTGAAGACTTAAAACTCCGTTGAGGGATCTAATACAAATATGATAATTATAGAAGTCAAATGTATCTATAATAGATAACTACGTAAAAACTTTGAGATTCAACTGAACGCAAAGATACTATTTTCCTAATTTTTCTGCAAATGTTCGCCTATGCCTACATGAGTAATCAATTTAAGCCCCCAGAAACCCAACGATATGCTCTTATAAAATATAAATAACAATTTAACAACAAATTAACAAGTATAATAAATAAAATTGTTATAATAGGATTGATAAATGTTAAAAAAATTATTGATAACTTACATGCGTTCGATTGCCGTACTCATATTGTATGAGAGGTGTTTATCCGACAATAGTGATATTTCAGCAGAAAGCTTTCATGACATACGAGTTCGTCGAACCGCTCGCATCTCAAATTTCATTATTTGTGTTGGATATTCAATATTCAAATATTTTGATTAATTTTCTTTTTACGCTAAGAAGTGATGGAGACCGTAATGCGCGAGGGAAGAGAATTCGAGAAGACAAATAAGAACGTAGTATGTTTTCGAAAGATCTTTATCCTTAAAAATAGATTATGAATATTTTCTAAAATTGTTTACAAGTGTTTTTCTGATTGGAAATTTTCAATGTGAAAAATAAACAATTTGTACTGTGTGTTAAATAATTATTAGTATTCTTGCATTCTTTCTTTTATTAGGGATTATTGCAATACCAAATTTAGAAGAAAAAATATATAGATGTTTGAATTTAATAGTTACGTTATATATTCCTTTGTCAATTTCATTTTTGCTTTATAACATTTTGGAAAAAAGCTCTGAGAAGTTAATTCATTTATAGTAAAAAAGACTCAAAGAGGAAGAATGTCACCTAGATCAATAAAATGTCGATAATTGACAAGCATTAGGAATCCTCGAACATCATCACCTCAAATTCAATATTTACCATCACATTAGAATTTTGAAACAAAGAATTTATCTTTTCACATTCTCTTTAAAACACACAAAAAAGTTTTTAAATAGCGGTTAACCACACCGCGAGGTAACGGATTAATGATACATTGAATGAAAATGGGAGACAGGACCGGGGATGTCGTTCGATCCTCGATACTGCCTCCTATTTTTATTCAATATATCATTAATTAGAATTTTATTTAGGGTAGATCTACCACCTCAAAGTTTGCCTTCCCCCCTCTTAACTTCTAGCTGAACTCTAAATTCTCCTCTCTAAATTCATAACGCCACCTTGAACACTAGAAACAGGCGATATTATCCTTTCACATCAACGGTAGCAGTTTTGAACCCACTCACTATTTAAAATTGCTCCTGCGTTTATATTCTTCTTACAGTACAGATAAAATGAAGACTTGAAGTAATAAAACACGAATGGTTTCATAACTTGTGGTATTTTTTAAGAATATAGTTGAGAATAAATGTCACATGTTTACTAGATCAAAGAACTTTAACCAGGAATTATAAAACTTGCTTGGCAACAATAACCATGTTATTAGCCGCATCTCTTAATACTTATACTTGAATATTTACAAAAAATATCATATCCCGATCTACGTTTTGCATTATTTAGCACCACAGTGGATTTTTTAATTTTCTAATTGATATGGGATGAATACCTTTGTATTAACCATTTATTTCAAATTTCAGATTTAAAAAGAGTTGAGCGCCTGTATGCCTTATCAAAGCCTTAATATGCTATTTTAGTGTGTTTGTACGTGTAATACATCAGCATTAGCTAAGAAAGTAATAGTAAAATAGAGAGGTGCAATATTTACAACAGCTCTATTCTGTGGAAAACCGAAAAACTGAAAGAATCATTATGACAACGATTTTGTTTATTATTATTTATACTTTATAAGTGACTGTGTAGTTTGTGTGGCAACGTTGAATGTGGATTTTTATCATGTTAGTGTACTTACTCAATTTCATTTATAGTTGCAAGAAATTATAACCGGACTAGACAACAACGCAACGAAATTAATACTCCCTCTTAACATGTTTCCTATTTGTTTGCATCTGTTTACACATCACTCGATCTCGCGATGTCTCCACCCAAATCTTCTCTCTCTCCTTCTGCGAAAAAAAAAATCACACATCGGCCAGCGAACGACAGCCGCGAACGCTATCTCCTGAGGAAACACGGCGATAGTTCAGGAGCAGACGCACGCTCATAAAAAGCGGTCGGCTTACCGTCGTCCTCGTCGGCCTCATAAGTCGCGCGAGCAAACGACTCTCGACTGCACTGGATCGAGAGATCGAGAGAGACTAGGCACTGAGCTTGGTGACACGTCGCTGGCTCGCTCGCGGAGGAGAGGAGAGTGATGCTGGAGACTGCGGTGTTAGCGGTGGCGCCAGATGGGAAGGATTTGTGGGAGTAGACGACGGCTAGAGAGGTGAATGACACGGCTTTGCGGTGGTGAGAGATGTCAATAGACATCGATGGTGTGTCAAAGGGAAGAGGTGGAAATATATTGAAATAGAATCGAAGCGAATATTTAATAGCAATGGGAGTGATTAAATCTGGTGATACTCCCCGTCCTAAAAATATTTCAGTCCTAAAATGTATTAGTATTAAAATTTGACATAAAACGTATCTAAGTTGGTGTCTTTTCATATTAATAGAAAAAGATGAGATGAGATGAAAGTAATTTACATAATGTCAAACTTGTAAATAAGGTTGTGTGTTTAAGCGTACAGAAGTATTTGTTTGAGAGAGAAGCATGTAATCTGTGAACTGAAGGATCCTGTTTTCGGTATGAGAAGCAAAGGCAGTGTCAGAAGAAGGGAACGCAGCGATGCTCACGGCATCTGCAGAGGTGCCGGTGCGGACTCCGTTAAAAATCCTCAAGCCTGCGCGAATTTATTGCCCTCTCGCTATTTTATGCTCAGAGCAGTTTTAAGGGCGAAATAGGCTTCCTCGATGCCTTTTTACGAGCAGGAGTTGGTATTCCTGCTCCACGATTCTCTTTTACGTCACCGGTGGTGGCAAGACGAAGGAGGGGTAGCTTACGAAATTTTAATTAAAACCAACAAAAACTAAGCTCACGGAAGGTTACAACGGCTGTAATGATTATTAATGCTCGGTTAACGTGATGAGTAAGGGTTGTTTGCTTCAATGCACTATGCACAATGATTCATTTTCTGTTTTGTGGTTATCGGGACAAAAATTATGAACCTCACCAGAGGCTATTGAAAACACATTGGACGCGCCAAGAAGAATTTGTGGTGCCATCATCTGAAACAATAAGTCATTTTTCTCTGAAAATAATATTTTATGAGAATGAAAATAACATAAAGGATGTTGCATCCTATTTTCTTTAAAATTTGGATGAGTGATAACGAAAACAGGCTTCCGCGGCCGAAGGTAATATAGCTGGACGACTGAGACATTACTCTGAAGAAGGTCACAGCAAGATGGCCGAAATGTTGCTAGTTATATCTACAAACAAATTGTGAGTGATAATGTAGTTTTCTAATCATATATCAGAATTGTGGGTACTTCCTTTGTTCTTTTGATAACAAAATAATACAAATATGAATGATAGATCATTTTATAGATTTCAGGTTTTGGAAATATTTTAGTACGTTCATAAAAAAGGTATTAATTGCGAAATATTAAAAAAATATATTTATTCGTATATCAGACACTATTTTATATTTGTGTGTAATTAATTCATATTGTATATATAATTCCCTATTCGTATTTTCGTCATTCAAATTAACTAGTTCATCTCTCCTAACGTCGGCCGGGAGTTTGGTCTTCTCCCGTTTCACAAAGTCTCACGAAGTTTGATGCATATATAAAGTATCTACACATGTAATGAAAGAGTAACTGACCTTTATGGTATTTATACTGTTTACTCCAAACTCTTTAGTCGGATCAAAATGAAACCTACCTCAGTGATAGTTACTATCTTTTCTGTGCAGATGTCAACAAATATTTTAACTTGATATGTAATTGGGAAATAAACCTGTCACCAATGTACTATAATTCAAATTATGTTAAATAGCCAGAAAGACATAGATTAATATATTTTCTAACAACAACGTGGAGACTACAATCAAATATCCCTACTCTATATAAAAACAACTTACAAAAGCAATATACTTTGTAATTTGTATTCAGAGATACATGGCATGCTATAATCAATGGAGGAGCTCTGAAAGTCAATAAATTGCACGGTGAAAATTCAACGACAAAATGTGTTCCATAAAACACCCTCCAATGACCTCCTACCAAAAATGACAATTTCCACTTCTTAAAAAAATCACTCATCTCTGTAAATAGTCAGCATGGGCGTAACCAAGAGAGAGGGGGGGATCAGGGAAAGGCACTTCAAATTAAAAACAAAAACAAAATGAAAGTAAAGCAAGATAACAGACGCAAATGCCATTCAAAATTTCCGGGTGTTAATCAAACATCTAATCAACAAATTCGCATGCGTATCTGACATACATTTTATTAATTCATCATATACGATTGAAAATAACGTATGTATAGTGGTTTATCCACTACTGCAGCATTTTGTCCAATTACCGTCTCTAGAAACTCTAGAAAATTTATTAGGGGTTTATGTCTCGTTTCTACGCATTTATTACAGCGATGAGATGATAAAAATATAATTTGTAATATTACCTTTTTAAGAATAAAATATGTGGAATTTATTAATCTTTTTCTATTTTCCAGATTGGTTTTAATAAATTTTTAAGGTGGGTGCAATCTGAGATCTGAAAATAATGGATATTTATACCTGATGATGACCACAAAAGTTTGTTGAAACATTGTGTTGTGTAAGAAAAGGAGAGTAGAAATTTCCCATACGTCGCACTATTAACAGTATTCTGTTGAGAAGTAATAAAATCTCATAGCAATAAACTTCGTATAAATTTAAAGGATTCCACTTCGTGTACATCGGTTAATGAGAAATGAATAAACTAATTTCATTTCACTTCGAATGTTACTGCGTATCACACACATACAAAAAAAAGGGGTCGAATGGTAGTTGATGAAAGTTATTTGTTGCCCCCAACAGGTCATGGCCCTGTCCTCCACTACTCAAAAACCTGGCTACGCCCTTGATACTCCAACTACGAAGGAGAATCTTCGCGATCTCCTCTCTCTTCTGTTTTCGCATATTTTCCTTCCTAGATCCTTAACCCGGATCCGTGAGGGAGGTTTAGGACCGGATTCTAGGACGGGATTCGGAAGTAAGAAGACCGTGATGCGAAGGAAGAGAGCTCGCAAAGATGGTGCAAGGAAACGGAAATTGTGACCAGATATGGAGCAGATTCCAGAGTTATCAAGATGAGAACTTTTTGATGAAGTTGCCGGAGAAGTAAAGGACATATTTGTGGGAGGAAGATTAACGTAGACACTGCTCTTTTAAAACATAATAATATTTTATAGGGAAATTTCCTCTCCTTCTTAGAACGAAAAGAACATTTTGTTTTCATAATTCGAAAAAGTTTCAACCGCATTTGTTTTCTACTAACTTCAGTGCAGGGTTGTTAAAGTTTTTCTATAAATTTAAGTTAAATTTATAGAAATTTCTTGTTAAATATGAAGTATTCTGGTAATATTAGAAACCAGTGAAAACATACATGGAAATATATTAAACTAGTTATCATATCCTTAGTTCACCGTTTGTCACAATAAACAATGACATGGAGAATGTTTTCAACATTCATTTGATATAAACGAGTATTTGTGTCACATGAGTGATTAAAACTGAACTAGTGAGTAACTGACGTTTCCTTGTCTTCTTATATTTCCTAATTATATTCCTTTCGAAGAGCCTGCTATGCTGCTACATGTATTAAAGCAAAATATAATTATTTTATATATCTTCAAAGTGTGTTCACGCAGATTCTTCACTATATCTGCTCCATCTTCCAGGTTTATTTCCATGAACGTGATTACGTAGTTCTATTTTCGTACAAAATACAACCTAGAAATGAAAAAATATATCATACTTCTTTGGATGATACTGAAAGATTTATTGTGATTTTCTGAAAACAACGTTGTTGAGACACAAAAAATATCATACTTCTGTATTTTACCTATGTATTTAGACAGTAGACATAATTCTGGGAGTTCAAAGAATTCATTCTGCTTATTTTACAAGAAAGGATTGGTTCGGTTCGAATTACGATTTTAGTGCTTGTAAATTTACATAATTTTGAACACATGGATATCCTTATTATTTATAAATAAATGTTTATCAATAAGGAAGATACTTTTAACTACGGATCAAATATTTACATTACATAAATAGCCGTTAAATACATCACTCATAGTTCGCAGTTCACGATTTTCGTTAATTAAAAAAGAATTGTATATATGATGTTCCCAGAAAGCAAAATGGTGTCTAACTACTCCAATGTTTTGAATCTTTTATATACAAGCATTAACCGTTTTCGACCCGAATAGTTGAAACAACTTTCTCATTGTATTGCTGAACAATGCACCGTTACACTAAAGATTGTATGCGATATCTTAACAGAAAAGAAAGCATTAACGGGTGATGCATGAATAGGTGAAAGAGGCGTACTTGTAGTAATATTTGTAGTGAGTTAACATAGGTTGATTAATTCTACTACTATTGACGTCCATTATATTATTAAAAAAATAATTTTAGATTTACGACCTTACGATGGAACAAAATATTTTGAGCTATTATGTACGATTCGACTTTGTTTTGAAGTCGCCGTTACGTGTAACATATTATAACAACAAACATAACAGACCAATTGAACATGATATTAAACGTAAGTATTATAGGTTTATTAATATCACTTTGTCTTGGAGGACACATTCTATCTACAATATCCGCTGTTCCCAGAGATTGTAGATGAGCGTACTAACCATCACCAATGAAACCACAGATCACAAGAAAGTGGAATAGCTGATAATGGTAAGACAAACTGTACTGCACTTTAATGTCTCAATAATAGATGTTTCATAGCAAATAAGAACACAAAAAAGGGTTTGAAAAGGCGAAAAAAGGTAGGAGGTGCTGAAGTCAAGCTGCCACTACGGAAGAGTCACGGAAACGATAGAAGCGGGTGGGCGGCTGGCGCCTGCCGTGATGGATGAAGGGAACGGGGGTTGCAGAGCGAGAACGAGGGCCAACTTAAAAAGCACGATCAGCAAAATCCATGCGCAGCATACTAAGAGGCCGCAAGCACCCCGGATGGCACTAAGGCTTCGTGAGGGAGGAAGCATTTGGCTACGCAATTTTGGTAGCGGACAGGGCGAATCCCTCCACCGATGGATAAACATCGGTGTAATTCTTCGCGACAAAATGAAACTGGAGTACAGAAAAGACAACATTAGGCATGACTAAAGTATTTAAGGGATGTATCTTGCTCGAAGATAAAATTTTCAGGAGATCTTGTATTCATAAACCGAACACATTTAAGCGTAAAGTCTATCAAGAAACACACGAATTGACCACATAATAAACTAAGTATTGTGAATATAGGTAGTCAGTGGGTAGAGCGCTGAACAGCTGGGTCGATGGCTGGGATTCGATCCCCGGTGGGATGCAGCATTATTCATCACACCTCATCGTGCAGACCGTCCCTCAGGCCAACTTAATCAGCTGTAAAATGGATGTAGAGTCTATTCAGGGGATAATACTGGCCGGAGTGAGATGCTGTCCACATCTCCTCCTCCTGGTGTACAATACACAGTTGAAAGTAGTCCAGAACATTGGATCGTGAAAGAAATTACATCAACCGTTCAACATTGACAAGAAGAAACAAATCACCACCAGTTGGATTATATCATTAAGCATATCAAAAATCATATTGAACCAATGAATCAAATCTACAGTCAATATAATTTTCAAAATGTATTATATTTTGTAAGTTTTCAATATTACTGTAAGAATCGTCGCTGAAGCAACAACACCGTTTAAGTGACATTTTTTCGGAAATTATGTTTTTTGTATCTTCATGGAAACATATTCATTTAGCACGTTCTCATGTAGTTCATCGAATACTCAAGAGAGTAAGTTGATAATTAAATATAATTAAATGTAACTTAGATTCACAAAATGTAACTTAGTTTATTATTCCTCACGCTGTCAAACGCGTTTGATGCTGTAAAGTTGACAATAAAGTTTGTTTATTTAGTTATTTATAATGATAAAACCGCCGAATGTTCACTAAGGTTTTTCGGCTTTCCTGAGACGTTAGCTTTTTGTCACATGGGCTGTGTTGTTTTGAAGTGACGGTATATGAATACCATCTTATTTCACAAGCTAAGAAAAAAATTGAAAATAATGTTTTGTTGAAAATGAAAATGTGGCAAAGGTAAATGACATGTGGTATGGAATCAACAAAATATTGAATAAGAGTTGTGCTGTTGCATCAAGATGCGTGAAAAGATTCGCGCTTCAATTTGTCTCTGCCAATTCTACTGCTTGCGAGAAGTATTTCAACAAAAACTCCCCTCGAGAGTTCTTCGCGAAGAAATCCATATGGCAAACGGCGGAAGACGTGTGGAAAATATGGGAAGGGATCGGCGAGTTTGTACACAACCAAAAATATTACCATATCATATTCCTAATATTATTTCAATAGTTTGTTTGAAGTGTTACTCGACAAGAGAAAGAGGTCACGAGGTTAATTGCGAAGAATATGGCCAAGATATTTAATTCATGAATATGTTTCTCGTTCTCGCTAATAAAGAAGAAGGGAGAAAACTAATCCTTGAACCTGAACAAAAGTTACTCTCCCATGCACTCCATCGTCGTCATTATTATTTTATTATTATCAATAATAACAAATAAAACGACCATATTTTTAAGAACAGACAACTATTTACTCTAATTTGCAAACAAATAAAATAACTTACAACGTTTCAATCCTTATTGTGGATCATCCTCAGACAAATTGACACAACTTAAGAGCGGCTCACATCAGTTGTCAGTCAGATCCACAAGAAAATCAATATCAGTTAGGCACAATAATGGTCAACAATACATAACTATTTAAATGTATTATTTATTTTCCAAACAAATACGGGTATTAAAGTTTCAAAAAATAAAATGAAGCAATTATGTGCAATAAAGTAAATAAAATAAAGTTTAAAAAATCCTAACAACCAATTTAATTTTTAGTATTTTTAATTAAGAAAAGAGAAAATTGCATACATCGGTATCAATTGCATACATCAATTCCCGATTAATTTAAAAGGGGAAAGTTGCATTGGGGAAACAAACTAGCAAATAATAACTTGATTATCAATATCATGTTTTTTACTAAATTCCTCTGACTAAGATTAATTATGTTATGTTGAATGAAAATGGGAGACGGGACCGATATTCGAACTCGGGACTTTGAGCTTAGCGCGCTCATGCGCTTACCGACTGCGCCATCCCGTTCGCCTCCCGGGTCCGTCTTCCATCTTCATTCAACTTGCGAGACCCAAAGACCTCTGAGGTGGCGACTCCCTTAGGAAGTACCACAATTTATGTCTCTGACTAAGAATTGAAAATATTTTTTTTTCTGTAATTTTATATAATTTGTTATTAATATAAATTGTTATTAATTTTATATGAAGACCGAAAATATGAATAATTATCAGTAATACTTTCTCTAGCGTACAACATCGAATATTATTCGAGATTCTTGGCTCGTTCAATGGTCAGGATTCCAAAGATGTATGTGTACGCCTTCACATAACTTAACTTTTAATTTAATTTAAATACAACCAATCATTACAATAATCAGTTCACTTATTTAGTGTTGGAAACAAAATAATATTTTAAGAAGACCTTTATTTTCAACTTTGGTTCATTAGGGTCAAGTTTGGCTCAAAAATGGGACGACAGTTTGTTTCTTTGTTTTTTGTTTGCGTCATTCTTTTGCTTTGACCTAAGCAAGTTCCGGACATTCGTTAATGGTTCATCGTTCATCCACATGTATTCAGTAATACCAGCATCTTGATATTATAGATGGAAAGAATTGTGTAAAACATTCTATATTTTAAACCCAAGTCCCAGAGGCTTTGGTTATCGTGGTGGGTGGTTCAGTGGATGCAAACCTGCGACCATAGCAAAACGTCCCGTGTTCGAGACCCTTTACGTCACAACTTTCACTTGTAGATACGACGTAGTACTCCGAAGTTGTGAATTAAAAATAATTATGATATTTGAAATAAAAAAATAGTGTAAGAAACACATTTGAATTTTGGCAATTATTTTTAGTAGCTATACCAGGTGTCGGCAATCTTTTTTGGCCGCGGGTCAATATCAACAAAAATGTGAGTATTAAAGAGAGTTTGGGTCAGAAATATTTTCGACGTGGATCTTATATACATAAACACTTATGTGTATAAGATCCATGGTAATCGCACTAAAATATTGTTCTTAGTATCCATTTTCAATTTTTTTATTCTCAAAATGTTTGTTTCACGTTTATGTTTTATAATTTATTTTTATATATTATACTTTATTTTCGGAACTAAAGTGGATCACTTGAAATTATCAAATGGGTCACTCGGTGACCCTCGGGTCATAAGTTGCCGACCCGTGAGCTGTACCATTACTACCAAACATTAATACCAAATATGCTGTCCATTGAATAATCTGCAACGGTCATTACCAAATATTCAACGACTTTATGGAATTATGAACTTCTACGAACTTTTTTTATGGTCAAACAATCTCTGTAACGTGTTGCGCGTCAAATGCGGTGATTGTTGTTATTATTGTTTGAAATAGTGTTGTTTAATAATTGATATAATAAAACTGAGATTACTTAAATAATAGTAGTTGCTTTCAATAATAATATTTCAATGATAGGTGATGAGTTTATAATTCCAAGTGACTAACGCATTTATTATTTCTTGATCAATACTAAATATTGACGTTTCGCCGTGAGACACCGTCCCTTGGATGCAAGAAATTAGTGGGCAAGTTACGTTACTGTTAATCACCATAATTCAATAACCATGTTGATATTAATGGGAGTTCATATTAAACACTAGAAAGAACTTTATATTATTTATATTATCTTAAATTGACTACTACTTTACTGACATTTAATTTAAAATAGTTCATAAAGAATACAATTTTTCCCACTACAATTCTATTCAGCGGAAAGGACTAAGGCGGACTATGCTGCGAAGAATTTTTAACTCTTCAATTTTATCATTAGGTTCTGGTGACACATTCATAAGAATGGTAGGTAAGTATTATCATTTTGAAGCTAAGAGAGAAAACTTAATACGATGTTCTCGAACCACGAAATTGTACGTTAAGATAGTACATTGTACTAGTCCAATGTAATAATTTAGTACTAATTTACTAGTCCAATGCAAATTTATTGTGCAGAAAAGTAAACGAATTGTTTAAAAATATATGCACAGGTAAATATAATAAATACACGTGTAAAATATTTCAGAACTCAAAAATAATTCAGAATATGTGTCGTTACTCATTAAGAAAATATGCCCTCGTGGTTTCCATTATTTCTTTATCTAAATTCGTTACCGCATGCCCTTTGGAGACCCAAGTTGCGTAGTGGTCTCCAATCGATGGAACGAGGAAAAGAACGAGCATATAAGTTACTTTACTTTAAGGTCAGAGAAAAATAATCGTGCTGGTTTACGTCACTTGTAACGAAAATAGTGTCGGATGATGTCATTGAATACATTTGTTAAACGTAATAAGCGTAAAAAGGCGTGTGTGAGGGAAAAGAATGTATATTTAGTCACCTGAAGTCTCATGTCAACTGAAATGAAAGTAACGCTTTAATGAAGTTTTCCAACATTCATAATTAAATGGGCACGAAACGCAATATCATCCTTACCATGAAATATTAAGTCGCTTTTAATTTTTAATATCCAATGTTTAAGGAGAGGCGAGGTATGTCCTGAAATATAAAACGAAGGAAAACGTAAAGAAGTTTACTTCAAAACAATAAGTGGACATAATATTCCTCATACTAATAATAATTATTTATAATAAATATTTTTTTCATATTTTAAACTAATTCCTTTGGGATAATCATATTATTTTCAATGACATTTACATTTAGAGACGGATATCTATCTTACGATAATAAAATATATATTTCGCAGTATTAGTTATACAAGTAGTATTTTTCTAACAAAGGGCTCCAATGACCTTGACGAGCCCTAAAGCCCCAAGAAAAAAATCTTTTCTAACATATTGACTTTCGCAATGGATCTGGCGGCGTGGTCACTGCCGTAATATATTTGGAATAAAATGAAGATTCATTATTTTTTTAATATTTTTGTCCTGAGACAATGAGTGTGTTCAAGGTTTACTTACTGATACTAAAACAAAACTAGATAAAACATTGATATGTAGGACGAGGGTACAATTACATTGTTTTCAATATACCACGTTAATCTGGAGAGTAATATTAATAAATGGAAATAATTAGAGCGTGAAGTGCTACGAAAAGTGAACTTCCAGATGCTATCGCTTCAACACGTTTGACTCAACTCGAGAAATGTCAAGCAGGGGTTAAATTCCACAGAGCTGTTGAAGCGTCAAAGTTCACACTTGAAAGGCTGCACGGGTCTTCGGCAGGGGTTACGGTGGCGACTGCAGCACCGCTCTACCGGCAGCGGCGCTCTCAGGAACATCACAATGAAGGATTCCCTTAGGGAGGATACTGATGCAGTTCGGCACCTTGTAATATAATCGCTTCAACTTATATTTAGCACAATATTTCTTCCTACGTTGGAGAGAGCGTAAAACAACTGACAGTGTGAGTTTTTCAAAAATTTCATTCAACATGATTATTTTACGTTGAAAATAATTCTTTTTGTACAAAATTTTAAGTGTTTAGTTCCAGTGTAATGTGAAACATTAATGCATCTACGACTAGGTAAAAGTAGAATTAAAACCAAAGATTTCATAGATCTTATATATGATCTTTGTTTATTTATGTGTATTTTCCTTCTGTCTGGGTTTTAAAATAATTGATAATTATGTACATATTAGCATACGATATTGAAAACTGTGTGATTTTCGTCGTTTTTTGAGGTATTTAATATTTGGAATTCAAAAAAGTGAAAATTTAATATCAAGAAAGTAAATAAATATGGAAAGTAACATATTATTGAAGTATGTAATATAAGAACCTCAAGCAACGACGAGCAAAATGAGCTAAACAGATAATTCAGACCTGTTGACATGTGTTTTATCATCCTCTGTGCTGTAAAATATATAAATTTATAGTACCGATATTTCTTTGAATGTGGATATTATTTTAATCATAAAATTAAAAACCTTAATATGAATTGCTTGTTTAACAATGCAAATGTTTTTTATTCTTGTTTTATCCATGATTTCTTTTTAACTTTTTAATGTCTAGTAATAACTGTTTAGTTTATTTTCAAATTACGGGCAACACCGAGTACTTATTCTATTTTATAATGCAATCAGAATTTTTTTAAATACTAATAAGAGTGCATTCTATAGATGTCCATAACATAAAAATCACGCTATGTACAAGAATGGACGTAAAATAAGTAATAAAAATAAAACTATGTCAGATAATCTTCATTTCAATGTCAACAAATGAATAAGGAAGTTCTTTTAGCTATGAACTCTGTATATTAAGCGTTCTGTGTGAAGTGAATTTTCCCTTTATCCGGAATTCTGTTTATGTATATTCGAAAATAGTTCTGCAGTGAGTGCTGCTTTTTAATCTTTTTTTTCGGGAGTTTATGATTTTTTGAATTTAATTAAAGTAAGCAAATAAAGAATTCGCAGTTTTTATCCGAGAGAATCTCGGATACCTACATGAAATACGCCAACCTCATGATATTCGTATGGCTAAGAGAGGGAACAATCGGGACCCCAATAAACTTTAAAATGATAGAACAAATCTTATCCCAAATTGTCATATATAAACTTAAACGTATACTAGTATAATTGCAATTGACAAAGATATATTCGCAGATGATACGGTCTCCGTTTTGCACGAACAAGGATATTGTGGTGCTAAAAAGTCGTTTACAAAATTCTCTCCAGAGAATAGAGGAATGAACTAATAGTTATAAGGTTCTTAAACCCGGTGAAAGCATGTACAGATTCTCTCTTCTTCCAATAGCTAATTCCACGACGTTTAAACTCCATTCATTAGATAGTAGTGATTCCCAGTGAATAGCCCAATTGGACATCTAGGTGTTTATTCCGATACCACACTTGCATGAAAGCAACAAAAAGACGGAGAGACTAAAAATAGCTAACTGAAATCTCCACTTTCTTAGAACAACCGTTAATGAACATTCAACCTTAAAATGCGAATGTGCCCTCTTATTATACTCATCCGCACTACTTTCACTATTACGAAAACGCAACTCTGCTTTAGGAACAAGCTTCCTCCACAGCTGTAAAATAAATGCAAATTCCTTAGAAATACAGCGCACAATCCGTGGTTTGTGAAAAATATTAACATTCACCGTGAGTTTGGTATTCCAAAGATTTTAGATAAAATGTCCCATGAGTTTTTTCTATTTACTAGGAACCATTCATAAGCGACGTAACACAAGAAGGAACTTTTTTAACATCCAATGACGATATCTCTTACCTCTCCGACAAAAAAATAACCAACCCAAGGCCTACCTCCTTCCCCGTTACGTCCAAATTTTTGTTGCTTTTCGGACATTGTGGGGTCAAACTTGAATACCCTGACTTAATTGTTCGTTCGTCATAACTCTGTGCTCCCATCAAGTACCTTGGTTACACTGACAAATTTTAAGGTAAATAGCACCTTATAAATCATGTGCTATTCAAAAATCGTTACATAACATAGGCTAACACTCCCCTATTTTGCAGTAACGCTAAGTTGCGATATCAGAACCCCAACTTACCCTGTAATGTACATTACATAATTTAATTGTTTAAAATAAAAGAGGTTAAAATTAAAAATACTATGCTTTATGACATCTATGATTAATTCACTACTGCTTTCTTTTTATTTTACCAGTTCTCTCAACCCAATCAACATATGCTGTAAAACTTTCGTCCGCTGTCGGTTTTGCAGTTGTATAATGCGTAAATGATAGCCAATTTCAATTAAATGATTAAAAATATGGAAATAAAGGATTATATATATAAAGTTACTTGTTTTTTCTGTGCTGTTGTTTTAGTTTCAACATAAGTCCTTCAGTCTGTCAAATTTTCGGATATTCCTGTCAATTCTTCAGCACTGACGAGGACAATTGAGGACAATTTTTCGCATTGATTACAATTTAATTTGGTGAAAACAAATTATAGATGTATTGAAATTACAGTACTGGCAGTTTATTCCACAAATACAATGCGTGACATATAATATTGTCATGTCACGAGATATTTCATATAACCTGAAAATTGGACGCTAAAATGTTCGAAACGTCGTCGGCACATTATTAGGGTTAATTAAACTCAATTTACCAAATCTCAAAAATAACAAAAATGATGTTTTACTATTGTTTCATAAACAAATCTTACTACAATTTGTATATCGTTTTACTTCAATCAATTTCTGAGCATCAAGACTATTCTATTTCCTCAAGAATCTCCCTGATATACAGGCTTTACTAAAAGCACCTGACTTAAGTCGTATAAAGTTTATAATGTAATCCTTTCCTTACCCAATATACAGCGTCACTCTCATAACCGCTAGGTCTGGTAGTAGTAAACCAGTTATTACTTGTGAAACCCAGGTTGAAGTGCTTCTCTATCCTACTGCAAGTCTATCATCATACACTTCTGGTCTAAATTGCGCTTTCCTTCATAGATCACTAACCCAGCTCTATGACTCCAAAATTATTACCTCCCCGAGACCTACCGACCAACGAGGAAGAATAAATAGGTAGTTGCGGGATATCCATGGGCGTTGGGTGGGGAATGAATGAAGTGGTACATGTAAATTTGGAAAATATCCCAAGCAAAGTAAAAAGGAAACGGATAAAAAATATTTAATACAGCAGAAATTCAGTAATGATAGGCTTCATTTAGAGGTGGATTTTTTTTCAATCAGATGTTCATGTCCATTTATTAATATCGTATTAAGTCATGTATGGGCCATTAAATAAAAAAACCTATTTTATGTTATTTTTTTATTTTTTCACAGGTAATTAGTAAGAGTTTTAATTTTGAGCGAGTAAAATTTAATTATTTATCATTTATTTATAATTAATTTATGATTTAAATTTAAATAGTTATATTAAGTAGTTATCATAATTACTTAACTAGTTAATTAAATTGTATCAATTACCGATTAAGTTGATTATTTACATTTGTTTTTGTCCTCCACGTGCTTATACACAGTATGTAAGTGCATTACGACAATAAATTCATTAGTATTATCTTCTGAACAAAGCATCATCTCACTGATGGGAGTCTGTCTCGCGGTCCTCAACTAATAATTTAGCCATAATTGAAATAAAGAACCATACGCTAGTGAAATTTACAAAATAGATCAAATAACGGAGATAAATAACACAGAAATTGGACCGTAATGCTAAGTAAATCAAATCCAAAGACGAATGGCGAAGGTGGGTCAAATAATCAAATAGCGATTTGAAATCCTACGTAAGATTAATTTAATCATGATGCTAATAATAATAATTAATGTCAAAAAGTCGTGATGCATGTGACCACGTGGAGGCAATAAACTAATTTATTCTCCGTGCGCAAGTAGGGACCATGCTAGCAGGACCCTAAGGCAGAGACGTATTTATCACTTCTGAGACCCAAAGGAAAATCATGGCATCCGCCCCACTTAATAAAAAGAGTTAGCTACTTGTTAAAAGAAATAAAGAATCAGAGTAAATTCTGAGAAAACGCCAATAAAGTCCGAGAACTAAAAAATTTTCTGGAAGTTGAAAAGGAAGAAGTGTTACACAACAAAGTAAAGAAGAAAAGATGCATGGAGTAAGAGCTCCGTGAGAGAAGTGGACTGGTGTCAAAGGAGGCCGTGCTTTGCGCCACTGCTGCCGCTGCCGCTACTGACGCGAATAAAGTGGAAAGATCGCTGATCTGTCGGCCAAGACGGAGGCCGTGAGCCACGCTAACTTTATCAAGTTCATTGCTTCGTCGCCAGCGTTCTTATCTTCGTCTCTTCTAACGCCACCAGAAACATCGCTGTCGACGTTATCGCCGTTGGAAATATTCTCTCACGTAAATCGAACAATTCCACAAAGGTTGCTCAATACGTTATGCAACAAATGTTTCTTCTCATCCGTTTATTTCACTTCAGTTTTGTGCGCAACGTGTTTTCTTCACTATATTACTACAAACGTCGGTGTTTTTATTCTTTCAATATTGTACTCGTACGTCCACGAGGTGACACTCCTTTTGCTTTTCAGTCACTTATTTTATTAAATTTATTTTGCTATTTTTACGTCATATGGCGAGGTTCAGGTCATGAAACCTGCTCTTCCACCTACCCGTGACTTGGATGCGGGGATTTGAAGAAGAGATGTTGAGTTGTCGAGGAATTTGTGCTACCGAACAAACGTTTGTCCGTGTGTAGGTGAGGGAAATTCCAGCTGAAAACCTAGCACGTCCGAACCCACGCTCTGCCGCTCAACGATATCGACAAGGTAAAGTCGCTCCCTAGTCAGTTAATTAATCATATTAGCAGGAAAAGTTTTGTATTGGGAATAGAATTAAGAAAGGAAATGTTCACATGTACCACTTAAAAAAATATATATTGTTCTTGAAGGTTCAATACGCACATCCTTTCCTTTTTTCTGTAAACTTAATTGCTGATGATTGCTGTAAACTTAATAAACACCACCTTCAAACTATTCAAAATAGTTGTTAAGATAGTAAACTTAAACTGCTTATTCAAGAAATTGGCACTATCGCTAGCCGTCGTGGATTGAAGATTATTCAACAAATTGACATTTTCTCGCTAGTCCGCTGGCCTCACGGCCATCCCGAGCTCAAGTTCGGCGAGCATGGAGACCAACGTGTCACTGCTATTTCAACGGAACTACAGCTGCACCGCACTTCGTCCCCGGCTTTTCTAGAATCTACACAGCAGCAGCATCAAATCATATGAGGTTTTTCACAATCGCAATGCGAAAATAGCGTTAGTGCGCCGACAAACGTCAGTAATCTCACTCAAAGTAGATGCATTGTTAGTAATATTGATCCCTCCTCCAATATCTGCCACCCAGTTAAACATCAACGCATTTACTCTGAAACAACATCTCAATCCGTGGTATATAAAAACCCAACTAAAAACTCATTTGAAAACCAACCCATTGAAGACGATATGCTTCAAGTTGTTAGCATTCAAATATTGTGCCTACTAGAGTTAATATTCCCCCAATCTTTATTCACGAAAATTCAAACCATGCAGAACTTGTAAAAAACTTTAAAGAAATTTTGCAACATGAAGATTCCCAAACAAAAGTGCAAGGTCCCTATATAAAAGTGCAAGTGAAAACGATTAATGATTTCTTCTCTCTCCGAAATAGTTTTTGTGAGAAAAACATTCTCTATAATACATTCAACGACCCCACAAAATACACTATTTCTTTTACCATTAGAAATGTACCAACATCTTACTCCACAGACGAAATTCAAGACCAATTGTCAAAAATGAACTTCCCAGACATTACAGTAATTCGAATTACAGTAATATGAATAAAAAACCTTGGCCTCTTTGCGATATAACGCTCACCAAATCACAAGTTGCGCAAAATATTTATGGTCTACAGTACTTATTCAATGCAGTTGTCGAGGTTGAAGAAACATGTCAGCGTCACGGACCTGTTAGATGCCGTAGTTGTCAATATTACTGGTGTACCAAAAAAAACTGTGGACTTCCAAATCGTTGTGGTCACTGTGCCTCTGAAAACTACACTACATCGGAGTGTGCTACGCAAAATCTTGCTTTCGCCAATTGCAAGGAACCTCATACCTCATCTAGGCACGACTGTTCGTATTATAAAAATGTTATACATAAGAAAGGTATACCAACCAGACCAAGCCGAAACTACAGTCATTCTACCGATTTTGTCACTAACCATAATCCTCCCCCAAACCCTTCTCCACAACCAAACATACGCCCTCAAACATCCAACTCTCATCCACAACCTTCATCCTCTCAAACACTCTACTCCGACAAAGTAAAAGCAAGCTCACAACCTAGCTCACAAAAGTCATTTCAAGCTCACTCACTTTGACAGATAATTATTCAACACATACAGACTTTAATCACCACCTTATTAAATCACCTCATCCCTATCATCCCAATTAATTACAAAACTATTCCATTAAACAAATACTCTCATAGAATGCCGATGGCGTAAGGGAAAAGATACCATTACTAGCACACTTTCTGCAAACTAACCATATCAGCGTCGCTTGCATTCAAAAAACCCACCTCACTCCAACAAACCGATTCTTCATCCATGTCTAATATATTTACAGATTCGATCGACCACATACTCGCAATTTTGTAAAAAGAGGTGGAGTTGCAATATTGGTCAAAAATAGTATAAAACACTACCAATTGCCGTCCATAACAAATATATGTTACAAAAATGTTCGCGTCGCCATCAATACAAAAGATCATGAACTATGCATTGCCTCAATACACACAAGACCTTATAAAATCTTTAAAAGGGGTGATTTAAAACATTTTCTAAGCTCAACAGCGCAGATCCTACTATTGGGGAATTGTAATGCAAAACATACAGTATGGGGAAGTCAACTCATCAACTATCAAAATAATCTCTTACTAAACAACGTAACAGCTCTTATCCTTACCATACATTTGCAGGACTCCCCTACGCATTACCCCATACAATGCAGATTTAAGCCTTGATATAATTGACTTAGATTTATCAAAAAAACTTAAATAAGTTTATAAATGTCATTGTATGCCAGCATTACCATATGACCATCGACCTTTGACATATGACACATTCAAACTTAGTGTCAAATATTGCACCACCCACTGAACCGTTACGTACAAGCGCTCAAATAGATCAATCAATTCAGAAATTTAATCACTCAATCCTGGATGCCATAGACCTATTAACACCCTCACCTATTCATCATGATAATAGACCTCCTAAACCTACAACTCTTCACAAACTCATTATACATAAACGCCAAATACGAAATTACTGGTTAAAACGATGTTCCCCTTTCATAGAATTAAAACGATGTTAAAACGAAGTTAAAACGATGTTCCCCTTTCATTTAAATTTATTAGTAAAAATTGTTCACAAATTTCTCTCCATAATAAACGAAAATTATCTGCATCATCAGAGAGCAACAGCAAACCATAGGAATTCATGTTTATGGACCAAAACCAGGCGGCTTCTAAGAAAACAATCGATTATCGCCCCACCAGAAACTAATAACGGATGTGCACATTCACCAGCTGATAAAAGACAAGTCTTCAGTGAATATCTAGTCAAAACGTTTGCGCCACACCCGACTTTTGATCTAAATAGTGATCAATCAATTCTAAAATAAACAACTGTAAACCAATCACAGTTCCTCACCCCTTCAAATTCATATCCCCAACTGAGGTAGCAGAACATTTTGCACGTTCAGCTCCAAAATTATCTATCGCGCCCGACCTCATCTCTACATACATATTAAAGCAACTCCCGTTCAAATTAATAACACGCAAAGCAGCAAGGTTTAATGTAGCCTTCCGTCTCGGCTACTTCCCATCCTTATGGAAAAGTGCTAATGTTCTACCAATTGTGAAGTCTGGAAAATGCCCAAATGTTCCCTCTAGTTACCACCCGATCAGTTTGCTTTCATCTACCAGTAAAATATTTGTAAAATGTTTACTCGTACGACTGAATTCTTATTTATCCTCTGTTGGGACAATTCCACATCAATTCGGATTTAGAACCCTTCTATCTACCAACCATCAAATATTGCGTCTAACTGAAGAGCCTTTCATAGTTCTCAACACACAACTGATCTTTTCCTAGACATAGAAAAGGAATTTGATGCAGTATGGCATCCTGGACTTATATACAATCTGCAAAATCTTGGTCTTCCCCAATATCTATTAAATATAATTATCAGCTTCCTATCTAATTGCTCTTTCCAAGTGCCACTGCCAAATTCATATTCTAAATCACACCTAATCTTAGCTGGAGTCCCACAAGGGGCGGTAATATCACCCACTCCTTTTAACATATTTCTCTCCGATATCCCCACTGTAAATGAAACATCTATAGCTCTCTGCGCAGACGATACAGTAATCTTCAGTGCCGACAGTAACATTGACAGTGCCGTTGCAAATATCCAACAACATCCCAACCAAATATCGTCCTGGGCCAGTAAATGGCATATCAAACGAAATCCATCAAAGAGTGTAGCAAAAATATTCATCATGCGCAAACCAACCACACCATCTCCACTCTCCTTTCATTCAAATTCCATTCCGTGGCTCTCACATAATACCCCCGTTAAATACCTAGGAGTTTTCTTAGATACAAGACTAAATTGGAAACAGAATATTCATCATCGACTCGCAGTAGCCACTAAACGAGTTCACCAGCTATATCCCTTATTGAAGTACTCATCTTCACTACGTATCCATCCAGGTATCCATCTGTATCGTTCTAATATCCGACCTATCCTTTCTTACGCAAGCCCAATATGGGGTGCAACTGCTAAATCTAATATCAATGAAATTCAAATATTTCAGAACAAAATGCTCCGCAAGATAGATAAAGCACCTTGTATTATCCCGAACTCACAATTGCACATATAACTTCGTATTCAACCCATTCAAACTTACTTCCAACAAATAGTTTCAAAATTTTACAAAAACATCGCTTCTATTCCTTTCGCTCAAAAGTACAAACCAGGAAAACATTTTCCGCATGGGAAGCGCATCAAAAGAAAGCTCCTCAGACATATCTAGCATTTAGTTTTTAAAACTGTATTGTGACACATATATTGTAAATATTTATAACCTGTACTGTATTCCAAACCTGCTGCCAAATACCCAAAAGCCTGAAAAGGAAAGAAATAAAAAAATCAAGAAATTTCCATTTATCCTTGAAGTTTCCAGTTATATTCGCAAAGGGAAAAGAGAAAAAAAAATTCCTTTGCGCCAAAGAAATAATGCATAGCGAGTTTTGTTTTTGTGAATACACAAATAGAGTTTATTATTATGCATATTCAGAAAGATTTTCAGACGTACTACCCATAACACGAAATTGTGCAGCATTTAGATAATAATTAACATTTATATTAATTCATATATCACAAAACAATCCACCAATATAAACGAGAAATGGGAGGACACTTGTTCAAATGTGAAAAATAGTTCATTCAGTTGTCATTTAGTATCTTATAGGTTTATTCTCATAGTAAATTGGATATATCAGTCTCTCGATTCGACATGTCTCGTCTTTGACTCAAGAACATCCCTTCTTTAAAATTATATGCCTCGCATCGACATCTCCTGTTGAAATCTTGAATCTTTTCAAAAAATTCAGCAGAGTGTAATGCTTGTCTCTACTTCTTACTTCGAATCTCTGAATCCCTATACAACATCTTCCAAGTCCCGAAGGCTTTCAAAGACGAAAGTATTCGTTTCCTTCAGGAGGAATGATTTTGCGACAACTTCCATTCTATGGGCGCAGAAGAGAAGAAAAGATGAATTAGGTAATGAAGAATTCGTTGTATGAGAAAGTAATACTGCAGAGGGGTATCACGATTTCGTAATTTATTCTTTAGTTCAATGGAAGACAACAGTTTCATTATATTGAATACAGAGACTGCACGTAAAATATTGTTTTAATTTATTTTAATATCTATTCTCTAATATCTAAAATCACCTACATTTTATGATTTTACACAACTATGCATTCTTAAATCACCATTCATCCTAAAAATATTCATTAATATTGATGGTTTCGTTGTATGTGAAATTTAAATTAGAAACCTTAATGCGTTTTCTGAAAAAGAAATTTCCTTTTTACTCATCTGAGTTTAGGAATGTATTCAGAAAATATCAGAAACTTTTCGAGACAAGTGAATTAATAAAAAAAAAATATTATTATCTATTATTATTATGAAATAATATAAATATTACTACAATAACCGTCCATAATATTATTAGCAATATTTTAATTTGATTATATCTGTTCATCCGTTGAAGGTCGTAAGTCTTTGTTTATTTTCTTACTAAAATAATTAATTTGATGTTACATGTTACGAAGTCCTGGGTCTCAAATTCTTTTATTGTGATGTTTGAAACAACATATATGATATTTGAAGACAAAACTTTTCAATCTTCAGAGAGTACAATCTTTTCTAGAGTATTAAAGAAAAGAGGGAATTATAAATACTACTTTCGCAAGGTGATTCTGTTGAACACATAGGTTAAGAGATAGATTCCCCTTTACATTTGCCCACTCTTTCAGCAATTATCTGAGTAGAGTCCTATGTAATGATAATTTTAACGTAATAATATTAATATTCTTTATTCAACAACACACAGACAGACGCAAAATTAAAGCACTACAAAACAGTAATTCTTCCAGAAGCAACCTACGCAGCCGAAACTATGGTAATAAATGGTCATTCCAAAATTATTACCATAATAGAAAAACAGGAACGAAAGATCCTAAGGAAAATTTACGGGGCAGTCAATAAGAACGGCATTTGGATGAAGAGACCTCATAATGAACTCTATCAAAGGACCAACATAATTACGGAAGAAATTAGAAAACGCCGAGCAAAATTTTACACTCACATCTACAGGATGGAGAACTCCCGGACGGCAAAGAAACTACTTGACATCATTACAAAGAGTAAATGTGGCACCGAATGGCTGAAAGAAGTCCAGAGTGACCTGCAACAGATCGACATAGAAAATCTGGACGACCGCACCGAGTGCCGGAACAAAATAGCAAATGTCAAGTTTGAGCAAAGAACATTACGACAACCGGGGAAAAGGTGGACAGATGAACGGAAGAAAGAGCATTCAGAGAGAATGAAGAGATTTTGGGAAGAAAAGAGGAAAATCATCAAAAGATAAAATCGTGTATTCAAGTTCAATCGCTCTCCTAAAGGGGAACAATCGCCATAATAATAATAATANATATATATATATATATAATTTTTAGATAAAGCTAACCCGGCGTGATAAACGTGAGAAATGCATAGACACAAACCAGCGAGGTGTCATCACTTAGAAGTCTTGGCAAGGGGACGACCGAAGATAAAAAGAGTCGCGTGGAACTTACTGTTCACTTTGTGTTTCCGCCGTGACATGGCGACACAATCGATGGGAGTCTCGCGCAGTTGGGAGAGGAGGATGTGTAGGCAGTTTATGTGGAACGAAAGAAGTTGGATGAACGAAGCTAGTGAGCGTTGGCTTTCCGCAGTTGCGAACGTTTCTTATTCACTTGATGATGCTCCTAGATGGAAACAAAGATCTAAGTCTAGTTTCCTTCATTCTCTCCTCTTAGTATTGGGAGAGTTTTCGTATTTGTTAATATCTACATGAAATAAAAGACGTGTTAAAGAACAAGATTTACATATCCATTTTTTTCCTTTTATGTTTTAACGCATATACGCGATTATCAATAATCCATTTGCCGGTCATTAGCTACTCGTAATTGCATCGAGTTGTTCGGCGTAACATTTTAATTATTAATTTCTCATCATCATACGTGAAACTGCGGTGTGCATGTAGAATATTTTACGTCCGATTATTTTACAACAACAAAAACTATTTATTATTATTCTTACTAAAGCATTCAGAGAATAGATTTACGTTCGAGTTCAGTTTTAACTTAATGAGTACATTCTTTTCGGAATAATGTTAATTAATTTCGAAATAATGTTAATTAATTTCGAAATAATGTTAATTAATTTCGAAATAATGTTAATTAATTTCGAAATAATGTTAATTAATTCGAAATAATGTTAATAAATTAAGTTTTATAACACTGAAAAATCATATACTTTGTCAAAAAAGTCGATATACCTCAACGTAAATTTTTATTCTGCCTTTGTATATTTCATCCGCCAAACTTTTAGTTTTCGTAGCACGCTGATAAAAGTACAGACATAGGCCGGTGAATAGTTCAAAACACCGTAGAACAGAATGATGTATAATACTGGACGGAGGAAACAAAACAGTCAACCTTCTGAACAGAGATATGTCTGTTCAAAATACCATGCCCGAGTCAAATATTGAGCAAGCTTTAAATTATTGGAGGAATTCTCGAAATATGAATTATTCCTATTGTCATTACGGTATAAATGCTCTTACCACATTATTCCGGTAGTCACCAATTGAGTGAGTGTAAATTTATTTATTATTCCCTAAATTGTCGAGAGACAAAATAATTTATCAAATTAATTATTTCCACGGATCGTATGTAGGATTTTTGCGAGATATTTGTGCTGATTAACATTATATATATATATATATATATATATATATATATATATATATATATATATATATATATATATATATATATATATATATATATATATATATNTACAGGTAACCGTGTATCGCGTTCACCTGCGTTGAATCGGCCTCAAAGGTAATCAGTATTTTCAAATGCTTGCGTAATGGTGAATCATTTGCCTGTGGCGCTTAAAGGATATAAAATATTATCATTATTTCAGGGTGGGTATTGCAGTTTGCCATGCGTGTCATAACAGAACAAATTTGTTTCACTGTTATGAAAAGTGCTGTTCGTACGCGCGGGGCTCTGCTCATAACTGGGCCCGCTCAATTTTTAACCTAATCTAATAGCTACCTGAGTTCACACTATCCTGATGCTATCAAGTGATAAACTTTTACTATGGAATTTATAGACCATGCACTTCACTCACTAAATCAAATCTATTTTTACAATATAACGTTTCAAAAAGGTATACCCTGAATATAATCAGGTCTTTAACTAGCTTCTGCCCTGAAAGTTATCAGATATCATCTTTTGTACGAAACTTAATATCCGTTCACCTCACAAACCATCTCAATTTCCCTGTCCCATCAACCTTTCCTTCCTAGCTACACATTTTATCCTGTACAACAACCACATATTTTATATCCATTCACATCGATCGTCACTACTCGCACATGTCAATTGCCTAGACCCTCCCAATACAAATAAGTACGTAACAACTAGTTACAATAATTAAAAAGGTAAACTTATATTCTATCCAACTTCGACAGATGATCCGATATTTCCCTAGTGCCTAACAAAAATGTCCTTTTATCTCCGAGTATTCGGCAACGAGCACACACTGCAATCGTATTACCGCCGAGACACGACGGCTGCATAAAAGCAGGTCATCACCTGATGGCGACGGAGCAGTAAAATGGTTCACGCTGTAAAACAGTCCTTGGCACGACGACTTCACGGCGCAGATAGCATCTTACACAAATGAACATCCGCGGTAACGGCACCATACTGAAGTCACCAAGAGCAATCAACTACGAAATCGATACTTGTTTCTTCTTATGGTTTCGAATGAAGAACTTTTCGCTATTAAAGCCAGCAATTAGAGAGGACAATAACATAATGACAGGAGATGAAATGCGAGAAAAGTCTTTCCCCGGGAGCTATGAATGGAAGTGAATAGACCTTTTTATTCTCTCCTTTGCCTTGGAAACTACTACATTGATTTTACTGTTTTACTAGCTCTCGCACGTGTAGAGTGTCAAGAATCCAAATGGAATTTTTACAACATTCTTTGGATGGTATAAAAGTAATTTTCGGGTGGAGAATTACTCATTTAATCATATTGGTTTTCGAACACTTTAATGTTGCTCATATAACTTACAAAATATCTAACAATACTTGAATTGTTCGACAGTAAAACAAGGTATCCAAAAAGTAGTTGAAAAATATACGTTGTCATATAAGACGCATTGGTGAAATTTTGCAAAATGAAGAATAATGCGGTATGTTAACAGATAGCTTTCGAGCAACACGATATTACTCTAATCCAAGTCAGTTTCGTGTTAATCATGAAGAAAATAGCTATTTTCTGTGAAGATCGAAATTTTTTATATCCGAACAGTTCACTTCATAATGTACAATAGATGACAGTTGTAAAGTCCAACAGAAAATGGCCCAACGTTGCCAAAGCTAAATAATATATTCACACGAATTTTTCATTTCAACAAAATATTGTTCGCTATAAGTTAATTATACCGTTATGCATGTACTTATGTTGTTCGGTTATAATTATATTGTTCATCATAATCCTTACCATCTCTCCAATATAATGACCCAACAAAAACATCTTAAATTGTTACTCACTTTTTAAATAGAGTTCAAACTGAAATATGGGTCCGTACACATTAAAGAAACTAACTCGTTCTGCGACGACAAAACCCATAAAAACTCTTTCTTGGTTTGGTTACAGAGAATGTTAATTGTGAATGTGAATCATTTTGTATATCTATTAGTTTATTCCTTGCCGACGATTTGATATTGAAATATGATAACTTTCGGTCTGGTGATAATGAGGACGAGCCGGGTATCGAACCCGGGACTGCTGCTATTCGATTCCCAGTTCGTCGCCATTTTCACCCTACCGAAAGTTACCACATATCTTCTCCACGTGTAGGGTACACGGAAGAAATATATGCATGATAGTGAAATAGTTTATTAATCTTTATGTTTCTTGAGAAATGATTTTATCGAACTTCAAGACTGATCTTAAGTCAAGGAACACCGAGAGAATCACAAAAGCAGGAATTTACACAGAAGAACTTGGAATAATTGATGGGACGACTTGTTAGAAGTTTTGTTTGACGTACTACATTTTGGAAGCAAATGACTGTGGCAAGAGAAGAATTAATGAGTTGTTATCCCGAACTTCTGTTGTTAAAACCAACGAATAAATGACGTACTTTCTAAGAACATAACAGCTCATCTAGAACTAAGATATTTACAGTAACTGTTTCTTAGACAAAATGAACGAGGACAATTAATAATCTGGGCAAGTTTCTAAAAATTACACGCATTGAAATCATAACAATGGTCATAATTTTACGTTTTAAAAGTTGTATAGTGCAACTGGTATTACAGGTTAAAATGTAGATACCACTGAGTACAAATATTTTGTAGCTTTCATTTCGTTATCCCATAAAATGTTTGAATTAAGATGAAAATTTAAAAATTTGTAACTTTTATAAAGCTATAATTGATTTCTAAAGCAATGGCTAAGTATTAACTCCAATTAAGTATTAAGATTCTACGAAACATGTATCCATTGACTCCCTCCCTGCACTCCCCCCCCCCACACACACACACACCAAACAATTTTTTTTTAAATTTACGCCAGTGTCGTGCTGAATGTGCTTTTTAAGTGGAATCTGGTGATGTAATTAACACATCTGTATTAATATATTACTTAAACGATGTGCATACTTCACGATACGTCTACCGCAATTACTATGATTTGCGAAACACAATTGTCCTCTGTAAACGTGCAACACTCAACTTCACATATTTAATTATGATAATTGCATTGACGGAAAGACAATAGCGGAATATTTAATTCATTGTTCATTTCTCACGACTTATTATCGATCATTTTTATCGTTAATTTAAAAGTAGTATCAAAAAATGCTAAGAAAGGTCTATGATATTGACTTGATATTTGCTCTTGGTTCTTGAAATACTTTTGGTATTTGATTTTTTTTTTAAATTATTACCCATGCGGTATATTTATTTCACGAAATATATGCATGAAGATATACTATTCGCTTCCATTGGTGAAGAAGGAGATGGGAATAACCGTAAGAGATAGTTTATCAACAGGTCGCGCAGCGAAAAATTAATACTCACGCGAAGAAAGGAGCGGAATGAAAAATGAATCATTCGAGTTTAGGGCGATATATCATTAAAGAGGAAATGAAATATAACAGTGGAAGAGATAATAATATATGTATTTGTGCGTAGAGAAATACGATGAATCTTCCAAAATATACCTGTTTGCTACATTAAGTGTTGACGAATATGTGTTATATTCGATGTGAAAAGATATCACAATTGACGGGGTGAGTGGATGAAGGGGGTATGTAACAGTGTGTTTTGAGATATTTAAGTTGTCTTTGCGGTACTTTTTTTTTGTTATTATTTTATTAAGTTCTTACTAAAATATACTATACATAGAAGTGGTAAAAATTTTATTCAGTATGAATTTTTGTTTTAAGAGAAGTTTAAAAATTAAATTAAATTATGTACTGTACATACCACCATAGATACTAATATATGGTATATAAGGAGGAGGTTTATGATATTTTATATTACATATCTCCTTTATCCGCTAGAGATATATTTGGTAAAATTAAATGACTGCAGAAAGAAGGAGGTATGTGGTAATTTAAATTAGATACATCCTTCTTCCAATAGAAATATACTTTGTTGTTGTCACATACCTCCTTCATTACACTAGTATCTAGCTTAATAAGGCTCCTAGAGAGTTGTTTCAAGTACCTAAAAACAGGTCAACTTACACCTTTCTCATCCCTGACAATAACTCAATTTGAAGAAACATGTTACATGTCTCCTTCATGCACTCACCCCTTCAATATTTAATTACAACATTCCTTCATCAGGTTTTACGATCTTAAGAAATTTATCGGAAAACTGGAAAATGTTCAGTGACATACACAGAAGACCTCGCTTACACAGAAGACTAAAGTCGAATCTACACCATCGCCGAAAAGTGCTAAAGAAGCGAAATTACAACCATGAAAGCGGAGTGAGAGGATTGGGCTGCGTGATGGAGAAAAGAGACGTAGGGAATATATGAATGTATCGTAAGAGATATTAGCAAGGAGAGGAAAGACAAAAATACAAACAAAATCACAGAAATTACAAAAAAAAAATCTTTAATATACTTGACAGATTCTAAACAAATTAAATTTAGTGCATTGAATATAATATATTACGTATCATAAATGAGTTTTAAATTGTTCATTGAAGTAAAGAAGAGCGAAGATAATATTGACACCGAATTGGCACTTATTAAAAACGGAATTTGAAGTATCAAAACTAGCGAGATTAACGTGTTAGGAATGAGAAAAGATAAATCGCAATAATGTTTCAATGCTAAACAGATAAAACATGGGGATTTTTTCAAAAACCAAATTATATATGGAAATGATACGAATTCAGGGGTATTGAAAATCCAAATTGCTTAAAAGAGAAACATAAATTGATACAAATGTTAAAGGATGGGTGGAAGAACACGATTGAAAATCTGCGGTTTTACTGTACAAAGAGAAGAGGGCTTTGTGGAGAAATGGTAATGGACAACGCATGTATTCTACATGGTGATCTGCTACCATCACGATCTGCTGACTATCAAAATGGCTACGAGTGTGTCACTCATCCACTTGGCATCGCAACATGCATTAAGCCTTCGTTTGTTCATCCATTCATCTCCTGCTATATTCGACATGTGAAGACTAGTAAACCTTTTGATATGTGTCCATGTTAAACCAATGTTTCATAATACTATCATTCATTCCCATCATTAAAATCCCACGTCCTCAATTATTAACCCTTTGAATCACACATTTGCATCTCATCAGCACATTGACTTCGACGATCCCTAATCTAGGTTATAGTTATATCTCTATGAATATGAGGTTAGTAGCACTGAAGATTTTTTAAAATAGGGAATGTGATACATTGATGCGTTTTACATCTAGTTCACTTTGAAGACAAAGTATGCAGATAATATGCCTTTACTGTTTTAAACACTCTCAATGGACACTGGAATAGAGAAACTCGCGATTATTTTATTTTCATTATTGTATAGACTCTTCTTTAATCCACTTATTCTAAGGGCAATTTTCACAATGCAAGGCATTAGCTGTGCATCTCGTGTGAAATAAATTTATTATAGAAGTCTGTTGCAGAATTCCGAGTTTCTATCTTCAATTTCGTTTAAATGGTCTGATATAAACTATTCGGTAGACCAAAACACTACCCCCAGTTCTATCCTCTCAATCGATGTTTTCGTAACCTTCCCTCTCGATCAGCTGCGATAATCGAGTGCAGTCTGCATTTAGTTATCTCCAGTGACGCGTTCCCACCCCACCCTCTCAACGCGTGAAGTGTCCGATTTCTACAATCCCTCTTTCAATTACAATCCCCAACTCCCTTTCCGCACATTAACACTTCCATTACTACTCACCCGACCTGCCATTCGTCTTCTCGTATTTCCGCGCATTCGAATGCATTCTGTCCCTTCCCCTCCCCAACTCCCTCCTCTATCCCCGTTCCACACGGTCGCACGGGGGTATGTGTGGCACAGACCGACCACTGGGGCAGTGTTGACGGGTCCATTACCACCCTGTGTGCAGGTAATGCATTTTATATTGTAATTAGTTCCGTAGCGCAAACAGAGGTGGCAGCACTGCGGCGCGGTGTGTCGTGTCGCCGACGCGTTAGGGGCGCGGGAGCTGTTGAGGCAACCCGTCGCACGAAACAGGAAGTGGGAGAGAGTTTGAGGTGGAGGAGGAGGAGGAAGGGAAGGTATTGTTTTGGTGTGTGTTGATGAGGAGGGAGGAGGGAGCGGGAATGGGTCACGTGGCGTTCACGTGGGAGGTTTCGGTCGCTTAGGGATTAGGGGTCAAGGGAATTGTGATGAAAGGGATGGAGCATTGGAGTCTTGAGTTAGTGAAGTTGTGAGATCGATTTCAAGTCACTTCAATCTTGATGACTGGTCATTTTGGCTTTTAGCAGCTCATTTGGGGATATCGGTACAGGTAAACTTGAAAATATACTAAGAACTATACCGTAATAGCCTTATTTCTTTGAAAAATTCTGAAGTTTTAAAGCTTGAAGCCTTGCTTAAGTCTTAAGAATAACAAATGATATTTGCATGTGTATGGGAACTGATAATGAATATATTTCATTTATTCGTGATAACATGATGATCAAACTCAATCTCGAATCAATTATGAAATTTGAGATAGATGGTTTTAACGCAATCACCATAAACGCTTTTATCAACGATAAAATGCATATTCATACACATTATTAAATACCTATCTCAATGTGACGTGTCTTAATAATTTGTCGTAAACACATCATTTCTTCATATTCATCACATTTATTCTCTGATAGAATATCTTTAACTTTTCCTACTCAATTGATAATAACTCTTGTCATAACATTACACTTATATTGATCATAGAATAAAATAATTTTTATATAAACTAAAATTATAAAATTTGGCAAATATTTAAGATTTTGAGCAATCAAATTACTGGTGAAATTAATGTGACAGTTAACTTGTCTTCCCGTACAATGCGTGACAAAAACCATTTACTTCCGTTAAATATCGCAAGAGGGATTTTAAACTTTTATGTAAGCTCCAATTTGCGATTCTTCTAATTTTTTTCTATGGAGGGTTCTGGTGTTTTATTGTACGAAATGGTCTTTAACAAACATTTTAAAACTCGTTAATTGCAGTATAGACACAAACATCGTAAATGGGATATGATAAGCGAACGATGGTACAGAAGGACACAAGTTGCCATGTGGGAAACCGTTCTATCTTCCTTAAAACTGAACCCTACGACAATTCGAATTTAAATCGAATCATATACGAATAAAAAATGAGTAGATAAAGAGCACAATTACGATTCTACAAAGCCCAGAAAATAATATTTGTAATAATAACTCATTCATGACAGAAAAAAAGGAATCTTTCCGCCAAAGGTATGAATACGTGGGCAGTGTTTCTCCGTCAGCGTCCTGAGAAATCAGCTGTCAGTGCACTGCCCATTGGTTACACGTCTGCCATGTCAGTGTTTGCACTAACGAAAGCTATGGCAGTGTTCGTGAAACGTCATATTCGTCAGTTAACGCTTCCCCCTGGTGTCACGCGTAGCGTATTCGCCTCTTATACGTTAATATTGTCTTCTACCAAACGATACGAGAGTACAATATTTACTAAAAGTCTAAAAGAGAAAGGAAGACTGTCTAGCGTATAAATAATACGTAAACAGTTTTTATTTTATATAAAAAATATATTCAATGAATTCAAAAGTTGGAGAAATAAATATAGAAATAGGAGAGAATTCATTTATGGAGTACCTCCTTGCTAATACCCATGGCTTGACTTGAGTAAATCTCGGAATATTTGCACACACTCTTACATAGGTTAGTTTAAATAATATACATTAAACTACATGAAAGTGCAATGAACTGTGTAGGAACAAACCGCGTTAATCATACTACGCTCAACTCGTTCATGTAAATTGTGATGATGTATAGTTATACGAGGAACTAAACTAGTATTTATATAATGAAATTACAAAGTAGCAAATGAATAACTGAATTTATTTCAATTAAAGATGTAAAGTTCACTTTATGTTATTTTATACTCCTGAAAATATTAAATACATTTTGCAGAAGAGGAGGGTATTTGACTCCCTGTATATAATACAAAGTACACATTTAATACCAATTTAAATTTAAAAATGTCTATATTAGCATTTCAGTAGAAATTGACATACGACCTGGGCGAACAGGTGTAGTAGAGGAAAGCAATCCTGCGACCACAGCTGGATATTCCTCACAGTCTATACACAAAAAATAACATTAAAATTAACACCACACCATGAATGACTTATGAGGGGAGAAAACCTAGAAACTCAGAGTTCATTTTACATCTCCACAATTCTCAACGAATCAGCAACAGTCTGGCAATTTTTGTCTGGAAAATGTTTGTAGAGCTTATACGTGACTACGAAACCAGAAATAAGGTGTACCGGCGCAGTCTTTGTTGTACGCGATAGCGAGGATATGCTTAATCCTCTGTAGATTCATGGAATGAATAGCATGCTTATTGAGTGAAGTGCATGGAGCCATTACAGAAGGTCAGTTTTCAAGTTAATTTTTGACGACTTTTCGAGGTCATTATCTATTTTCTTACACTATTTCTTAATCTAATAGATGAATTTCAAGCGGCAGCGAGTTTTCTGTAGTGAAGTGTTTCGCGTAAAACCCCACTGTTTCTAAACCTGAAGATAACTCCCGAAAAGATGCAAAACCGAAAGCAATTTTGTTACTATATAAAAAGAGATGTTGAAAATGTTATGTGACCACTAAATGTTTAGAAATTAATTTAATATATCGTGATAAATTGGATACAGAGACCGAGAACAGTGTAGAGATTCTTTACCCGTCAAAATTTTCTTCCATACAAAATCATCAAGAGATACAATATTTTGTTTTACATTTATATTCTTCTCTTATCTATTTAATATTTCCTGGAACTAAACATAACAAAGGACATACACACAAAGGCTATTTTCAGAATCTTTCTACGAGTCTACGCCATATTTGTTTGGGGGTCACTCGTTAAAAATCATTTCCATATTGCGACTGGAATACTATGCAAGTCGTCTACCACTCCACAGCTCTAAGCTCTTCCCCATTCTCTCCTACCCAATCACAGCCTCCCAATGATTCTTCCATTAACTGAAAACATAAATTTAATTACCGCAGCCGTATAAATGCATTCTTCCCTTCCACCCTAACCGTAAAAAAGGCTAAAAATTGAACAAATAATTCAATATGTCATTGTCCGCACATAATACTACAAAGCAATATATACTACTGCACTCTCCAGCACGTCGACCTTTTGTTTCAAATAAACTACACCATTAGTGAAAAACAATCCATAAAATTCGCTTTTGTCAATAACTCATAAAATATGCACGCACCATCGGAACTCGTTACATATACGAGTATAAACGACGCTATAACGAGCGCTGCTTATCTGGGCCATGCATCTGCGTGGGTTGGGGAGAGCGGTGGGTATTGTTTGCAAATAACATGCTTCTCCAATGGAGAACGGATTTCGCGAATTTCGAATTAACAGAGGAACGTGATTTAAATCTCCGTCACGACGCAACCTCTTTTAAAATTAGGTCATATTTCCACCACGAACACTACTAAAATTAGGATGCACATTTTTTTTAACCATGAAGACTTATACAAAACCAGAAATATGATTAGTGAAATTTTTCCTCATTTGAGGATTAATTACTACAAATATGTAGATGCCTAATGAAATACAATGCACCAGTTTGTCAGAATTTCTGTATGCAGAACCACGGCTAATCATGAACAGTATGAAAACTGTTTAGGAGAATTAATGAACTTAAATGACTTTGCTGTGAAGATAATTTAATAAAATCGAATATTTAATTTAAAAACTTAGTTTTAACTATTTGCGAAAAAAAATGGGTCTAGGTTCAAAGTGTCATTTTTTCTAAAACAGTCATCTGTTCAAAAAATTAAAGAAAAGTAAAAAAATATTACAATATACTAAACTATACGTATTATATAAAATAAATAAGAATAATCTTTAATGTGTAATAAATCAGATACTGTTCTGACATTTTTCATTCTTACTCCAAACTTTTGGATTGGTTCAATACGAAACCTCGCTTACAAACAGTTTATCTTCCCACCCCTCAAGTACGACCGCTAAGTGTCGCTTCGACTCGTTCTGTAACTAATGCGTGATGCAATATCGAATAAACTTTTCGTAAAAGTTCCCAAAGAAGATGTATCATACCGCTAGACCACCTGTACTGACGTGCAAACAGCTATGAATTATCTGAGAAAATTACTATGAATATTCCATGAATCATAAAATGTATGTCTTTATCTGTGCTATATCTCAAACACACAGAAGTTAAGATATAGTAGAGATAAAGAAAGACGCGTCTATTGTTACTTACCCGTCCATTGAAAGATCTCTGGGTCTAACGTATACTTATTATCTACGGCTATTTGTTTATAAATAATGGATCGAGCTTGCTTATTATGTTCGCTTCGTATAATTAGTGAAGGTATTTGTATTGTATTGGTGTGTTTGAACTTTCATTTACAACCTTGAAGATATAACAAAATTTGCATATTATTTCATTATATTATTTAATTACCTAATCTCCAGAATTGTTAGTTCTTATACTTGTTTTGTTTTGAATTTTTAGTTATATTTTAGTACTACTTATGAATTTTTAGTCCTTATACTTAAGTACTAATTGTTTCAACTCTGACAGACGCATAAACACCACCCGTCAATCATCTCTGAACGACAAGTCTCTAAAAATTTCTATTCAATCGACATTCAAAGTCAAACTCTCCCACAACAGGCCCTGAAGGTATATGGGGTTCGCGGAAAATAGATCTCCGCAATTACTTGACCTCGGTACTAGAAGGAAGAGATGTGGTCAGTACCTCGCTCCGACCGGTTTGATCCCAGGATAGACCCTGGTACTTATTTTACAGCAGGCTGAGTAGACCTGGGAGCCAGTCTGGATGTTGAGGTGTGATGTCAATCCCCACCTCACCGGGGTATGAACCCCAGCCATGCAGCCAGCAGCTCAGAGCTCTACCCACTGAGCCACGCTGACTCCATTCAACCGACATTACGAATAATAAATGACTACTAACAACATTTCGATATTACGTCATCATCTTCAACACATCGTCCTCCACACTACTTCCTTACTCATCGTCTCGGCACTGTTTTTCTTATCATAATGCAAGAATTTCCCGCTTAAGCTCCGTATTAATGCCTAACCACTTAAGAGTCTCATTCTTGTGTCATATGCATGGGTCGATAATTATTCAATTAAAAGGATTTGATTTGGCTTCGATTTGAATTTTACTTCGTGAAATGACAGAGCTGTGCCACTGATAGTTCCGGGTCACGTGGGTAGGAGTCGTTGCATGCGTCTTTGCATACCTGCGCAGACTGATTGAGTGCTCTACATAGAGGAAATATCAACTGACGACCTGGAGAGATCGAAGTATGACAGAACGCGGAATGATTGAGTTTAGAGAAGATCGACGGGGACTCGGGAGAGCATCTCGGATGATGACAAGGGATGAAGTGAGGTTGACGGGCACGCAGAGCACGAGGAGAACTTCATGTTTCATGACAGAGAAGCTGTGTATCCTAGCGGTCGCTTCTTTCTTTGTCAACCAGATTAAAAGTTTAGACCATATCAACGTGTGCATATTAACCCCCACCCCCACCCCCCATCCCGAGAATCCATTACTTCTATATTGTCGTACGGGAACTAAGAGACGCGAGCTGTGTTTGCGAGGTCGTTCGTCCACGAGGTTCTTGGTTTAATGGCTACCCGAGATACGTATTACAGAGACGAATAATAATAGTCTGATCACCTGTCGTACTCAAACGGGAGTAAATAGTGAGAGGTACCAACACTACATTAATATAGTAATACAGACTAATGTGTGATATTGAAGCAATATTAGCGATACACAGTGAATTAGTGCAATGGATTGTACCTTCCTCATCCAGTATACTCGTACAAATAATAATATATAAGCTCCTCTAAAACAATACACTCCTTCGGAATTTTTTCTATAAATAATCTTTTCCTTAGATTGTTCCAAGATGAATATAGTATTAACACCAACATTGTGTTCTTCAGAATTTCTTCGGATATTTTCAACCATTACGAATTATGTATAATGATTCTTCGTAAATTACACATCACGTATTATTATCTTCCAAGTATTATTTATGCTACGTAATTACAACTTTTTACTTTGTTACCAAGAGTTTTGCAATTTACTTACTTCTACAATACCGTGTTAAATTTACTTTTAAGGTACCGGAGACAAATAATACTAATCTAACTTTAAATCAATTTTAACATAATTGTATGAAATTAAGAATACTAGTAGTGATGTGTAACCTTGAATAATTTTCATATCAGTAACGTCTTTTCAAAACCTTGCATTTGGCTTATTAGGTGTGTTCAATACCGTTCGTTCGATAAATAAGGTACTGGACGCAAAAATACTTGAATGAGGATAATGTCGTTTATTACACAATAATATATTTATTTACTGCAAATGGGCAGATCTTACCCGGCGGCAGTATATAAGGAAATACAATACAAAAAATACAAAAATACATATCACAGAACACTCGATTACAAATTGTTAAATAAATCATTAAACTATATGATTCAACTAATATTGAAGTATTAAATATAAAAACATTTTTCCTGAAACATCTAAATAATTGATAAAAAAAACTTATTGCACATTTTGTTTCACTGATGACCATACACTCGATTTACCCCTTTCGTGCACTACATATTTCCCATCCCACCTTTTCTAAATCAATTATTTCTCTCCTATCACTTCACTTCACAACCCACTATCACTCCACAAGCTTCCAATCTACACTGACGTACCCATTCATCCCGAACTTACCTAATCCTTTTAATTTGTCTGCTCCCCTTTTCTTAGAGCGATTTTGAATTTAAGAGAGGTTGCTGAGCCCGATAGCGCGCCCACGACATCCGCAGGCAAATTGTTTCAATTCCTGATTGATCTATTAAGAAACGGGTATTTTCCTACGTCTATTTTTGGTTTCCTTTCACGAATTTTGAAAAAGTGATCTTGTCTACCCAATTTAGTTGTTTTTTCTAAACGCTTTTTGACATCCCGCCACGCTGGTTGGTTTTTAAGTGTACTGAACAAACATCCCAGTCGCGCTATTTTTCTACGAATTTGGAGAGGTTATATTTTTATCTAATTATTTGCATTATTACCCATGTTTAAGAATTTAATCGCGTTTTTCTGATTTTTTTCTAATTCTTCTATTTAATATTTTCTATAAGGATCCCATACTGCCGATGCATATTCCAGTAGAGGACTAACAAGGGTTGTGTATACTAACTCTTTTGTTGTCGGATTACTGCCTTTCTTTAAAATTCGTTTAATGAAATTTAGAGACTTCCAAGCATTTCGCGCAACACTGTTAACCTGATCAGACCACTCTAAATTATTCTTAAACATGATACCCATATATTTGCATGAATTTGCTTCCGGTATTGGATATGAACTGCTTTCATAGGACCAATTTTGCCTTAAGCGGGTACGAGTGAAACATATTGCTTCACTCTTCTCTGAATTTATTTTCATGATATATAGTTACCCATTTGTGGACTTCAAGGTCTCGTTGCAATGTTATCTTAGAAATCCTAAAAGTCACATTCAAATCTGTTTATAAGCAAGCAAAAGGAATTAAACTAATAAAAATTAAACATAAAATAGTATCAACCTTCTTAACACACGCAACATAACTTTTTATATTTTTAAACAATTTTTCTTAGTTTAGCATTTTTATATAATAAAAATATATTAGCTATTTTTTATTTACAAAAAGATTATGTCAGAGAGATACTGAGGTTTTTGAGGTACGGTAATATGATGGCACGAGCGACTGGCATTCCAGCTAAGTGTTTGAGCTTATACTATGTGTGCGTGAGCTAAGACGCAAGTCATACAAATAAATATACATTTTCTGGAGCGTGGGCGTTATTTAACCGTAGACGTAAATTGCCGAGCCTACTTTACAGTTTCCTAATATTTTTCATTATGTGATCCATAATTTGAAAAATAAAAAAGTAATCAACGTTTTCTTTTAAACTCAACCTTATTTTCATGTTGTTTTTTTGAATAAATGTCTTCCAATCTTATTGAGTTGTGCAGACTTTAAAATCTTCGCTCGAGCCATCAAGTTTAAATTTAAAATTAATGAGGGCGTCGGACCGAATAATATTTGGATCCAATATCGCTTATAATTTATTTTAAATTACCAACTAAGAAAATTTCGATTCGTGAACCAAAAATAATTCATAATTTTTTTTTGTCTCCGTCCTATTACGATACATACAAATTAAATGGTGAATTTGTATTATTTTTTATTTTGATGATTGGTTCCACAAATTGATTCTGCATAACTACAGAAAAATATATAAATTATATTATAAAAATATAAAAAAATATAATTATCATCGTAAAAAGTATAATGATTTCGGAATTGATTACTGAATATTAACATTTTCCTCCGTCAAGTCAAAACAAATCAAATCTACCACTCGGCAAAATGAGTTTTCATTTTAATAACTAAAGATAACTGAACAAGTTTGAGTAATATATATTTTCTATGAAATATTTTAAGTGTAGCAATTACTGAAATAAATAACAGATCCGAAAACTAATTTAGTTTGGGTCCAAGTTTTGAGATAATTCGAAATTGACAGTATATTTTACCATTATGTAAAAGTAGTATGGGTTCAGAGATAACGAGATTTTTTCATGATTGAAATGAAAGATCGATTAATAAGGAATATATTTTTAATTTAGTAATATCATAAGGAATTTGCCAATTCCAACATTTTTCCATTTCGATCTCTATTGCGTGTTTTTCACCTCGACTTTTAATTCCACTTTCGACTTCGAATTTTTAGAAGTAACCTCTAAATTCTATCTCTATATTTATTTTTCAAACACTATTTACATTACTTAGCAAATCAGCAAATTAAAACTGTATCGTGTCAAAAAAAAATGTAAAAAGGGCATTTATTCAATGTGTTCAAATCCAAAATTAAAATATCCCCGAAAAGATCGTATTCAAACAATCATTTATATATTTATACTACTTCTGATCCCACTTGATTTCAGGAATAGTAAATAACAAATAGAACAAAAGTATATCGAAAAATATTATGTTTAGTGTATATTTTCGTCAAAATGACGAGCAATGAATATATAAATAGCCGCTATCATAAAATTAAAATTATATATCTTGTAAAACTTAAATATATCAATTACCCTTGGTCTTAGAATCGAAATGAGTGTTATAGACGAAAATATCGTGAATTTTCTACTAATATTGAGAGAAATGGATGTTTAATTTAATAAATTTAAATGTTGCAAATTGACGTATCAAGAAATACATTTTATTCAGCGTACACACAAACCTATGATAATGTCGTTTACGTTCCGATCAAACAATGCATGTGCAAAACGAAGCAAGTATTTCGCATCGTAGTCTTCCCCATAGCCATTTCCGGTAACGTGAAGGCGTGAATAGCGTTCTGGAAATCCCCGCGACACCGGCTGTCTTTTCATGCATGATTTACTCGAAAGCGGTGTTTTTCAGACGCTGAAAATTCCATTTGGAACCTTATTCCCGGGGATGAATATAACATGCCGTACGAACCTTCGTCACTGGAGTTTGTGTCACCACCTACGGCAACATTGCCTCTCCTCCACCCCTATTGGCTATTCCGATCGCTAAACATAACAGTATCACATTGGCAATTTCAGTGACTTAACAGCTTTTTCCTCCGTCTTTTTCTTTTCTTTCACGAAGTTCCGTGTCTCTGTTTCGGCAAGCTTCATCGCCAACCTTACTTCTACTCTTCACTTGCGTCATTCTATAATGATATTGCCATGTTTCTCCCAGTTTCCTCGGAATCACAACCGAATCTTAGTCTTCACAACCACCAACTTCACTTTCATTTATAACAGCTACAACCTCCATCCTCTTTTCTGCAACCATTATGGCTCCACCTCCCAACGTGTGCCACGCTGAGATTTCATGTGTTGTACGTGATAGAATACAAATTTCTATTCTCTTTGGCAGCCTGCGTCTGGAGCTTACGGTGTTGCAGGCATCTCAGACGCGACAGCAATTGTGGGAAAGTAAAATAAAAAAGGGAAATAGTAGTATGCTGACATGTGAGACAGAGGGTTGAAGGAAACGTTTACATAGTTTGCATTCTGCACGTGTACTCCTCTTGAGAAGTTTAATGAGATGTCTCTTCCACATAAAATATCCCTCTGGATACGTGATATTTCAACACTAAACGTTTGTATTGCATTATATACATTCTTGCATAATTTTGTTAATATCTTTCATTGAATACAAAATAGAGAACCAATGGAGAGAGAAACGCAAAATGCTAGAATATAAGAAAAAGATCGATGGAGTTCAAAAAAAGTTGGAGAACTGGACCAGACTTGGCAAGGTCTCTTTGCCTGAGCGAGAAAATACTTCGCAAGCCGTTTCTTCTCCGACTGCAGAAGTAGCCGCCGCGGCAGCGCGGAAGCCGACAGACGTGCGAGTAGCGTGCTCCGAAGAGCGGATCGCGGGGTGGCGAGATTAGTTTTACACAGCGCCGCTTGGAGCGCTCTCCGTGCGGGGAATCCCAATTGCCCCAGCGGGCGGCCTCCGCGATGGAGCAGCGGGTAGAGCCCCCACGTGGGTGAAGAGGCTCGTCGGGGAACTCGCCGTGTAAAAGGAAAAGAGGGTAGGTTGGGGAAGGTAGCTACGAAGGGAGGAAGGGAGGAAGAAAGGGACAGGGCACGTGAGTGAGAGGCGGAAGGTAAAGGGCACTCGAAGAAGAGGCGCCAAGAGTTATCGGTGGTGCACGACTCAGCGGAGCTCGAAACTGCACCGGGTCGGCGCTTAAAGATACCGAATTGGCGAGCCCTTGATGCAAAAATTTTCAAAATGAAAAAATGGCAACATAATCGCGACTGTTTTATATACATGAAATAGATGTCAATATATACTAGTATTTTTGAAATGATTTAAGGAAAAATCAGAATACATGAAAACAAAGGAAAGATTTGAAATTTTCAGGTAATATTCTGTACGATTACAGTGCTAAAATATATTTTGAAAAAATGAAATCAACAAAAGAGAAAGAAAATCGAACAAGACAGGTACAACTTTTAAGGAAGAAAATTAAATTACAGAAATTTTTAGGAAAATAAATATGTTTTTTTATTATAGATTAAACGAGGATTAATTAGAACCAATTAGTAACAATGTTGGGAACAGGGCTATGAGCAAAATTCAGATACATGAAAAAAAATGCTGTTTCTTTTAGAACAATACCTTTCCTTTTTCAAATCTTTCCTTTTTTTTAGCTTCTTTGTGTAACTGATTTTAAACGACAAAAACATCTGTATCGGATTCATTACTGGACAGTCAGTGAATGAAAATACAAATTAAATAAGATTGAAATACATAGTTTTGGATAAAAAGTACGTATGTATGTATAACTCGTATTATACTCTCGTTTTGACCAACTGACCCCCGTGGCAAGTGCTAGTAAAGGCCAAGCCTACGTGAGTTAACTCACTGGACACATCGCGAAACATTTTGGGGGAAACAGCGTCTAGGCGAAATCTGGATTGCCACCTTCGAGTAGCACAACTGTGGAAAACCACAGAGCGTTAACTTCTCAATCACCACAGGTATATGAACTGAGACAGAAGGAAAAACTACAAATTTTGAGTGTTAATTTTGCAAGAAGCTACAACTTTTGGCTCAGACAGAAGTGAAAAGTTACAAGTGAAAAGATTTACTCGAAAGTTACATAAAACTACTCACAGTTTTATTTCAAATGCATTTTTTCCCGCTTCTTCAGGTACAATATGTTTATCACTTGAAGGTGAATAGCCTAGAGCAGCGGTGGGCAACCTTTTCACATTCGCGGGTCACATAGTTAAACCTTCAATACCTTGCGGCCTGCATAGATATTCAACGAAATATTTTAATATAGTTACATAAAATTTAGATTATATTTTTATACCATTAAAAAGGTTGTAGAAGTTGAGATAAAAAAATTAAATGAAGGAACACGTAAACCAAAAATGTTAGTTGAAAGTAGTTTTCATTCAGTCACTTGAAACGAATGATGATCGTTCAAATTAGTTTGTAAATGTCTAGTTATTGTGTATTGCAACGTATAATGCGGTAATAATTTTATAAATCATTAACGTAAGCTTTTTCAGTATATGATGACCAAAATAGTTGAGTCTCTGCGGGTCACATGCGATCTGCGGGTCGCAGTCCACCCCCACCCCCCCGTCTACAGGAAGTGTAAATACGATCCGTTGAGGAATGTTTGTTCGGTATGAATAATTTGTTAAAGTACACAGTAGGATACAAATTTAAGTTTTGTTCGCCTGGAATACATAATACTTATGTAAGGATGTTTGGTTTGAGTTCTTTTGAACAAAAAACTCTTTTCATTCCAGTAGAGTACGGACCAGAAAAGAATTCCCCCTTTCCCCTTCACTTTAGCTAATATATATTCAATAATATTTCAATGAATGAAAGTTTTCAGCTGTAAAAATATTGCAATTTGCTTTACAAGTTTATACAACGGATTTACTACCCAAAATACAAACATTTGTGAAGGTTTTAAGAGCACAGATTAAATTGTTACAGTAAGATGAGGATTTTGAATTTTTTATCGATATAAAAAGTTATTTGTCTGTAGTTAATAAAATAATTCTCGATATCGATATATTCATTAAAGAGGTCTCACTATTTTGTTTGGTTGATTATCACTCCTTAAATTATAATAATATATTTCTGTCATGGAGAGTTAATATCGTGTCCCTAGTAGGTATTTACAAGGGAAACAGTATCCAACGGGGAGTATAATTGGAATACGAAAATGAACCGCTCTATTATTTTCCACAGTCTCGAACCTGTTCAGTGAATACAATTTCAAAATATTCAACAATCCTAATTTTTTGTCATTATTGATCATGGAGTTATCCCTGTGTGCAATAATGAGTTCCATCTGTCGTTTTCATATTTATGTTTCATCGTTCATAGTAAATCAAAGTTCTACATTATGTTTTGTCAATTGATTCAATAATATAAGAGAAATTATTATTTCTATGTTTCTTTTATATCTTCTCACATATGTTACTACACATGATTTCCTCTCCGAATAAACGTTCTTTCTTCGCATATTTTTCAATAAGTTTAAAATTTGAAAAATGAAAAAAAAAGAAGTTTTTTGGCCGGCTTATAACAGACTTGCCACAGTATTGTGTTACTTTACCTCGAAGTTTTAATTCGTATAACTGTGTCAAAAATGAGTTTCCCTAAAATTAAAGTAGTAAAGAAATGTATTAAATAAAAAGTTAATTCGTAGGTCGGAAAAGGAGTCTTGCATAAATCCAACTTCAACAACACGTTTTTTTCGTCTTCTCCTAACCCAGATCCATGGCTCTTCTGCAGACTGCAGCGCTCCAGTGCTCTTGAGCAGTTGCCAGCGTAACGCGGCTTGAGTGAAAGGGTGGGCAAATAAAGACCTTACCGTCCGCCTCCTTGGGACTGAACGGGCGCTTGATCAAACGCTGGCTCGCCTGACGAAGACGCCGACGGTCGCTGACAGGCGTTATCGGCCGCCGGACAAAGTGGAGGCATCATTCTCTGGCGGAACCAAGAAGACAGGAAACGACAGAGGATGCGAAAGGATAGAGGGCAAAGGGAAGGAGAGATAAGGTAACAGAATGGTAGAAAAGAGAGTTTTCGCACAACGTACACGCTTCCTAGCGTATACGTTTTGCTGATGACGCTAACCGCAGAACGTATATGGTACAATCGATGCATTTTGTAAAGCGTACCTTGCAAATCATGATAGAAATTGCAAACCCAAACAAACTACTTATATGCAAGCTTGCACAATTAAACTATACTGTGAGTCCACCAGAACGTGCTCACACGGCACATACAACCAACAAATCTCTCGCATTCCCTCTCAGATATCAACATAACCTCAAATCCAGACCAAAATCCGCCATGGTCTCTCACTAGCGTACCACTAACATCATACGTAAACAGTAACGCATTACGCTAGGAGAGTTAGTTTGCCACCAACTTCTGAGCATGAGTGGAAGTAACTTGCATGCGGATAGCGTACACGATAGCTCCGAGGCACGCTATGCAAATACTCCCCATTTTTACATAAAGAATCCTCTAAAAGGTTTAATGAATGTGGTAACAATGATCAATAAAGAATGTTTTTTAATGAATCGGATTCTGCAGTTGTATGTACCGCTAAATATAGTGTTACCATTTGCCAAAGAGAGAATAGTGTTTTCATTTCGAAAACCTGACACTGACTGAAAGAGTCATGCGTATTTAGTCAGTGAGGTGTCTTCGTCACATTCTCAATAGGGCGGTTGTAATGACTTTCTGTACGATTAACTGACTTCTACACGTGCATGGGTAATTGTGAGGTAGAAATCGATGTGAGAGGAAAATGAGCACGAATATTTGTATTATGCATGGATTGTGTAACAAATATTGGAAGTAATGGATGCCATGAATATGGAATAGAACAATATAACGGTGTTAAGAATCAATGTGAAAATACCCCGTAGTGACGTTGTTTAAGGCAAGGTCATTTAAAATAGGTTCTGAGATCGAAATATATGAAAAAATTATCCTGATGTAGTAGGTCGTGGTTTCAAGTGCACACCGCCTCAGCAAAGTGACGGGGATATAAGCCATTGAGCATGCCTTGTACCAGCACTGTAAAAACATATTTTGAGGGAAAGAATCAGTATAATCTGAGTGCTTTACTCGAGTCGCGCTTTTGTCTCCGTACGGTCATGCTTCGCTAATGCATCATACAGTTTCTCTTTAATGCGTGAAGTCAAGATTGAGCGTCATGGCCTGTACTAGAAAAGGCTGTGCTAATACTCCCCGGCTCTAACCTATACACTTCCAACAAGTAAGGTAGACTAAATAGAATCGATTATCTTGTATTCAACCTTCGTTTGATTTTCCGAATTCAAACATCAAGTATCAACTTATTAACTAAACAAATAAATTGACGGTCCGTGGTTGCTAAGGAGTTTCTGTACTTCTTATTGAATGAGAAAGAAATCATTTTTATAACAAAAATAATTTTAAAAACAAATGAATAATGAATCACAAAGTGTAAGGCTATAAATTTGAGGAGGTGGAATATGTTTCCCTGACAAAGATTTGTAAAAGTAGGTCACGTCGATTAAAAGAGAGTAGATAATTGGGTATTGTCGGTTCCTCACAGCATCAAACACAGCCAGTTCACTCACGAAGGTCCACCCCTGAACGTCGATAAGACATTAACACAGCACGCGTGTCCGCTAGGGAAAATAAAATAATTCATCTTATCCCTGCAATCGATAGGACAGCGTTCTGCGGCTGCGAGGTACGCTGTCACGGAGGGTGGGCCATAGGAATGGGGTGAAGAGACATAGGGATGTGTTGGGGAGCAAGAGGAAATTAGGAGAAATTGATCTGGCTTCACGATCTGTAGGCTGCACTCATTGTTTCAGAATCTATCGACTAACTTTATCGTATTTAACGGATAGGTATATCGTCAAAGACAAAGGAATTTAAAGCCAGGTTTTCATCACTAAATAAGAGAATTTTTAACGGAAATATAATTTTTAGAAGCAAGATTAAAAAATCTGTGTTGGTTATTCAGTACAATTTAAAGAGCATTATTGCACAACTAGACAATCAATAAAATAATCAATAAGTAGACCACAAGGTTCTCATGTGTGTTAGCGTGACGGTGCAAATAAATAAATAATATCATTCGTAGCACATTAGCAAAAATATAAAACTGGTGTTCAAGGTGTGTATGTATATATATATATATATATAT
>NNCF01126132.1:788267-900947 GCA_002313205.1 Laupala kohalensis
ATCGATTTCTTGAGTACATCCGACTCTGCACATTCACCAGTTAATCGATTCAAGAATCTTATCGACTCCTTCAACCTTATTATTACTATAAATGACCCCACTCGCCTCTCCGGCTCATCTCAAACATTGCTAGATCAAATTATTGCCAAAAATGGAATCTCGTATTTTTCTGAAGTGTTTATCGCCGTCTACAGCGATCACCTTGCTCGCGTGTTGACTGTTAAAGATAAACTAATACCACTTAAAATCCTTTACAAGTTTTCAAGAGAGTTAAATGACACAAATCTATCCCTATTTATAAATTATTTGAGTGAAGAAACATGGAAAGATGTTTACCATTGCCAAAAGATCGACGACAAATTCAATGTATTTATCTCAATATTCCTAAAACATTACAACTCTAGCTTTCCCATAAAACGCAAGATAATTAATACAAAGAATACAATAAATAGATCACCCAAGGGATAAGAATTTCTTCAAAAAACAAACGCCGCTTATATTATCTTTCAAAACGTTATAACCAACCACCCAAATTCCATAATTATTTTCGTAAATATAAAACTATTTTTCGAAAATAATCTATGGAGCTAAAGTTATAGAAAACGACAGGCAGGTACTAAAATCGAACAACCGAACGAAAGCCCAGAGGAATATTGTTAAAAGTTCACGTCAATTTCTGAAAATCGCGAAGAATATATTTCTCTACTAAACGATAGCAATATCGTATCAAATCCTCAGAACATCGCAAAATTGTTTAATTCTTACTTCTCAGTAGGGAAAATAACGAACACAATATCTCCAAATTAATGCCCTCCAATTATATCCACCCACATACCCAATTCTATGTTCACTTCTGAAACCAACGCAAGTGAAGTCATAAGAATCATCAGCTCATTAAAAAACAAATTTTCAACAGGCATAAATGATATACCCGAGTTTATTGCTAAATTTTTGTCCCACGCTATATTAAATCCATTCATAAATATTTTTTATAGTGCTTTCTCGGAAGCTTGTTTCCTAACATATTTAAGAGAGCTAAAGTGAAACCTTTACACAAGAAAGGAATCAAGCTTAATATTGGGAATTACCGACGTATATCGATACTACTACCCACTTTCCAAAAAACGCTAGTTCCCAAAAATTCTAGTTCTAAAAAATTGTTCTATAAGCATCTCCTGGAGAAAATAACATTATCTCTGACGATCAACACGGTTTTAGGAAATCCTTTTCCACTACAAGCGCCATATTTTCTTTCTTAAACGATGTTACCACATCTCCTGACCGTGGAGAAAATCCTGTGTGTTTTTCTTGATTTATCCAAAGCATTCGATGTCATCGATCACGATATTCTCCTTTCCAAATTGCATACTTTTGGCATTCGTGGACTTCCACATCAATGACTAACATCTAACAAATGGACATCAAAAGTTCGAAATATCCTATACTAAAAATAAAATACTTCAGCATTGTCTTTCAGAAATAAAGCCACTTTCTTGCGGAGTTCATATCTGGGCGCTATACCCTTTTTATTGTATGTGAACGACATATCATCTACATCAGATTGCAAAATTGTTGTTTTCGCTGATGGCACTAATTTACTATGTAAACACATTCAGAAGAGGATAGTTCGGATAATTTGTAAATCTCACCCCCGAAACTCTTGTAAACCTTTATTCTTGTAAACCTTTATTAAGGAATTAAATAGCTTAACACTTCCCTGTATATTTATGAAACAGTCGTGCTTTTTAAGACCGAATTATTGAAGTGACACCCTCGCTTCATACGAAACAGTCTCGTTCACGAAGACAATACTCGCAATTGTAATAATATTAATCGACCGAGAGTGTCAACCACTCTTTGCCAAAAAGGACCGTATCTTTCGGGAATCGTTCTATGTAATTCTTTGTCCAACAACATAAAAGACATCATGAAATTGAATCTCCTGCACCAGTGATTCTACAATGTAAAAGAATTTATTGATTTTAATAAAAGTTAAATCCGTGTTGTGCTTTCTCACGCCTTTGCTGTAGTACTTTTAAAAAAACTTTTAACAATTTCAAAAACAATTTTTTTGCATTATTGTTGTGTCTGATGATTCATATTTAGTCTTATGTGTACTCACCTTTGCCACGGTTGTGTACATTATTTCCGTAGCCCCATCTTGGCCTGGGTTTTGCTCTGGTTTTCTTCGGGTTAAGGCGGATTTCTTATACAGGTTCTCTAGGCTTTGTGTAGGGGCGTGTTTATTGTAACAATAAATCGCGAATTTAGTTGTATTTCAATTCTTATGATTTTGAAACACTATACTTAGAATAATCTATAGTTCGATAATAATTTGTACGTGTAAAATAATTTTTGTGTGTTAAATTACAAACATTTTTAAATTATATTAGTATTTTAACTCGTAGCTAACTTTTTATCTCATCAAGGAACATTTGCTTGAATTTTTGAATGCGCCTCTGCCTTAGGGCCCTTGATCGGAATTGATGGGATGGTCCCGTGTTTGCTTCCGGAGAGTAAATTAGTTTACTGTCCTCCACATTGTCATACGCAGTTTGTGCTGCTTTTTTGACAATAAATGTATAATTATTTATCTTTGTCGATGTTTTAAATTACTAACGAAGCGATAATTCGTACACAAAATCGAATGCCTACAGGCGTTCTTCAACTCCCTTCACCTTATCCCCCATGGTATTCCCATTTCTCTGAAAATTTCTCATTTGTATTTTTACTCTTCCATAATGTTTTTCCGGGGTTGACCTAAAAACTGTTGCCTTAAAAGTTTTGTGTATTTTACAAGATGTTAATTGTGTATTGTATATTTTGTTAATGTTTTATTTTACTTAACTTGTTTTTCATCTCATTGTTTTTATTTCACATTATTGTATTTTTAGGTTATTTTGTGTGTACTAATATTGTTACTCGTTATTTAATTGTATGGTAAATTTATATAATTTACTTTACTACTTAAAATATTTGTGATTGTACATTCATTGTTCAAATGACATTAGAATGTTTGATTGAAAGAAAAAATAAATAAATGGGAGACAAAGGCAAAACTTCGTTTACAATGAGTTTTCGGTGAAATTTCAAAATTTTAATCTTATTTCGGCTTACATTCTTATATTTTTATTCTCATAATTATTATCAAACTTCCCTGAAAGTCAAATTGACTTTTCAGAGAAGTGCATATGCTTTTAATTCATGTCCATTACACCAATCGCTGATGAGCAAACGAATGTTTGAAGGAAGCGATACCTAGAGTTCACCCAGAGTTTTGTCTTCTCTAAACAATTTAAATTCAGCAGCAAAAATAATTTTTATCACTTTTACAACCTAGTTTTCCGTTTAACATCTAATCAAACTTCGCGTTAATTGGCAGAAAGGGAAAATAGAACGTGACAGTTTAAACACAATACTTTTGAAACTATGATCTCGATCAATATTCACCGCAAAAGTTTACAAAAATCATGTTCAATTTTTTTCGGTTCTTTATTGATTCATGTGGAATTCGAATCAGAGGAACAAAAATATAATTATATATTATAAAATTGTAGAAGTCTGTATAATATACGTCTGATTCTACATGACTTTGCAAATGGAAGTGAATAAAGAGAACCAATGAAGGACATCTACCACCACTTAAAATATTGTGACTTCTTTTCCTCACTTATGGAGATGATAACCCTCATTTCTCTCGACAGCTTGAATACTGGTTCTCTCAAGGCTGCCTACGGTACATATAATATTATGAGAAACATTTCGCGGATTATATTTCGAAATATCTAAGCAGACAACAGTAAATTTTGTATCGAAGCTGTCACAAATTAAATGGAGAAGCTAATGATACAAACATTACCGGGCGATAAGAAAATAATACATTAAAAACACCACATAGATGGAAGCGACAGTAATTTATCACATCAAACATTTCCTCATAGGTTTGTTAACAGTTATATTTAGGTACAATTTACTGACCTCACTTTATACCGTGAAACACTTCATACCGTGTTTCATTACCGAAAAGCGCGAGAAATTAATGTAACGTATATAATCCCTACACATTTCAGTTTTCTACTTTTCTTATATTTATTATTTCGGTATCTAAACAAGATGAAGTTGAATAAATACTACCCAATGTTACAAAATTCATTGCGTGAAAAAGTCGTAATGAAATACTTAACATATTTTTTATATGGAAACTTGAATTTGATATTGTAAATAATAATATTTTTATACAATGTACAAATATTTAAGTACTTTCGACATAATTTTATTAAATTTTTTTTATCACTGACTAGCGACTGAAGCAATAAATTTTTCACAAGAAATTCTTTTGACGTACTGGTAGCTGTGACTTTTAATTCATAGATAGAATTTAAAGCTCCAACAAGTTTAGATGAGCTTCTTAAGTTTTATTTCATGTGTATTTATTTTTTAATTTACATTTAATGTTCCAACTAGGCGAATTATTTTATCGCTGGAGTTCCAGAATTTAGCTGATATCAAGCCAGGTGTCTTCCGCTAGAAACGAATATTCTATACGCGAGTTTAGGCTAGTTTCTGAAAGTTCCATATTATTGTACCAAACTTTCTTAAATATTTCATTAAAGACATAGAATTCTGTAAATCTTCATTTTCTTGGACGTCTCATCGGATAAACGTGAATAAGAAAAACACGTGTCCTCTTGAGGAAATAGTGGAAGTATTGACCATGAAATCTGAGCAAAGTTGGAATGCAACGAAATTTTGGTGAAAACAATTCCGAAATCTCTAAGGAATTATTCCGAGATAATTGTTCATGTCGTAAGCTAAATAACGTTGTTGAAATTTCACGTAAAATTCTGAACTTAAATGATTACGGAAATTCTTTTTCAATGCGTAGCGTTTATATTTGCAACAAAAAATCACAACGATTGCAGCGAACAGCAGCTTGAAAACGTGCATTGTGTAACTGGAATTTTAGTTACTTAGCATCATTATGCACAACTATGAATACCGTGTACAATACATCAATGACTTATCGCCACTTGGGTACGTTTGCTCCTTAATATCATGTTCTTCAGTTTAATCTCACCCTATACTTGTGAACGTTCACCAATACATTTCGGTCAATGTGGATATATTAGTCTTCTTCAAACCGCAAAGTCGGAAATATAGATGAAAAAAATATAAACATCTATCTCAACTCATGTTTTAGATAAATATCACAACTTTTATAATCCAATGGATAGTGATTTATTTTATGTACTAAATCGTATTCGTGTTGTAATAAGTATGCAATGGATGAATAAGGTGTGTCTAATCAATAAATAAAAGTTGTGTTAATTTCGCAGTTCTATTGGTGTATCACATTCATTGAAGGTTTGATTGAAAATGTTTATTTAAAGATTATTTTCTGGACTGTTAAACAGTCGCAACAAATATATTATATTTTTGAGTTAATGAACAGATAGAGATTTTTCTTTTTTTAAATAAAAAATTGACTTTAAATTTTTTGAAGTTTTTGTTTTGTTTTTACATAATTCAATAACAATTAACAATTATGACTGATAATTCAGAATCTGGTCCAGAGAACTCTTAACTCGGAAAAGGTTTTAACTATTAATTATTAATTCGCAGTATCGATGTAAATAAATTTAATTTAACAGATACCTTAAGATGTATTCGGGACGAACCTTTTATGCTGCATGTTTTTACCTCTTGCTTCAACCTCATCTGTATAAAGAACAATTTTTCAAAACTTCTCTGGTTGCTACTATAAAAACGTTTGATTCAATGTTAGGATATATATTTCCAACCACGAGAGACGCTACCACCCGCAGGGATATCAGGCCTCTCTCCTAACGCCATTCCCACGTTCACTTCGCTATCCTCTCGTTTCTTTTTTGAGTCTTCTCACCATGGAGCTCATTCAGTATGCACTCCTCGTCTCCACTATTCTTGGATAGAACCTCACCTTGTTTATATTCACCGAACTATAACTATTATACTCTATAACTTGTAACCAGTAAGAGAATCGGAAGTGAAACATTGGTTTTGCTCCTTTAAAAAATTATTGACCCCTTTTAAAAAGTCCTGCTCTTGAGTGCAATCAAACCCAAAAACTCGATACGACAAACTCAGACTCAACAAAAATTACACGATTTATATATAAAATTCACACGAAAGTTCACAAAAATTAAATGTGCAATTAAATAAATTAAAATGGTATTAATTTAATGTACTTTAATAAAATTAAAATACCAATTATTTACGAAAATCAAGCAACAGATTAATATTGAATAAATAAATACTTACTTAAGATTATGGTTTCATTTGATTTCTCATTGTTTTCAGACACTTGACAACCGCGAGTAATTTTTTATCTAGAAAAATGATGGAAAGTCACTCTTGGGTTCTGGCTTGTAATATATGATCGCAAAAAACATTTAAAGACTCCAGAACACCGTAAATTAATATTCAGAATTGGTATTTATGATACCATAACTCTTATAAATATTAGAATTTTTACGCTAGACTTGAATATGACGTAAAAAGAACACTAGGTGTCACAGTTTTCACTAATTACTTCTTCATCTTCCTTTTAGTCGAATAGATCAATTAAATGTTAGAAATTAAGGTAACTATATTATTTGATATGATATTTTATTAATAGTTTTCGTAGGTTGTGACCTGCTTGGCCTCCCCAGGCAGTAGTAAATATAGCACCCTTTGATAGCAGATTTTATGTGCATATATTGTAAATATTTATTTATATAATATATTAAAAAATTAATAATTATATTTTATTTATTATACTTATTTTTATTATTATATGGTACAAAGCAGTATAAAAAATATAACTCTCTAAAAACCCACAATAAACCTAACTAAAAACACTTATAACTCAGTTTTAAATGCGTAGAGAATATATGCTGATCCAACAAAAATCTTGAATATCATTTTTAAAAAGTAACAAACATTTAGAAAACAATTCCCCTCCTCCCACAAATGTTATAATTTTTCCCGTTACTTTCTTTTTACACCCTCAAAATCTTGCACCCCTAGGCAATTGACTATATTAACCTATCCCTAAATCCGCCTCTAGTTGTCACAGAAGAAAGGTTCAGCGCGAAATCCATTCATCATTCTCGGTACATAATTTTCACAGTTCTATTACTGCCGAAACGACGAATTTCCTTTACTTGTTTGTATGAAGAAAATAAACTATGGAACACTCTTTCTATAAATCAGAAACATAACTTTAATAAATTTTATACGAGAAAGGATATTCTCACTGAACTACAAGGATTACATTCAAAATAAATACTGCAATATAGAATATATTAGCGGTTGTACTATAACATTATATCTCAATATTTTATTCTGAATACTAAAAGTAAAGGCTGCGCTAGCGTCCTCAGGTGTACTTGTAAAACCTTCAGAGATGCAGCGTACCTACATAAATATTTGAACTTTTGAAACATTTCTTTTGTATGAACTTCTTCAAAAATTATTTACGAAAGTATTTTTAAGATTATTTCGAATACAACTTGAAATGGGAACCCTTCTCAGGAAGGCAAACTAATTTGTGCTGACTTAGCATGCCAATTGTTCAACTAGTCCTTAAATAAATTAGGATATAATATCAATAATCAACACCGAAGTAAGAACACTAATGTAATGTGGGTTATACACTAACACCAATTATGTCTTTATATTTTCACCAGTTTGAATAAATATCCATTCTACAGACTTCAAGGATTTCTTTTCTTTGAACTTGTTCACGCCATCTTTTCCGGATAAATGAACCGCTTTTACTGACTAATAAAACCTGAAGCGAGGTTGTGTATTCCCAAAATCTGTTTGTACAACATCGGAATTCCCCAAAACATTTATTTCAGACTCTAAACACGTATCATTCATTAAGTTGCTGTAGGTCATGACTTCCATATGCCCTTGAACACATTAAAACTAAATAGAAAATTTCCTTCTTCTCACAGATTACAATAAAAATTAACGTACAGCAAAACGAATGATAAATTTATGACAACAATATCCTAAGAAAATCTCCAAAAATTATTCAGTCCAGGAGTTTAAATGAAATAAATTTATAAACAGATGCTCAATCTCACATTCATAATAAGGATTCACTCATCGATTAAGTTGCGCTCAAACGCGTATTTTTTTTAAGAAAGAAGATTCTTAATCATGATCAATAACTACTACCTTTTAAAATAATTATTTTTGAAATTTTATTTTCTTTCAAATACTTTATTTCAATTTTTTTAAAAATTTTGTTACAAAATTAAAATCATTTTCAAGAGCTATCATTCTTGGTTGGTGTAACGTCGGCGCCAAGACATTCTATCAATTTGTGAAATACTAATATTTCTTTGCAATCCACAAGCCGGATATTGTTAAGAAGCTTATTGAAAGTGGCCGGTCGGCGCTAAGACGGAAGTGCGACGAACTTGGAACCCACCCTAAGCCTCTTCAGTTATTGAGGTGTTGTTTGAACATCAACCTTTCACTTTTAAGGAAGGTACAATTGATTTCGGAGAATGCGGTCTAGGGCGTTGATCTATGCGAGGTCCACTGGAATTTCGGTGTACCTCAGAAAAGGAGAATTTTAAGACGGATGTGAGTGAAGAACAATGAGATACTCTGAAAAAGGTGCTTGCGAGCGCCTAGGTGAAGCCCATGGCGGTTCATCCTCTACGGCGCAGTCTCTGCGTTCCTAGAAACCGAAGGGGTGACCCAAAAGGAGTGTTTGCACGGTGGTGGCGAAGGCGTGGTTATTTGCTGATCACGTGACTTCTTGTACTATATATATTGGGAGGAGTGAAGATCCTCAGAGACACTTTACGCGGGGAAGTAGAAGACACTTCTCCCGGCACGGGAGAAGTGTCCGGGCTAGACTTGGTCACGGGGACCAGATGTTCGTTAGGCTGCTGCGGTGGTCTTAATGAAGTCATTACTAGTTGCGAGTGTCGTAACTTGTATCAGTTAGTTGTTGGGGGAAACAACTTATAATTTTGAAGGTTCAGNTTATTTAGTTGTCTTCAAGTAAATTTATCTAAGTAAACTTAATGCTTTCTGATAGCATTACGGGTGTAATAACAGATTGTTATATGTATTAATGATTTTGGGAATTTGTCTCCGGTTGTAAATTCAGATTTCTAGTTAATTTGTATTAAATCATTATTTATTGTTATTACACGTGTGTTTGATTGCTCGGGAAACCGAGCTGGTGGCAGCGACGAAAACTAACATAGGGATTGTGGTATTTATGTGGATCACGCTTCTACCAAAAAATACTAACATCGCATCAGNTGAGGTGTGATGTTACAGTTGGTTTCCCGTCAAAGAATAAATGCTCAAAGCCGATGAATTCGGCACAAATTATTACGAAAAAAAATCATCCAATAACTCGTTATAAAATCTTTATCAGCTCGTCTTTTCATGTACATTATATTTAGTAAATTATGTGCGCCATGGAAAGGAAGGAAATATTATGCACAGTATGAACTTTACTATTCGTTAAATGGACCAGTTAGACCGAACCATTAGAGGATCTCAGTTTCAGAATCCTCCTCATAGGAAATTGTAGAATACATAGGATGCAATTGAGATAATTTTCCAATTTTAATGGCATTCTTTGTAGCTATTTACAATACTGACCACTTCACTGAGCATCAACACTATAAATTAGACCTATTTTAGCACTCACAATACTTCCATATTCTTCACTGTGTACATTTGAAAACTTTTATTTGAGAAATACATTTTGAGAACTATTATTTAAATATTTTCTACAATTTAACAATAAATGGTTATTAACATTTATTAGATTTAAGAAACGGCAAGACTTTTCTCATTAATTCGAAAAGTAATGTATCTTTCCAAGTTACGCTGAATCTATATCACGACTACATTGATGTTATTTTTAATTTCTGAAGAATTAAGTTAACTTTCCCCAATCAATTTGAAATTTTCGAGTAGGTCAGACCCCCTTATTCTAATCATCGAACTATGTGATGATACCTACATTATTAATTATACGCCTTAAAATATCGGAAAATGTATGATCAAAATGTTGCTTCAACATTCATCTTTTGCCTCAAAACTCTTCAATGTTTTTGGTAAACATTTGAATGTTATTTGTTAAAACATTTTTAGGACGTACCTTCACGTTGGTGTAGACCCTAACCTATGTTGCTAATCAAATGTTTGTGTCATTGTCCACTCATTGGTAATGAGACAATTACTTGCAAATTAGACATGAATTAAAATACTAAACAGGTGTGAATCCAATGTTGATACATTAACGGCGTGTAGCTAGTATATTTAAACGAGTGAAATCCTCCCTTAAATCGTTCTTCCTACTAATCGCTAACATCTCATTGGAGCCAGCAAGGACATGCGCAAGCAGGCATTTTCCAATTTTAGAGAGCGTAATGCTATTAAACATTTAAGTAAATAAAAAAAAAACTCTTTTCCTGGACAGAGATTTTCATTGGAAGCAGGATAAAGATTCACTTCACTTTATTATAAAATTAATTGAAACAATTTAGATAATTTAGAAACACTACAAATAACGTTTAACTTAAAATGTGTTATATTCTAATTCATGGAAGTTCTCTCCGTGATTAAAGGATGGAATGAGTAGTACGTTGATTTTTGCTAAAAATTAATTGTGAAAGTTCTAAGTTGATGTAAAGTCAACAAAGACATGAAGTCGCAAGATACCATTTCTTCAGGGCTGCGTTAAAACACATACCGCCGCTTTCCTGTTTTTTCCGCATCAGTTTCATTCGTAAACTACATCCCTTTCTTCAGCTAACATATTCAAAATAATTTTTTAATATTTAGCACAAGTTTTTCAAATCGTATTTGATAAAATAAAAGAGTGATAGAAGAAATTTAGAGGTTAAATAAAGAACATTCAGAAGATTCGAAGAGATTTATGTACAACAATATGTAATACTTGTTTTGAAAAGGCAATGGTCAGAAGTCCTTAATTTTTGCCTTAATGTGTAAGTAATTTTAGAGCACGTCTACATTTCTGCGTAGTTAGAAGCGTAATTCTTGTTACGTCTCTCCGTCTTCAAACATAAAGGATTTCATGAGCGAAATACATCAACAATATATAATCAGGAAACAAAGGCTTCAAGTCATAAGTAAACTGGGTGTTTCGCTGCAAGAACAATGAAGTCTAATTGCACTGCGTAGGGTAGCATGAGTCTCTCTCTTTACTTGCTAAATATCTGAGGCCACTTAACGAATCTACACGAGGTGCATTACTGCAGATCTATCTTTCCGGGCGTCATCTTATTAGCAAGTCCACATTGGCGCGTTGTAGCTGAAGATATTTTGGGTAGGAAGGATTTGCCGTCGACGCTATGATTAGAGGTGACCCCAGACATTTGCATTCCGCGAATCCCGAATGGCGCACAGAGCTCGCCAATGTTCACCACTGCTCGGCTTCCTTTGATGGGCCCCAAAGACCGACACGCTACGGGTGGAGGCGAGTACCGGTATTCGCAACGCGGCAAAGAGCAAGCAACCCATTCGCCTATTCGCTATTTGCGAGCGCTCGCCGAGGATTCGCCGAATGACGAATGTCTGGAGCCACCTTCATGAGCGAGGCGAATACGATGCTAAAGGATAATGTTATATATAAAGGTGAGATACTGAGCGGGGATCACCTTTCTTAACCCGAAGCTAAAGCTCAAATGTGAAGAAATTATGAAGACCCGAATGTATGACGACAACGCTACACGAAAAAAAAAACATAATTTTGTTTGGCTTCAAAACATGCTGTATATTACGTGTAAACCTAGGTGATTCCGAAAGAAATCAAGATAATTTGTAGGTATGTGCTATACCCAAATTCTACATTGTATTTAAATTACTATTTTAGTGTCTTAATACTTTGCATTCTTTTACTTTCTCTTGTACGTCGTATATAGCAAGTATTGTAATCGTGAAAAAAATCGGAAGCGAGATTTCGACGGAAATATCCGTTTTGGCGATCCCTGAATCATAAAAAGTGGTCCGTCCATCCGTCTGTGCACAGCGATTCTGAGTAAATGGATGAATTATTTTAATTTGCATTTCGTATTTACGGTAGAATTTACTGTCGACGCACATGCTCTATTTTTTTTACTTTAAAACAAAGGGTACTTCACATGAATGTCAAAATACTCTTTTGAATGTTTCTCAAAAACGACTCCAAAGATTTTGCTTAAATTTTCTGAACATGAAGTAAAATTAGTATGCATTGCATCCGCATTAGCGGTATTTCGCTTGAAAGTTTAGCACAGACGCAGTAAAATAATTTCTGCCTGTTACACTTGCACATTAGTTTACCGTTTCAAAAAGCTTGAATAATATTTAGCAGAGTAAATGGACCAAGCAGACGTAGAATACACTTTTCGTGAACTGAAATGAAAGACATGATAAAGATACGGGAAGAATTTAACAGGCCTAGCGTACTCCTCTTCTACCTCTGGATGATGCTGGTGCAAACACTGCCTGATCCAAGTACGATACGCGGTGATAGACGAAGCGGGGGTTGCGGTAGGTTCTTCTCCCGTTTTGCATGCCTTTTTTTTTCTCCTCACCACATACACACATATTTTTCCGCGTTTCCTCAATGACTTCAGAAAACCATTGAGAGAGAGCGTTGGGTACAGGACGATGGAATACAGCCCTGAGTAGTCTTCCCATCAGTATGTCAAACGAATACAAATGGTTACAGTTATGAGTTTACCACTTCAAGGGGTTGCAGAGTCTGTCTCACTATGCAGTCAAATAATTGAAAAGTCTAATTTGACTAACATTACCTGGCAGAACGAACTAAAGATATTAAATGCGTCAGGGCGACTAGACGCCCTCCCCCCCCCCCCCCCCCANTACCTTTACGGCGAAAAAATTTGAATTGTGTAACTTACAATGAACTTATACGGAGAAACTTTCGCGGGCTCATGATTTTTCATATCTTCACAAAAGTATCAGCTTTACATATCGAAAGAAAAAAAACAAAACATAGCAAGTGTAAATAGGAACGCAATGACATTAAGATTTTCATACTTTACGATGCATTTACCAGACAAATTCACCAAAAACTGGGAAAATAATAAACGAAAAATGGCAGCCGCATCACGTGACGGACGTACTTCCAAGTTCCTGGAATAGTTGACAACTTGACTTCAGTGAAAGCGGACATATTACCTTAACTTCTCAAAAGTCCCGTGAGTGTCCGTTATGAAAATGTTTCACTTTATAAAACATAATAAACTAGAAAATTACTTTTTGGTGCAATTTTAGAATGTTAAATGCTGTCAAATTATAAATAAACTTGCTTCATTGTGTAATCCTTGGATCTAATAGGTGTATTATCATAACTTTACTAACACCTATTAAAAATAGGAAATCACGAGAAATTTGAGATATACACTCTTGGCTTCCTGTTTGTGCCCCAAAAATCATCTGGCGGAAAAACCCGTCAGCGAGAGCGCTGGAGTGAACCTTGCTGGATAAGGACGAGGTTCGGGGAATCAAAACTACTAGAGAGAGAAGAAAACCGATTAAATAATATAAATTTAACAGTAAAATGACGAATAAAATATCTTACCGTGAAGAGAAAATTATTTTTAATAGTTTTAATTTTAATTTTGTTCTATGGGTTCGAAAAATTATGCTGAAAATGAATTTTTCGTACTCATGAATGTAGTAGTAAACCAACTTTTTTTGTTTTATATTAAATAAAAATTTCTTATTTTATCTGCCGATACTATAACACGTAGCGAACTATTTTTATTTTTATCTTAGAAGTGTACTGAAATGTTATATCTGCCTCTGCCTTAAGGTCGTTGGTCAGAAATGATGGGACGGTTCCTAGCTTGCTTCTGGAGAGTAAAGTACTCGTAGTTTATTATCCTCCATGTAGTAATTTTCAGTTTGTAACTGCTTAATGTATTATTACTATTAAAAATTATCGTTTTAAAATAAAAAAAGTAGAAAAATCTTGCACTCGAATTTCAAATACTAACCCTGTCGTCAGTTATATTCGAAATTATGAGACACTAGCAGAAAGTAAATTCTCTTAATATTGTAAGGAAGTAAGACGGTCATAACGTTTTTATAAGGTGCCACACAGACGCAATAAAATTATAGAGTCGTGATAAAAGTAAAATAACACAATAATTAACTTTTTGTGAACTTTTTATGAAGCACGAAATACAGGTAGCTGAGTCACGTCTGTTGAGGATAGATACGAAGCCCTTCTCTGCTAAATCGCACGAATCCAAGAATAATCTTGAGCACACATGTCGAGGTTTCCTCGAGATGCACTTCTCAAACTTCACAGCCTCTGTCCTCTTGTTTATAAGCGCGATCTTCATTCAATCTGTGGCACAAGAAGCTGAAAACGTGCCTGTTATGAGTTGAAGAGAGTCTATGATAACCAAGGGTCGACCGTGATAGTAAAGCAAGGAGAGAGGAGGTAAGTTTCTTAATGTGTAATCAGTGGTTTTCGAGATACCAACTCTTTCCGAGATCCGAATTCTAATATTTGTGTAATAATAAATGTTTATATTACTTTTAGCTTTTAAAACCCTTTTTATCGACCATTTATGCATTCTATCGACTATTTAATATTTTTATGAAATTCATCGTCTTATATTTTTTTTAAAATTAATATTTAAAGCTATAACATTTTTTAAAACTGTAGTCGACAAACAATTATTTTAAAAATATTTGTAAAGAGGTTACTATACGTTTCTTATTATTTTAACGAGATATTTAATATTATGTTTGCCGTTTTCCTTCTGTCGGGAATAGAGCACAACGTCATGAACATGCAAATTAATGGCAGGTCTTGTTGCTGACGAACGGAGTCAAGCAAGATTAGTTAGTAATTTCTCAATAAGTAACTCTTTGACAAATTTTTGTCGTTATAATATACTATTATTCATTGACTAAGACAGAGTAATTTAAAAATAAATAAAAATAATAATTAGACTTTGACTGATTTGTCTAATACTACCTAGCAGAACACCTTCAGCCCACGATTGAAATGCGCCCACTTGTATGGACTGCGTCAACACGCACAAAACACGGAGAATAAACACGTGCACATAAAATAATACTCCTCTTCAGAGTCCGATAATTTGAATCTAACCTCAACAACTAGAGAGTAACAGCTGGTGTTAGCATACGTCAAAGGGATCGTTAGAATTGTTTTAAGAACCTTTTCAACAATATGATCTTTAAACTCGCCATATAATTCTGAAGAAAAACCACGAATTCAATATTATTCATGCAAAACGTCATATATTAAATTATAGCTAAGCAATGGTTCCTCATTTAACTGAAATGCCACAAGCATGTCGATTTTTACTGATTATTTCAGATTATTTGATTATTCCAGAAAATTTAGGGTGAAAATTGATGTTTTATTATTTAATACAATTAAAGAAATATTTGCCAAAATGTATCCAGGGAGTTATTCATAAAGAGGTGAGATATTTAGAAATCACAAAATTTGACGTTATTTCTTATATTTTACAACGGCAAAAGAAGGGGGGAGGAAATTTGAAATAAATAGCAATTGTACATAAGACAGTGTTCTCCATCCATTTTTGCAGAATGTACCAGGAAAGATTAAAAAAAGGAACTTATAAAAAGGAATACTTTTTGTCTTGCAAGAACTTTTTTAAACTAAATACATAAATAATTCATGCACGAATAATAATATTACACAATTAAAGAAAATGTGTGCTAGAAAAAGTCACGTTTGTAAGGTAATGATTTTCATAAGAAACACCCGTGTGTCTCGAGTTCTCTTCCACCAAGTTCATCTATTTTAATGAAAACACGCGTAAATCGATTTCACGTAACCTGCCATTCATCAGGCGGTATACTCTGAAATCCAAGGCGCTCAACACGCAATTTACCGATCATTGAAGGCGAGCTGCATAGAGTTTTACGAAATAATCTGGAATTTGTAGGTTAAACAAAAACTAGTTGCTGGAACTCTCTTTCATTTCCACATCCACTTTTCTTTCGTGGATATGTTCAACTATTTTATTTTTGTAATTTATTTTATTATATCTGATTCACTTTTATTTAGTAATGAAAGAAATATTTTACAAAAAAAAGCAAAAGAATATATATGAGATAATATGTATGATATATTCTGAATAAACACATCAAAATAAACATGAATTTGTCTTTTTTATTTGAAATCCATGCACGGAATTTTTATGCTTCTTCTGGTCATCAGGAATAACACGGCGCCTATTGAAAGAATAAATCTTGAATTTAAAGTTATTTTAATAGGTTTATAAACAATATTTTCTGAATAATCTATAGTTTATAGGAAGACATAAGACAATTCATTTCTCTGAAGTGTTTACCGCCGGATACAGCGATCACCTTGCACAAGTATTGACTATTAAAGATAAACTAAAACCCTTTAAAAAATTTCAAGAGTGTAATGACACAAATCTATCCACATTTATAAAATAACTTGCATTAAGAAACATGGAAAGATGGTTACAATTGACAAAACTCCAACGACAAATTCAATGTATTTATCTCAATATCTCTAAAACACTACAACTCTAGCTTTCCTATAAAACTCAAGTTAATTAACGCAAAAAAATACAATAGATGGATCACCCAAGTGATAAAAATTTCTTAAAAAAACAAACGCCGCTTAAAAATTCTTTCAGAACTTAATTACCTACCATCCAATTCCAAAATTAATTTCGAAATATAATACTATTCTTCGAAAAGTAGTCTATGCAGTTAAAGTTATAGAAAACGAGGGTCAGGTACTAAAATCGAACAACCGAACAAAATGCAAGTGGAATATAGTTAAAAATTACACGTCAAGTTCTGAAAATCGCGAAGAAAATATTTATCTACTAAACGATAGCAATACCGTATCAAATCCTCAGGACATCGCAAATTTGTTTAATTCTTACTTCTCAAAAGTTGGTAAAATAACGAACACAATATATCCAAATCAATGTCCTTCAATTATATCCACCCACGTACCCAATTCTATGTTCACTTCCGAAATTAATGCCAGTGCAGTCATAAGAATCATCAGCCCCTAAAAAAACCATTTTTCAACAGGCATAGATGATATACCCGAGTTTGTTGTTAAATTTTTGTCCCAAGTTATCTGAAATCCACAAATAAATATTTTTAATATTTCTTTATCGGAAGGGGTGTTTCCTAACATATTTAAGAGATCTAAAGTGAAACCTTTACACAAGAAAGGAAACGAACTTAATATTGGAAATTACCGACCAATATCTTTATTACCTACTTTCTCAAAAATCCTAGAAAAATTGTTTTATAATCGTCTACTAGATTTTTTATCAAAAAATGAAAATCTCTCTGACGATCAACAGTTTTAGGAAATCTTTTCCACTGGAAGCTCCATATTTTCTTTCTTAAACGATGTTACCACATCTCATGACCGAGAAGAAAATCCTCAGGGGTTTTTTTTTTATTTATCTGATGCACTCGATGTCATCGATCACCAAATTCTCCTTTCCAAATTGCATTCGTTAGGCATTCGTGGGCTTCCACATCGTGGCTAACTTCTTATTTAAAAGATAGATATCAACAAGTAGAAATATCCTACACTAAAAATAAAGTACTTTAGCGTTGTCTTTCAGAAACAAAGCCACTTACTTGCGGAGTACTCCAAGGATAAACTCTCGGCCCTATACTCTTTTTATTCTACGTGAACGATATGTCATCCTCCACATCACATTTCAAAATGATTCTATTTGCTGATGATTCTAATTTACTATGTAAACACGCCAATGCTCAAAAAATTTGTCTAACCTTTCGACTTGGTTCCATGCAAATCGTCTCATTGTATACATTGACAAAACAGTGTCTATGTCATTTCACAATAGTATCACAAAATCTTTACCCTAGGTTTATCTTAGTTTAAACGAAACACAATTACAATGTGTTACGAGTAGAAAATTCATAGGTCTCCATATTCAAGACAACCTCAAATGGAATTGTCACGTTGACAATCTTAATTCCCAATTAAGCAAATTATGTTACGCCTAGCGAATGATAGTTAACGTGGTTAGTCCACGTATTTCCCGTTGCGTATATTTTGCAAACATTTACTCTCTTTTACGTTACGGCATTACCTTCTGGGTCAATTCCGGTCAGAGCATTCAAACTTTCAGAATTCAGAAGAGGATAGTTCGGATAATTTTAAATTTCACCCCAGAAACTCATGTAAATCTTTATTTAAAGAATTAAATAGCTTAACATTTCCCTGTATAATTATGACACGGTCGTGTTTGTTAAGACCGAATTACTGAAGTGCCACCCTCATCGACCAAATGTCAACTACTCTTTGCAAAAAGGTCAATATCATTCGGGAATCGTTCTATGTAATTCTTTGCCCAAAAATATAAAAGATATTATGAAATTGAATTTCTTTAAATCCGCGGTTAAAAACTACCTCCTACACCAGTCCTTCTACAATGTAAAACAATTTATTGATTTTAAGAAAAGTTAAATCCGTTTTGTACTTTATCATGCCATAGCTGTAGTACTTATAAAATAACTTATAACAATTTCAAAAACTATTTTCTTGCATTATTGTATTGTGTCTGATGATTCATATTAATTTAGTTTTATGTGTACTCAATTTTGACACGGTTGTGTACATTAATTCTTTAGCCCTATCGAATATATGATCCGGGTTTTGCTCCGGTTTTCCTTCGGGTAGAGGCGGATGTCTTATAGGCTTTTGTCTAGGGGTGCGTTTATTGAATCAAGAAATCGTGAATTTAGTATATATCAATTCTTATGATTTATAAACACTATACTCAGAAGAATCTATAGTTCAATAATAAATCGTACATGTAAACATTTTTTTTGTTAAATTACAAACATGTTGATATTCTATTAGTATTATAACTCGTAGCTTACTTTTTATCTATCTAGGAAAATTTGCTGAAATATTTCAATTTGTCTCTGTCTCAGAGTCCTTGATCGGAATTGATGGGATTGTCCTTTCCTTGCTTCCGGAGAATAAATTGTTATTTTGTTCTCCACGATTTCATACGTAGTTTGTAATTGCTTATTGACAAATTATTAATATATTATTATTATTAAATTTATTTAGTAATACTGCGCACTGCTCATTTTACACATTAAGAAAAAAATCAGTCAAAAAATACAACATATGGTCACAGGTTTTTAAATAATTTAAGAGATAATTCTTTGATGGCTTCTTTAGGACTAGGAAGACAATTTTGGGCCTTGTAATTTGCACATAGATGTCTATGTGTGTATCCCATTGCTTTCAATTGAAAAGTTTAATAATGATAAAAAACTGATTTAGTGAAATTTTACTTATGATATGAAACGCGTATTCTTATCGTAACATGAAAAACGTGCTTTGAGGTTCACTATTTCTTGCTGACAATCTGAAACTACTATCAGGCTGCTTGCGATTCACCCTCACGAAAAGTCCCAACGTTCATTTTGAAGGTCAAGTTTTATGGTATGAATGGAAATCCAACGACCCAGGTGACTTTTTAGAAGCTCGGTAGTGCGGAAACCAATGGCCTAACCCCTAAACGTCCATGCTCATAAATCACCATAGATTAATAAAATATTCCGGAAACATTCCTTTTTTAGAATTGATAAATAAAAGTTTTTCTTATTTCCTGTTATTTTATGAAACTTTTAAAACACACTACGGAAAGCTTTAGTTGTTTTTTTTTATTTCGAAATTTTGCGGGTTGGAGGGTATTTTAATATTCTTTATCTTCTAGCTGTCATGTTTGAGGGATTTTTGTTAGGATTTTGCTGCACTTGACATATCTAAGTGATTTTTCGTTATATTGTGCCATATTTACTTAAAACATTTTCTAATGTTTAAATACATGAAACATTGTTCAAAAATGCTACTAATAAACTCACAAAATATGTTTTTCAGTTTTGTTGTTATATTCTTTGCGGAAGTAACAAAATACTATATCATTTTATATTACATGTTATATTTAAAACAATTTACCTTTCACGTTTTGCAAAAAAATACGTAAAAGTTTATATAATATTAAACAGAAGAAATAGTTAAATCAAATAAAATTTAAAGTACCTATTTATAGATCATTGAAAATTTTGCTAACTTGGTTAATTTTTTAACATGAACTCTACCTTTAATGAAATTATGTACCAGTTTCTAAAACTTTATTCAATAGAGTCATTTATATAGATTTTAAAATAATGGTAATAATTTTGTAGTACAATTTCTTTTACAATCAGTATAAAATGAATTTTAGAATTACATAATGACGTTGTTTAATAAATTGAATTCCTAAATCGTACTTAAGTTCTTTCAATGGAAAAAGAGTGCAAAGGAGTGAACTGTAGTTCGGCATGGTGTAGTTCTGACAGAAGATGGATGGTGCTTGTTTGAGAAAGCCTATTAAAAATCAAATACCCAACAAAGCAGAAACCCTTCAATTAATTCAATGAAAGAGATTTCATGACTAGTTCCCCTTTTATCTCGAAGTTGAGCTATAGCCTCTTAAGAAAACCTTTTGGCCTCAATACATAGAAAGGGAAATTAGATTTGAATTATTTGGCTATGAATTCATTGAATGAGTATTGTTGTTCGCTTTCAGTAATCAGGCGTAAATTTGGTAGAATATAAAGAAAATTATTAAAAGGGTTTTTAATTATAGTTTCAAGAATGCTTACTACCATACAAATTTCGAATCCGCAATACCATTTACGTAAATGTATATAACTGTGACAAACGATTGCTTTAACATATATCCGTCAGTGTATTTTTAATTAATACACTCTGACAAATAAAATGTACAATTTTAATATTTCTTCTCCAATTAAAATCATCATTGGCATTTTGTATCTATGTAGTTTTTCTTGTCACATCTTGAACCAAATATTCCTGCCAATAGTCTTTCTCGTAAAGAAAATGAGGTATGCATTAAATATACGTACTAAAGTAGTCAACAAAATCAATATAAGACGAAAAATATTAAGTGTCATACCTCATAGTAAATAACGAGTATTAAAAACACAGTATTCATTTTGTGTTGTAACAAACAATAAAGTATTTAAAAAATACAAATATTGAGTTCAGTACCCAAACAATATTTTTAAATCCAAATGCTTGATTTACATTTAAAATGAAATTTATAAAAAAACTCCGGAATTTTTTTTTATTTCTATGCTAATAACTGTGCCTATCTTATAATCCTAATCCTATGATCCAGCATCAAAGATAAACGTTATGGAAGAATAATCTTATGCAGAATAATGCAAGGGAAAGAAAATTTAGCCCCAGAGTATTTCTTTAAATAAAAAATTGGAAAACAAAAAAATTACCTGGTTTCAAATTTTTACTCTGGGATTAGAGTTAGGGACCATTCCGGAACATATTAAAGTGAATTACATAAACAAAATATGTAAGAAATAGTGTCTATAACGTTATATACAAAAAAATTTTTTTAAACAGTATAATGTGGTAACGGGGTCAGTAGGAAAGTTCTCTCTCGAAAAGACAAATTAATACAGCATTGATACTGTATCTTTCGATTGAAGGGCATGAATTATGATTGAAGGTCAATGTTTCTAGAATGTTTCAACGGAAAGACGCTCTTTTCAGACGTGAATACTCACTAAATGCTTATTATAAGAAAATAGAGGGACATGTGTTAGTTAAATATATTTGATACTGTTATTATACTTATTATTATCCTTCTTTCATTGACGATGAACGACAGCAAATTTAATGATGCAGGGTTGTATGACACTGAAAAAATTAAATTGTTAACACTCATAGAAGTTTTCAAGAAATTGATATAAAAATTTGTCAACAAGGAAATGAGTTCCAACTTAACAGTTTACTCCATTTTTTACGAGAATGATGGAGGAGGAGGAATTATTCCCACCATCTCTTCTACCCAGTTCTTTCACCCAAATCGTGTGAAGTGATAACGAAGGGCTGATGGCCTAAACCTTGTAACGTCGTAAAATGAGAAATGAAATGAATAAATTATTCTAACAAAGAATAATTGTAATTCGTTAACGTCTTCGTAATTAAAAAAAAAGTGATTTGAATTTATGTTTGAGTTTTACGATAAATTAAATGTTCTTGTTTTGTATTAGCTAATTGTTTAAAATATCAGTTGTATTTTAAACCTACAAAACATATCTCAAGAGAAGATTTCTCATTTCATGCACCTTTATTTCGGTAAGCCTGTGTGTATGACCATAATATTATTAATCGAGAAGATTGAAATGAGTAGATTGCTCAATCGTAAGCGATGTGCTTTGCTTCGTCTGTTTAGTAGTAGACATATTAGAACTATTTTTTCATTTATTGCCAGAAGAACCACTGACAAGTTAAGATTTAATGAGCATATATTGACAAGAAAATCATTGCCTTCCAGATACACGTGGGAGATACAAGTTAGCGTGACAACTACACGTTCGATAAGTAAATCGATTAATCGTATAAAACAACGAAGACCCCTTACCTGCAGCAACTGTAATTCCGACGAACCACCTGATTCCGGCACACGACCCCTCTTCCGCTCAGGATGTCAGCATCGCCGTCAATTCAGCACACCGACGTCACACCACTGTCACACTTCACGATCACCCCCACTAACCTAACAATACTTATCGAAACAAACTGTTGACAACCTTTGTACGAGTGCACTTCGGCTACACGTTACAGTTGTCTAATTTCACTTCATGACAGAACGTAACGTGATGTAACGTTCACCGCAATTCCATTTAACACCACGTTGCAACGAGCAGCAACCACACGGCGGTACAGTAGCAGCACTATTATGAATATCTATCGATCCAGTAAGCTGTAATGTACTCGCGGTTTACTCTTTCAGAGTCATGCCGCACCACGCTCTCCAAGAACAACGATGCAGACGAAAACACACTTACTCACGGCGTGTTTTGCAAGGTTGCAGCACCCTGCCCCTTGACAATCTTACACGAGGTCTACCCCTCGTTCCGAAGGTCACGTTGGTGGCAGGGAGAACGAATAGGTGGGGGAGGGGCTTGGGGGCTACGAAGTGGCGAGCACACCAGTCAGCTGCAGTAGACGCGGTGCCGACGGCGGCGGTTGTAACGAAGGCGAGGGAGGCGGTGAGGTTCCGAACGACGACTATCGTGGCGCAAGCCAAATCTCGACTGCAGACCAAGTTTCCCTACCCGCGCGCGACGCTCGGACTTCGGAAGTGGTCGGCTACGTTCGGGAGGGATCGGGGAAAGCGGCGTGCGCCGGCGTGTGTTCGCTGGCGTGGATGTCTACGGCCGCCGCAAAGGGCGTTGGCGCTGCGATCGCGGGGGTTGGAAGAGATATATGATGCTGACAACGCAGAAGTTGACTTCAATGATGCGTTTTGCGTGGAGGGGAAAACGTAAGCTTATATGGCTTTTCATAAATTTCTGATTGATCTCTTAGAATTGGGTTTATTTCACATTGGGAATGGAACGTACAATATGACGATAATATAAACTGGTTATTGAGATTGGGTCGAGAGAAAAAAAGAAAAATATCACTGTTTCCTACTGCCGACGTTTCGAAAATTTACATTTTCTTCTTCAGGGCCGTATAAATTTGCAATACAACAACTCACTCATCATTCATCAATCACAAAACTTTCTCGTATTCCATCTCTCACACCATAACATACGCATACCATATGTATGCAGATGAAAAGTTATGAATGTTATGGTATGCGAGATGGAATGCGAGAAAGTTTTGTGATTGATGAATGAGTGGTTGTATTGAGAATTTATACAACCTGAAGAAGAAAATATAAATTTTCGAAACGTCGGCAGTATGGAATAGTGTTAATTTTTCTTTTTTCTCGATCGACCCGATCTCAATAACCAGTTTATATTATAAAATTTGGGGTCAACAATATTGAGTATACAGAATACGACGATATGTCACCAGATAGTAGATTCATCCTCTCTTGGTTCTTTTAGGATAGCGATGAAAATCAAAATATCACCATAATTCCATAACAGAAAACTGAGCTAATATACAACATATTACTTGAGGACACAATTTCGTGTTACACTTTAGGCATCTGAATCCGGAATGGATAGAATGAACAATCTCCTACAATACGATGTGGTTGAGATATTAAAAGAAATACATTCATTCTCCATCTACTGAATTCATGGGTACTATCAACATTTTTACTGTATAAACTAAAGGAAATCAGTCGTCGAAGATTCAGTTATGATTGGCGTGAGAGCTAGATCGCTAGCAGCATATTGCATTGTATATATTTGATAGGTCTGCCAGCACATGTTTCGATATATTAAATTAATTCCCTGAGTTCCTTAAGGTTAAAGAACAATAGATACTTGACAGAATATTGATTGGCAAATGATCAATATTTTGAAAATATTTATGTATAGAATCACCAATCGTTATTACCTATAATAATAAACGCGAAAGCATTTTTGAATGCATAGTCAGCATCTTCAGGTGAAGAAGAAAACAAAATTGGTAATAATAATAATAATAATAATAATAATTACAACCCCTTTAAAGGGAAACTCCTTAACGAAACATTGTACGTGCGGGTGGTTGGCGTTTGCGTGCTCCAATGAAGCTGGGAGCTATGCCGGCGGTATCATAGCTATTGGCAGGGTGACCTAACCGGACTGCCAGGTGGAGGAGTCAGACGATGGTATCCTTCAACGACCTATCTGACCAATCCAGTCTTTGCCCATCCTTTACCTATCTTATACATACCACAGACTAGACTCGTTTCCCGATGTCCAACCCTACGTCAAAGCATGTCATCAGCCACGTGGGGACATCAGCAAAAACTGGTACTGGATAACATGGCAATAGCACTACCCATATATTTATGGAGAATGATAACAAGGAGTCGTAAGGATTCGGAACTTGAACCGCTACCTGGGGAACGCCAGGGCACATCTGGAACCTCCGCTAGGGGTGTCAGTGTGCAACCGGTGGTGATCAGGAGCTGAGCTGGCGGTTCCTGGTCGGGGTACCCGAAGAGCGACATACCGCGGAGCAAAGAAGCTCCAGACAATATCAAGTTTCTCCTGCTGAACGTGTTTTGTCAGGTCAACTAGGAACCACCAAAACAGGTCTTGTAAGGCGACGAATAAAATGGATGAAATAAATGAACAAAGATGTAATTCGTTGTTTTGTGATGGTTACATAAGCAGAAACAGACCTTATATATTACCGAAATAAAATGCACAAAAATTCTCGAAATGTACCCAGAATTTGTAGGCATAATCTCTTAACAAAATTGTAGGCATAATCTCTTAATTTGTGAACAGGAGGATAACAATAGTCAACACACTTCTTCTATCAGAAAGAGATCAGCAAAATTAACAAAGAAATCAAACAGGACAACGGAGATAATCACTGTGATTTCAGTAAGAAGCAACAATAAATGTGATTCACCAAATTGCAATCATGAAAGTAGAAATGACGATGTCCCAAATGCCCCAACACAATTTATAGCACATTCGAATGATGATCGTGAAGAGGGAAATGACATGTCAGACATGAAAGAACAGACACTAACAATAACACAAGAGTTTAGTGTTAATTTCATGAAATTCTACGACATGAACCACTCAGCGAAACCAAAGATACGCAAGCCAAATTTTATATGAAGTACGTGCAAGATTATCCTAAATACAGAAATTTTACCACCGTAATTCAACCTGATAGAAACACTGGAAGAACTTCATCACAATGTGTACTGTGCTGCATCTACAGTTGTCAATTTATCAAGATTCAATGAAGTTCAGCTAAAGGCAGGAATGATGATGGAAATCTTCCCAAATGGCATATCAGTCTTCAAAATGGTATCAGAGCGCTGAGAATAAAATTTGGAAGACTTACACAATTTCAGAAAGGAGAGAAAATAAAAAACGGATAGAAAGCGAGAGAAATTATCAAACCAGTTACAATGGAAAAACAGACACCAAACGGGTTGGTAGAAATTCCTGACTGTCAACGGCTAACAGTGTACTCTGGACTATACAAAGCATCTATTGCTCGCAGGAACAAACTGCAGAATTCCATGATCAAAAATGGCTCTACAGATATCTAATAAGCCATTTGGCTGCAAGAACATCGAGAGAAAAGATACATCTGCACCATCTGGCAGATATATTTGGGAGAAACCAGTACAACATGACAAAGATAGCACTTTTCTATTTTATGAAAAAGAATAGAATCTGTTTCATGAATGCCACATGTATGCTAAAATTCAGATGTAAAGCAAGTTATAAAGAGAACTGGTAACTGAAAGGCACCAGACCCTGATTACATTCAAATCTTTTGGTTTAAACAATTCACGTGTATTTACCAAAGTCTTGCAGAACAATATAACATTTTAATCAACCCGGAAAATGCACCTGAATTTATTGTTGTAGGCAAAGCATTTCTAATACCTAAAGTTCACCATACGGATGATGTGGCCAAATATCGCCCAATCACATGTATAAGTGCTTGACGGCAATCATAGCTGACAAGATTTACGCACATCTAGAGAAAAACAACATTATGACAAGAACAAAAATGATGCTACAGGTCATCAAAGGGATGCAAGGATCAACCTATAAAAGAAACTATTATAGAGTCACAAGAAATAACAAAGAAGCGAAACATCAGCATCTCTTATATTGATTAAAAAAGACGTTTAAATCTATACTACACTCATATCTGCAGGATATTTTAGCATATATAAAATAGATACAAATGTATCAAATTTCCTTTGACAAATGACGAAGGAATGGAGGACTGTTCTACACATTTCTACTAATAATAGAACTCGTATTTCAAGATCCATTCAAATTAACCCTCCGACTCCCGTATATTTTTTATAGCACTGACTACCAGTGGGATTCGTATGGACCCCAAGGTTCCTAAAACTTTTTATTATTTTTTTCGAAAAAACAACAACATACTTTCGGAAGTAACTAAGCCAATTTTCTTGGAAACTAATTTTTAATATATATTTTTCATATCCTAACACATATTTAATATTTTTGTACGATTTTTTAATGAAAAAATACTTCTCATCTCACGCATATGTCTACTTGCCTCTTTCCTTGAACGTCTCTCTCATTTTCGTCTCTTTAGTTATCTTTGATTCTTCTGTCTTCTATTTTCTTGTAATATGAATGTTACCAAGCTTCGAGAAATTATGTGAAGCGGTATCGACGAGACAGTACGCTATTTGAGGTTTTTGCCATCACTCACGTGAATCCAAATTCATGTAATATACGAAAGCTCTGAGCGGGTAATAGCTGTTCGTTGAACAAGAACATTGTGAATAGAAGGAAGATAGTGGAGGGATGTTGTTGTCGAGATTTTAAAACAATATTAAATTTGTTGCTGAATTTTTTTAAAGACTCAATAAACATTTCATTATTATTTGTGAGATCCTTGCAAATACATTTGTATTTTTTCTTCTGTATGAATTTGTTATAAATCATAATCATTTTATTTATTTATTTATAAATAAAATTTTGCGGACAAGTGTAAATGCGCTGGAGATCATTTCAACTTTCGGGTGTCGTTCAATGAATTTAACATAGATACAAGAAAATTACGAATGGTCATCTCTTGCTCACTACGCTCCTGCACAATTGCTGTAAATCTAACATCGTGTGCCTTTTTACGCTATGGTATTCACAATAGGATGAGTATGACTGGACCTTGTACGTAGAATTACCACCTTTACTTTCTTAGTAAATGATAATACACTAACCTGCAGTGAAAGATCTCTATCAACTATGTCCATTTTTTCGGTGTCCATGTTTTTACATGATTCGCCCGCGATTATTCTTACCATATCATTCCTGTTTTCAGTTGTATTTTACACATTTCTCTGCATCAAAAATATTTAGGATGAAACAATCGAATCGATGTTACGATCTGCGAAGGCCTGAGATGGTCCAGACTGCTGACGTAAAACATCACATCCTACTGGTTGTCCATGCGACTGAAACATTAGCTCGAAATATCGTATCATTTCATTTTCGAAAGTCCTCTTTTCATTTCTTTCAGTGTTTTCCCACTCATTGTTTGATTCGTGGGAATTTCAACTCACACATGATAGATCAATTGGCGTTCGTTCAAGTTGTGAAGGTAGTATGAAGCAAAACTTGAACATTTCACCAGATACGTCATTTTCACGTTCATCATAAGACGGAAAAATAATAGAAGCCAAACTCCCATCCAATAATAAGGAGTATGTTCCTTATGCGCATAAAATTGAAGATATATGTGAGAAAAGTATGTCGATGTGCATATGCATTCCGTTATCATAAACTCGCCCTTCAAAAGTAATTCTGCGAAGACAGGAATCTTTTACTGGTGGTCACAACCGGGCTCTCAGTCAACCAGGAAGAATGTATTATTGTACTACTAGCTGCAGAATTTAGTTTTCAAAAAAATTGCAGTTGTAAAACATATCACACAGATAGAGTAAAAGGTTATTTTATGTTGCTTTACTCGATATAAATGTGTCGAAGAATGGTCTACAATAAGCTAATATCCAAGAACATTACGTGTAAAGTAACAGCAAAACAGTTCACACGCAAAACGATGTGGTATTCATAAATAGAAAAAAATATTTCATATATTTTGTTCCTGGGGTGCATACGGACCCCAACGGTAGTCGGTGCTATATTTTTGAAAAAATAATGCTTTATTTCAAAATGATTTTAAAAAAGGGTACTGATGTAATAAGAGGAATAAAAGGAACAAAGTCATAGCATATCAAACATTTTCCTTGATAACGATTATTTATGCATATCGTGAAAGATGTTCTGGGGTTCCATACGGATCCCACTGGTAGACGGAGGGTTGACCGAGGTATATTTCAAGGAGCACTGTGGTTCTGCCTCACACTGAATTCATTGGGAAAGAACCTCCAAAACAGGCAATATGGATACAAAATCACAACAAAAACAAAGGAGAACTACACGATCAACCATTTGCTATATATGGATGACTTAAAAATATATGCCAAGTCAAGCGTCGAACTTCACAAAATCCTTGATATTACCTCTCGATACAGCACTTAAAAATGCATTGAATTTGGTTTTGGTAAGTACTAGTACATTAATGACAAAAAGGGGAAAATCACCTCCTCCAAAGGGTACAGTGTAACCCCTGTGACATCATGGAAGATCTGATGAATCAAACTGTACAAATATCTTGGAATACCACACCTAAAAGGAATTGATCACACTGCGGTCAAAAATATATTAAAACAGAAGCTATGCCCGAGAATCAAAAGTATTCTCAGAACTCACATGTACAGCAGGAACAAAGTGAAATCCATCGATACATATGTAATACCATTTCTAACCTATTTTTTCGCTCTAATAATATGGTCAAATAAAGATTTGAAAGAAATATCACAGTTAATCACAAACTAACTAATAGACAATCGCATGACTCATCCCGAAGCAGCAATAGAACGGATCGTCCCTCCAACAACGTGTGGAGGATTAGGGATAATTCATGTACCACGTCTCCACAACAAACAAATTAATAGTATGAGGCTGTACTTCCATGAAAAGCAAAAATCACATGATATTTTTACAGTCATCTGTAAAGCTGATACGAATGCAACACCTTTGCATTTATCAGATTCCAGCTATACGCTTCAATGTAAATCCGCAGATGATCAAAAAACAGACTCAATTCAACTACCTGGAAAATATCAACGTAGATCAAGAGGTAACACATTTGTGGCTCAAAAAAAGAAATCTATTTGGAGAAACAACTGGGTTCATGATGGCTATCCTTGATAGGGTAATATTAACAAGGAATTATAGAAATATCATCCAAAATGAAGAAATTGAAGATATGCCAAAAATGCCAAAAATGCAAAGACGCATCAGAAAATATTGAGCACATTACAGGTTCATGTCGGCTTCTTTCAAACACAAATTACACCAAAAGACGGAACAATGTAGCAAAAATTCTTCATTAACACCTTTCAGGAAACTTAGCAGACACTCTCTATTACAAATATGAACCTCCACCTGTCACTGAAAGTATCAATTGGAAACTTTACTGGAACAGAGAAATAGAACTGACATAACCATACTAGCAAACCGCCCTGACATCATGCTCCTAGACCGAAATAAGAAGGAAACTCATGTAATGGAGTTGCCATTCCTCTGACTCACGATGCACATACATTTTAAAACAGAACTTACAGTTTAAAAATTAGCTAATAGAAGGACTTGGCTTACCAGCTCAAGAAACTCCAGAACGTGGATAAATTTATTATTCGACCTAAAGTTGTTCCGGACACAGGAATTATACCGAAATCCACAAAACGTCGTTTGGAAATACTGGGAGAAGACAAGATACTGTACAATATACAGAAATCCGTAGTCCTTGACACATGCCACATAGTTCGAAATTTTCTAGAACAAGAGCTTGATTGAACTTGACAATGTCCGTTCGTCAAGTGGTTAAAGATCCAGCTTCAAGCTGTGGAAGATATAATAATAATAATAATAATAATAATAACACAAACAGATTTAGAAAACTTGCAACGAAATATCAGGACCATCATGACGTAGAATACGTCACACCACAAGCTCAAATGTAGAAAGGAACGGTCTGCCTCGCAAGGAGCTAGGAAGGGGTAAAATTCACTTGAAAAACCTACACAATTCACAAATAAAGCAACTCCGAGCTTTCTTACACTAGGGGAAAGAAGAATGTAACCTTCACAAGGCCATAGCTGACATACACACCTTTAAATGTAGTAGACCACTCTCCACAACCTAATGAAATTAGCGTTGAAATCAGTCAGAGAAATTACCAATAGAAATCTAAACCACTTCATGGTAGACATCCTTGATGTAGATGAGCATATCGACAAAGTTTTGTCGAACGCTTGGCTTACAAAAGGGGATCTATTCTCAGAAAGGGAGAGATTTCTCATGGAAATTCAAGACCAAGTAATTAACACCAAACACTATAGAAAATTTATCTTGCAAGAAAAATTAAACCAGAAACTATACAACACATCGCAGGAGGATGCACACTATTAGCACAAACAGATTTTCCATTATGGAATATGGAGTGTGTACACGTAGACGTATCCTCCACTGGAGTCATCCCTCACAGTTTGCATCTGAGCATCAGCCGGCTTCAACTAAAAAAAACAACAACATATTGCTAACTTGACTAAAAACAACCATCCTCAACATCTGTAGAATAGTTACAAGATTTTTAAATTGTGACATTGCTTGAGGCGAGGATTTTCTGTATACCTCGCACCCGACCTGAATCCAACTACAAGTTGTGAAAACAGTTACAGAATATAAATAATAATATGAATAATAATTGGAATAAAAATTAAAGTACACAGAGATATTTAAGACCATGTATACCACGTTTCATATATGTAATTTAATTACTATATGTACATAATTTCAATACATTAGAAACACTGTATGACCCAATTTCTATAAGATAAAACAATTGCTTTTAAGTATTGAATTATTTCTCTGGTATATGAGTTTATTCAAGAAATATTGTAATAATATCAGATTTGAACTATTTAATGTTATTGAAATATTAGTTCCATCATATAATTTACAAACGTTTGAAACTCAATGGGCTTCAAACAGCTCTTTATGAAATCTAATAACACTATATCCAGGACGGAGTCAAAAGTATCTTTTATTTGGGTAATAATGTGTAGACACGATAGTTTACTTTTGACGTCCGTTAGTAGGTTTCGGAAGAGGTACTGACCTTATTCTTGTTGTATCAAGATTTGTTTTATTCTTAACTTGTTGTATCAATGTGTATTTTCGAACTAGACATTTACCTGTTTCCAATACTTAGAGATAAGATATATGTATACATTTAATACCTTTATTTATAATAATAATAATAATACATTGTCAAAAATTATAGTACAAACTTCATATGACCACATGGAGGACAATAAACCAATTTACTCTCCGAAAGCAAGCTAGGGATCATTCCAACAATTCTGATCAAGGGCCCTAAGACAGACAAATTGAAAAATTTCAGCAAACTCCCAAAATGGTAAAAAGTTAGCTAAGTGTTACCTATAATACTAATAGAATATCAACAAATTTGTAATTTAACACAAAAAAATTATTTTACAAGTACATTATTGAACTATAGATTGTTTCAATAGGCGTCGCCCTTAGACAAGAACCTAGAGAACGTGTATAAAATATCCGGCTCTACCCGAAGGAAAATCTGAGAGAAACCCGGGCCAGGATAGGAATGTAACCTGCAATTGAACAGAGTACGCTGCGGCTCAATTATATTCAAAATTCTATTTTTGGTCATCACGTAATTGCAAAATATAGATGACAATATCTAATGTCTACAAGTACTCTTTATTGTATAGAACGTTCCACGAGACTGTCCCTACAAGTACATAGGTTTGGTCAAAATTAGCTTCATCAATTTTTTAAATAACATACGTAATCGGAATGCTATTGTCACTTACAATTAACTCGTAACTTTACAATTAAGTTTTCAATGAAATTAGATTTATAGAAATATATAAGTACCTACGTAATGTAAAAGAGTCTTAGGTTCTCAAAAATTATTTTTATGACAAAACTACCTCAAAAGTGCGTAAGAAGTATGCATCAATTATTAAACCCGTGGGGATTTTTTTATGAAGAACTTTTTAAATATATGTCCTCGTTTTGATTTATTATTTTCAGACAATAATATCGAACAGCTATTCTAAATCACTATAGATAATAAGTAATTCCTAAGCAGATTACGATATTTATTAAAATATTGTTATTGAATCCTTCGCTGTGATAAAGAGAGGTAAGATCAGATTTTATTCTCTTTGTACGTATTTGCGAATAGGCCAAATAAGGACCAGGATAACGAGTGTTAGCAGGGCTCAGTTCTGTGTGAGTTCATTTACTAGACACATCGTGAATTTTTGGGGAACAGCGTCTAGATAGAATCTAGATAGCTGTATCGAAGTAATACAACTGCGGTTGTTAGCCGCAGAGGATAAACTTTTCGAACTCCACAGCTACATGAACTGAGACAGAAATGATTTTTTCTTACCCTACCTGGAATTGAACCCAGGATGATTTGGAGACGAGCGAGCACGCTGACACCGTAGCCACGGAGGGACTTCATTCTCTTTATTTCAATTCAGTACATTTCAATCGTATCTTTTGTAATTTCATATCTCTAATTTTTGTTTGTGATTTTGCATTAAATATTTTAGACATTCCAAAATTGTAATTGAAATAAAAACCTTCGCAAATTTTTCTTTCATATGGTTATTTATATAAAATGTGAAAATTCAACTGTGAATTAAAGCATCTTAAGGTATCGATAAATATACTACGATACTTCTTTCGAATGGAATGATGACTAACGTATCGATACTAGTAGAGCTCGCTTTACAAAATTATCGAACTGGCTTGAAACTTTCATTTCTTCTCTTTGAACTTCATCAACGAATTCTTTCGAGACACGTTTTTCTTGATGAGATGAAGAAGGGGAAGTGATATAAAAAGGTCTGCTATCACATGCACCCAGAAAAGAAAAGTTATTAACAATATATCTGAAATTTACATTTCACCGAAAGAAATCCTTGTAAAACTGATTCCTTAGAAACAATACACTTTTACGGGAATAATAAATCTCTAAACAGTTATTGCGAGATTAGAATCAATATTGAGAGTCGTTTCCGTTATAAATCTGTCAATCAACTAAATTCTTAGTCATTACATTTGGAAATATAAGCATTAATATTTAGAAAGCACATTTAGTGATTTCTAATGATGGAGAAAGAAAATGGATATTTTGTGAAGTCAATAAATAGTTTTGATAGTTACAACGAAACCTTAGGCGTTATTAATGCTGAAGACACAGGAATTTCTCTTTGAAATACGAGTGTTATTGTTTTTTAGAGCAGTTAACAGCCAATTACGGATCTGTTTGTGCGGCACGAAAGAACTTTTAAGTTACTGCTTTACTGATGATGATTTCTTATGAACAGTGTCCTCATGAGAAATGAGCTGTTCCCAGTAATTGGGTAAATTACCGAAGACCTTTCAAGTTCATTATAATTATCACTTACGAATCACGGAAGATAAATGAACGCAAATGGATTCAAATGTTTTACGTTTTAATGATTTGTGTTGAAGAAGCACCTAAATATTTTTTTCAAGTTATCTGGAGTGGAATGTGTTACAGATCTTTTCTCCGGCATAACACATTAACGTATGGAGTGTCGTGGTGTGAAACGGACAACACTACTAATTATTTCATCAAAACATTCGTCACCGCTGTTGTCGCAAGGGAAAAGAATCGCTGCCCAGGATAAATTATATTTTAATTAAAATCTAATTACTGGAGGCACTTTTAAAATGACCTATATCCATAAACAGTACGCGTGTCAGAGAAGAGAAGGACGCGTGCAATTGAAATATTATGGCAATTCAGTGGAGTCTCCAGCTAATATTTTACAATTTCATGTGAATGAGTCGAATTTAAAATGAATTCTTTATCTGACATTTGATGAAAATAACTAAAATCTTGGAAAATAGAGATGAATACTACATACTTCTAAACATGATGTTATCGTGTCTTTTTGTGCTTGTTAAATACAATTTTAAAGTAAAAATCTACTATATTTTGATTCGATTGAAAGGCAAAATGTTTTGCATATTCTTTTTCTTCCTTGGAGAATTTTAATACCATTAAGACGTCATTTTACCTCCTTCGTTTTCGTACGTACATTTCGTTAATACTGATTAGTTCAACTAATCACATATTTTTTAATTAACCTTCAATTTCATGTGTCAATTACAATTTATATTGTAATTAAAGAAAAGTTTGTAAATTTATTATTTCGACATCTTTTTTACCATTTCGTTTTGAGAAACTGTGAAACGTCTCTATAATGCACATTCCTGGGACCTTAAAATTGGTCGGCTATTGAGAAGTGTCCGCACTTGGGTCGAAATGAAATAAAACAAATAAAGGAAGAAAACGAATAAATATCCTTATAATATTCAGAAATTACACTTAATAAATGACAAAAATTACATTTAGTTTTTCAATATTAACACAGAACACAGTGAATTGAGTTTTGTTTTAGTTTGACGCTAAAAACCCGGGAAAATTACTCTTTATATCTTCATCGGTATTTAATATCCTTTCTTGTTTCCTTCAGAACTATACAGATAAGGTAACACATTCTAAACCTATGCTGGAATAAAAAATATAACAAGATTATAGGAACTTATAGATCATAGGAAGGGAGCTTCACCACATAAAAATCCATAGAAAATTTTACGTCGCTACTCGAATTCACTATTCATTTATCTAGCGCCATAAATAAATTCTATCTTATGCATGTATTTCGTCCGAGTACCTAGACTTGAAGAAGATATGTGATAGCTTTCGGCCATATGGAAATGGCGACTAGTCGGGAATCGAACCAGGTCTGAGTGGAAATTGTGTACAGTTGGGGAAGGATGGTGTAGTGGAGAACACCCCCTCCCATCAAAACAAGATCCCGGTTTCGATTCCAGGCTCGTTGCCATTTTCCCCTGGACGATACTTACCACAGTTTCACAATTTTCCAAGCGTCCAACTTTTCCTTTGTTAGGAACAAATTATGGATTTTTAGCATCTTGAGCACGGCAGAACCATTCATATCATATGCTCAACGTCAAGTTCCAGTGTCTTCGGAAGGGCACTCCGGATGCAGGTGTTACTTTGCTGTTTCCACTTTTTAAGCAATACACCAATACAGAAAACGTCCAACACTCCACAAAAGAGCGTCCACTATGTCTGATGCATACGTTATAGAGAGAGGTTGCTTTTCAAATGTCTGAAATGCCGTGAACTCAATAGCAGTGGAACGGTGAAGGCGTCGGTTATAGAGAAATGTCTGCTATCGAGAAGAGCCTGGTAAGGGACGTTTCACTGTAAACCGATTTGAAACTCATTTTCAGTCAAATATCCAAATTTGAATGTTTCTCAAATTAAAGAATATATGAGAAATATTAATAGGACCTGAAGAGTGTTTTTTCAGGATATGTGTTGATGCCTACCGATATAGATCTTCAATGAACGTCCCCTACACGAATGTCTTGTCCGATTAGCGAGCAAGTAAAATGCTATACTTTTCGAAAATCATGAATATATATATTTATGGCCGATACAGTGTATTATTCCTCATGCATTATGAAATCTGAAAAACATGAACAGTAAAACGGGGTTACTTTATACATGCTTTGGTACATTTTTTAACATCCAAAATTTAATTTTTTTCTCCAATAGAACAATGTGTCCTTTGGCCAACAAATGTATAACAAAATCACCCTACGTATATAAAGTGTACGGTTTCTTTGACAAGGCATTAAAGTGCAACTTATTTCATAGATTCAAAGCTTTAAGGTTTATTTGACATCATTTTGATAAACAAATTATAATATTTTATGCATTACACATGGATTTAATGAAAATAAAACGATATTTTTGATCAGTTTTAATTTTTATTAAGGAAACAACTTACATTAAGATTTCACGTAGTTAAGGCACTATTATAAGAACATAATCAGTCTTATAATTTTATTTCTAACTAAAATCAACTTTGGTAGTATTAACAATCAACTTTAGTAATTAAATTATAATAAACATGAACGATAAATTCGAGAAACAAAAGAAAAATATTAATTATTAATCTGTATTCTCGCACGTCATACACTCGTAGGCAGGATTGGTCGAACCTTTGTTACACATGTCGCAGACCCAATTTTTGCAGGTGATGCAGCATATCCAGTCTGCTACATGGTAGTAGAACCGGAAGTCACACATAAGATGTAACAGTGTCCTTTTTCTTTTTCTTTTTGCCCTTCTTCTGGCGAACCAAATCACTTACGACCTTTATCGGAAGATGTCTGGTCTTTCGCAGGTTGTGCAGAAGAAGTTGAAGGGATTAGTTCAAAGGTCGTGTCATCCTCTATAGCTGGGATAGTCTCAACAACTGAGATATCGTAGTCGATGTCTGAGGCATCCTTGATTGTCACGCGGATTCGCTGCGCAAGCATTTATGCCGTATTTTGGCGCTTTGTTCAAGTAACCCCAAAAACTGACAGTTACCCGTAAAGTAAATTTAGCCCCGTTTTACGGAACTCCTTGAAGAAATTGTACAGGCAGATTAAATAGCACAATGAAACTTTCTCATAAACAGCTTAACTATGAGAATATATACTGTTATCCCGATGTGCTAGGTGATGATCTTCACGCAAAGCAAAGCTTGAGAACTTTGGAGAAGCATAGATCTAGTTCTATTTTCACGGTTTTGCAAATGGCGCCAGTTTTGTCTGATATCGAGATGTAAGGCTACTCCAGAGCCAAAACCGTGCTTGGCCCTGAGGTTACGCGACTTGGTAGCTATTATCATTGAATCGAAATCTTGTTTGTGATAACGTCAAACTCATGAATCAGCTAATGGTCTTTCTGAGAGCCAAGGACGTAGTGTTAACAGTAAACTTAATACACGATCATTTGGAAACTATTAACAGAGGGATCAAATTACAAACGTAAGTAATGCGTAATTATTTAACGTAGCTGAACTCACCACGCATCTATTACCGTATATTGCCTTAGATAAGATCTGTCCTTCATGAGACCCCCAAGCTATCAGCAGCCTATGAAGCCAAAAATTTCTTGACGGGTTGTTGCTCTTGTATAGTAAAATATAGGTAAAAAACAAAAAAAAAAATCGAAATTTCCAAAAGGCGGGAATTGTTATTGAATTTATATTTTCAATTGGTGGTGGACGAATGTTTTCTTGGCACCATTTTATGTTGAAGAAAATGGTATTTGGAATATCCAAAGTCAGAAATAAGTTAATAGTTAGAAGAATTATTTTCAGGTTTACAATTTTTTTGAAACAGGGAAGAATGAGGGTTTCTTGCTAAAGAAAAATCAAAACATTAAAAAATATATTTTATTGGATAATTAGCAATATACCATGTATATCTGTAAATATTTTCGTAGATTAACTGTTACTACGGTGAAGGTAATATAAATGTGGTGTTGCATGTCTAGTGAAATAACTCATATTTCTTTAGAAGGGCCACACGTTGATGGTAGTCTGTAAATTTTTTTTCCTTGTCCAATCTTGTGGACTACCGCCCACATCACCACAGCTTGACCCTCCGCCGCACAGGTAGAAAAGTTGAATCATGCGTAAGTTGAAATGTGTGCAACTCCGTTTTGTCTGCGGAAATATATTTTTGAAGAAAAAAAATGATGTCCCCAGAAACGAGTTAGATAAAAGTAATTTATAAATGACTGCGTATGCCCGAGTGTCACGCGTTAGCATCATACAAGCAGCATTTTTTAGATAAGAGACAAAGTAACAGGACGCTCATTTAGAGAGAAGCAACATATTCAGCTACGTACTAGATGATTTCAAATCAAGTTAAAGAAAACGTGAACTCGCACTATGGCTGCCTTATTCAGATCGTCACTGATATAAAAATGTCGAAAAATATGAACACGTATAGGCAAAATTGCAGTTTGTGCTGGAACATGGTGTTGATGTATTACAAATCCCACGCGGGAATTATATTTCAATTTAATGTATAACCTATTTGGAAATTGTTCTATTGCAGTAAATTAATTCATTGGAATTATTTTTGATAAGCGATTTTCATTTTTCTAAAAACTTCCAATGTAATTCAATGATAAAATGAGTCATAGATATGAATGGTTTATAATTACATTGTATTTGATGGAGTAGGACGTTCAATATAATTAATACAAGATACATCCAGTAGTATTTGTCTGGTGCATTATCAGTACCATACGGAATTTGATCATAACACTTGGGGGTGAAGATATTTATTCGCGTCTAAATTGTGTATGGTTTTGTGAATAATTAAAAACATTTTTTGTAGTTTGTTTATTTGTTTTGATGATATTTATTTAATTGTTTTAATATTAAATTGAGTAACACGGGTAGTGTTAGACCACGCGTTGCATTAAATATACTATTTATTTGAGATGTTATTTTTTAGATGTATTTTATTGTTATTTGGTAACGTTCAAACACATTTTACTTAGTATAAGACATCGAGATGAGGAGTTGCGTAAGAAAAATCAGATGATCATCAGGGCAAGTTCAATGAACCTTTTTCCATTGTCGTATAGAGTTGTAATTTCAAAGGAAAGATGAATGCCGAGTGCGGTGGCATAACTGGAAGCTCAAAGTCAACGGAGGAAGTCTCAAGTCGCCGAGAACATGCGAGCCACTGGCATTTGTGCTTTGTTTGATTGCAAAGCCAAATATTTGTAACTGAAATCAATATTATATTCCAATCTGAAAATAGAGCTTTTATTCTGTAATAATATTTTGAATATAACTGTCTTAATTTTTCCTACGGATATTAGAATTAGTTTTGCATAACACAAATCAATGGCAAACGGTTTTCTGCGAAAAAGTGTAAAACCAATTAAAGCACAGTTTTATATCAACCTTTTCTTATACCCATTTTCATGAATAAATGTTATGTTATCACTTGTTTTAACTTTGATATTTCTTTTGTGGATATTATGGTTTCGAATTATTTGATTCATCATGAATTGACATCCTGATCATTATTATTTTTGTGAGGCATATTGGTTAGAATCCTGCGGCGGGAGACCAGCTTTTAACAGTCATAGACATTTGTTCCATATTATGATGTATCTAATTACCCAAATTGGCATACTGATTGTGTGACAATTACAAATTTTTCATTGATAGAGTGCGAAGTATTTTTTTAAGATTTCAGTCTAGATTTCAAGACGCGGTTACAAAGATTGTATAACTTATAAATCAAAATATGGTTACAATTTATGTTCTGACTGACGAGAGTATACCAAAATAGAAGTTTTAAATCCCTTCTGTGAAAACAATTATTGACGGTGATTTATAACATAAATCTAATTTTAATTCAATTTTTGTTATATCCTTACGTGAATGTTTAGTCGAGCAAATGCCAATAATGATTTTATGAAAACCGCGATTATTCTCAATAAAATAGCCACAAGAGCTGTTAAAGATTGTGATAAAAATCTTCTGTAAATAAAAATTAAAAATTGTTCCTTGATTCCCGTAGAAACTGTAAAACCATTGTTAAAAATACTTCAGCAACAAAGTATTGCTTTATTAACTAATCGACGACAGAGTAATTTTATTGCGTATAAGGGAGTTGATGCTGATGTGAGATGTATCAATTAGGCCGTAGAAAATTATTTTTATAAGTTCTTCTTCATTAGCAATTTGTTCAAATATCAAACATTAGGTTAGAAAAGAAAAATGAAAGAAGTATGAAAATTTAACTCCTCCCGAGAACTTGTGGAAGGAGCCCCGATCCATGTTTGAATTAAAGTAACTTGTTAACACGGAACCTTTCATTTCTGAGCATTGTTGATAAAACTGCTGTCAGACTGTTTCTCCGTATTCTGGTGTATTTTCTGTAATCAGATAGTAGGTAACGAACTGTCAAAGAAGAATTACACTCGTCATATGCAGGTTGATCAAGTTGCAAGAGATACCGATGAGTGAGAGGACAATGTCCTATACGCAGGCGGGTCAGTAAAACCTCCTCGCGCCTAGTTGACCTACAGGAACTGTTCCATGCCGTAACAGAGGACTTGGTAAGTTTGAGATACCCTTCAACAGCCAACCACTCATTGTTTAATTTTTTGAATATCCTTATCTTGAAGGAACTTACAATCCCCCCTTTTGGAATCGTGCGCGTTTCTTGAGGCATGCCGCCATCACATTTTTCCTCATTTTCTCTAATTCCCACGTATCCAGGGACCCAGCAAGTAGACTATTTTTATACCACATTGAGTTAAGAACAAGAACTACTTAAGTATGTGGCGTTAAGAGGTACTACAACAAACATGTATCGAGAAAATTTTTCAGTGTGACCTCAGAATAATGAAAAGAAATGAAAACATTTTAACTTGAGAATAAAATTGAGACCACTAATGTGTATGTTGTTCTTAGCTATTTAAAATTATTTTCTTTCGAACTTTAAAAATTTACTTTTCTTCTAAACGTCTAAATGTAACGTAAAAAGTCTTGATTTTATTAGTGTTTTATTTAAAATAAGTTTCTAAATGAAGCCTGCTGTTCCTACTCACCACATAGAATTGAAGAAGGAATATGATCAGTGATATGTGCTACTTCAGCGTATTGTGAGGTAAACGCTCCATTTTTTTTTCCAAGTGTACGAAAGAATCTACACCCTTGCTGCTCTTGAAGAACGAGGGATGCTCTTGCGGATTGCACCATACTACCGTAGTATTAGTTCACCTGAAAAAATACCGCGATGGTTTATGCCTGGAGAACTCAACATTTTTCATGGACAATCTTGTATTTAAAAAATGAAATATTTCATAAACATGATTCTTGTTTTTTGATTTAAAAACGCTTTAAATTGTATCCAGTATTTGAAACGTTTTTTTTCTTCTGAATTTATAATCTGAGCCGTGAAAATTATTTGTTGAGGCTGAAAAAACATGCCAAATCGTTGCTGTTTTATATTGATTCTTATAGAGAATTTAAAAAGAAAAGAATAAGTTGAAAGGAATGAATCACCTGTGTTCCTTTCGGATATTAAGTGTTAATAATTATCATATGATAAGCTATTTATTCGATTTTTCGAATAAATTTGAATAAAAAGAAAATTATGTAAAACTATCACAAATTTTTCTTTGGTAATGAAACGTAGACATGAGAATGACAATTATGCTTACATCACTAACTTCTTCCCCTTTACCCCAGCTGGCGTGAGGTAGATTCAACCCCTTCCAACACCTCCACAACCTCCCCAAGGAACTCTTGAGGAGGCCCACCTTTAATCCTGGGACTAGTTATCTTAATTGGGGTTTTCTTTGTGAAGGATTTACGAAAGCCGAGCTGGCCAATGTTGCGATAGGGAGACCTGAAGCTAAAGGCATAGAGGGAAGTGCGGGTGGGGGAGGGGAAAATAGGGGTAGAAGAGTGAGTCGGATAACAGCAAGCAACGAAGCTGCTCCGCGCAGTCAGGTGGCTCCAGGCAGAGTAGAATGAATTTCCGTGTAGACTTATGCCAGCTTCCTCTTCTTGAAAAAAAAAAAGAATACAACCATTTTTGGTAACATTCTGTACGTAGAACACGACTAAATAATGGTGAATTACTAAAATATGTGGGGCTCAATTACATAGATCAAACTTGAACGTCTACAGGTGAAGATAAAGTAATCTTGAGAAGAATTTAAATATTTTTCAAGCATAATTTTTCATGTATGCTCATTCATCACATTATGAGATTAAAATAGGAATTCTTTAAAAAAACGTCAATTTATGTAAATTAAATATTTTTCAAACGAGTCGAGAGACTTACATAATCTTTTTTATTGAAAATAATTAGTCTTTTTTGCTGGACAAAACCTTTCATTATGTTTTACTGGCGAAAAGATTCTCAACATTTTTTTACTATGGACAGGGGTGTATAATTGTTGGCAAGTTCGTATTTCACGCGGACTCGACTCACCTAAGATTCTTGTGGTTTCGTCTTTGAATCCAATAGACTTCTAAAAGAATGCTTTTCTTAACGAGTGGTACGCGATCCTTCTTCCACCTTTTCAACTCGTGGAAGCTGAAAGCCAAGTCTAAAGGGGACGTAAAATATTGGACGTTAAGTTCTCAATATTTTTTTTGGAGAAAATGATGTGTACGTATTATCGTTACTATTATGAAACAGGCATAACACATGTCAATGGGCTCTAATGACCTCGATGTTGACGAGCCCTAAAGCCCCAAACAAAACAAAAAACAAAAAAAACAGATGTCAAGTCATATTACTACCATTGCTTCAGATTTGAAGGAATCCGATTAATTAGTAATAATTAAAAGATAATTTAATAATTAATAAGGACATACTAATTATAACTATACCACTAAGCATGTATGCAAAGGTAAATCGAAAAAATTATAACACCTTTAAATCGGTTCAAGAGCGCAGATGTGACTATTTTTTCACAAAAATTTCTTTCATTTAATATTCATTTTAGCCATTTCCCACGTCAGACTTTGGAAGTGTAGTCTTCAAGTCAATTTCTTCAATAGCTACACGAGTAAAAAAACATTATATTATTGCAAAATAAATAGTTTAGGTATTAGCTGTGGTTGTAATAGAATATTCCAAGATCCATAGCTATGAAAGAAAACTACTTTTTCATTTCACAAAGTCGTAATTAAATTATTATATCTACACAAAAAATCATCTACGTTCATGCAAACTACCTCTAACCATTGATTTCAATAAAAACATGAACTGATATAGTAAACCGGGAACGTTGTTATTAAGAGGATGAACCTCGGTGTGAGCTTTGATGAAGTAGGTATCAAAAGACCCGTTAAATTGAGAAATGACCAAAACGATAAAACTAGCTCTCAAGTAGTCATTAACAGGAACATTAAGCAAGTAGTAGAATGACCTTCACCAACATCTCGCACATTACAATTAGCTCGAACCCAAACTTTACCATCCTTTAGTATGTGCTTAACAAAGCACTTTCTGGCAATCATTTTAATCATATCAAAAATAAAATATAAATTGAAACAGTTAAGTAATGCAACTGCAATACATAACTGTTTTAGCATCTGCTAGAGAAAACAAACACTGTATCACAAACTAAAATGAATCAACAAAATTAAAACATCAATATGTTATTAACAAACAAATTTTGTTTCGTGAATATGTCTTCCTTCAGGAGATTGAAATACAGTCGTTGTACTCGAAATACTACTCAGAATTTTCCCAATATCGGTATCATATGTTTAACTATCAAACATTAAATTTTTTTAAATAAAAATTTCTCCACACTTTCGATACCATTAAATGTTTTGAAATATGTTTAGCTCATTAATATAAAATATCTCTGAAATAATCGTTTATCAACTTTCGGAAACAGTTAATCCTATGTCTTTTATATCTCAAGATTTAAAAACTTCTGGTGCAAAACCATTGCACATACTATCTCACATTCGTTTCTCAGTCTGCACTATTGAGTGCCAATAAAAAGTTCTATAAAGAGTAGGTTTATTTTTGACATGGTCTTATATATTTTCATGTCTTCTTCATAATACTCGATAGCTAAGTAGGACATGTATTCTATTTCAGATCATAAATTAATTATTTATTACAATATTATTCACGCAAGCGAAAGCAAAAAAAAACAACCCCCAATCTAAATACATATTCAATTTGGTAACTAAGCCAAAACGGAATTTTTTTGCAAATTAGAAATTTCTTTTCAAATTAGTTTGTAATTAAAAATGTTTCTGTCTAGTAAAAATTAATAGGTTCAATCATATATGAGAAAGTAATAGTAAGTAAAGTAGAAAACTAATTTCTCTTATCGGACTCGGAATTTATTTGAATATTCACATTTTCTGAATCAGGAACAAGCGAAATCGATATTTTGTTAAAATCCCCTGATTCAATTTTTTGGAGGTTCTATATGCTACATTTATGACAAAGTAGTAATCTAAAACTAGCTTTTTTGCCGGCCAGTGTCAATATATGTACTTTATTGCTGTAATTTAAATGAAATTTCAAAGTAAAATGAGTAATTAAAAAATTACTTCAAGGCATTTAGCAATTTCTCAGGTTTATAAATATCGTAATAGTTTCACGTAAATATAATTCCGTTGTTGGCGTAAGTTGATGTGTTTTCTACAGTGCGTTTTCAGTGCTATATATTTTATCAGTATCATATCTTCCATGTTAGTATACCTAAAGTGTCTATCTCTGCATAGTGCATTTACACTGCTAAATAATATAAATTTGCTAATTTATAACTTCAAAATATAATTTAAAACCTATTACATTTATACATGACTTATGCGAATGGAAAAATATGGCCTGAGATATTATTATTTTTAATATTTGTAATTCTAAAATCCAAAAGTTTTCTTGGGTCTTGTATTGTTCAAGTGAAAGGAGATGTAACTGAAACACATTGTCTTCTTTGAAAATTCGCATTTTTTTAACGTACTTAGTGAATTCTAGTATTGGCCACTTGAACCAGCATTAACGTGAGGGTTCTTAAAATAAAGTCTTCATAAAAAACAACAGATAATTTACATCTTGAAATGTAGTTATCCTTAGTTCCCTGCAATATTGAATGTACTTATTCTTTCTTCTAGTAATTTTAACATAATACTTTATAACACAAAAATTGCTTTTCTAGAATAAATAAAAGGATATAAACTAAAATATTTCTTGTCCCAATGCGTAATACACCGATAAAAATGTCATAAAAAATACTAACTTAATTATCATAAAATTCATTGTGACTGAAGTTAATTAAGTTGTAAGGGAGGAGAAAAAAAGGAATACTTATATTATCATCTGAAAACATAGAAATGAATCTGTTTCCTTCAATTGAATGTGTTCCGGAAAATCGTGGCATCAAACTTCGTCCATAAATAACACGCACCTCATTATATCACAGAAGGGGAAGAAAGAAAGAGAAGTGTCTCGTACACGTAAGTTTGCATCGATCTGCAACATTCGCGACTCAGCAGGTGAGACGTGGAGACGAGTATCGAGAAAGATGATGAGAATGATGAGAATGAAGAGAGAATGGTGAGCTACAGACTCCCTATGGAGGAGGTGAAGGGCGATGGCAGGCGTGAGAGCCTGCATTGTGTGTGAGGACGCCGTGAATTAGGAGCTGTCACGCTCCAGAGAAGGATGCGGCTCTCTGCTTCGCGGCGGGGGAACAGATGAACGTCGCACCTGGAGCCCTTCGACGCCACAGTTACCTCTCGGCGCCACCGTCGTGTCGCCGTCTTCGTCGACACCACGGCCTCTGGTGGCCCATCAGAGGAAGTGCGACGCTGAGCTGTGCAGTGCGGTTGGCGCAAAGGAAGAGGCAATTATAAGCAACCCTCAGAGCATGCTAATAATCACGAGTATATCTACCTTTTGTTAAAATGGCTTCTTCAAATGATGGCGAACCATAGAAAAACTATTATCCTGGAACAACAAAATATATTATGAGAATATTTTACTGTTTCAAAAATAAATAAAAGGCAATTTACATTCAATTAGCAAGAGATACATTTTCCGTCTTGCATTAACCTCACAATTCCCAGAGCTGGCCACTTTGGGGCCGTCCATATATTATGTAACTCGCCCTGGGGGACGAGGTTACGGCGGGATGGAGTTTGTTAGTCTCTGTATTACGTAACGCTAAGGTATATAGGGTATGAAGAAAATACGCATTTTAACCTTAAAGTTCGTTGTTATTATCTTCGTGTACAACAACAGAAGCTCGTTCTTAATGAGGAACGAACAATTAAATCGGTATCAAAATTTGTTCCCGCATTTTCCGAAAAGTGACAAAAACTTTCTTAAGGGTGTGGTAGTGAAGGTAACCGTTACATAATTATTGGCGGGGGTAAGAAATATCGTTACCTGTTCGTTATGGAGCAAAGAGGGATGTTAAAATATGGTAATTTCTCTGTTCCGTAATTTATGGACGACTCTTGTTGGCGTATTTAAAGAAAATAATGAAATGTTGAATGGGTCAGCTAAGAGTAGTTGGCATCCTTACTAGTTAATATCATAATAAGTATTTTATTTTTATACGTGTTCTCAATAATGCTTTGAGTATTCTGATGTAATCTGTTGAATGTATCATTAAACATCATGAATAAAAATGTCACAAAACAAACGCATACCACTAGACATCACAAGCACAACATCCAAAATATATTTGAATCAAATTTGAAATTACCTCTTTTGTCATAACAAAAAAAAAAGGAAGATATTTTCTTAAATACTTTAGTGATAACCCTCACCGTTTCTACATATGAGGTGAGTAAATAGTTTTAGAAATGAGTATTATTGCGTTCTTTTATGTAACTTATTTGTATTTTCACTGTAGTCATCTTTATATTTCTAGTATTTTAATATTTAATATCGAGTGTGCCCTTCTGCCATTCCACCAAAAACTAAATGTGTAACTACATAACATTACACTAAAACACAATATAATATTAGGAAGTATAATGCAATATAAATCAATACACATTTAGTTTTTGGTGGAATGGCAGAAGGGCACACTTCAAATTCATATTAACAAATAAAATTTAGTCAATCAATGGTCATACTTGTTTTATATGCATTATATCTGATCTCTGGTTTTTATGTTATTTTATAACCTGCATTGAAGAAAATCCAAGAATCTACTTTATGATTATTAGCGTTCCCGATCGACTAGTTCATGAAACAGAGCTTGGGAACCATCACACCCCTGTAATCAACATACCTCAGTTTCCCCAAATGTTTTATATCGTATATAAAATTTAATGAGGTTTATTATTTTATTACTGAGTAAATATCCAATCAAAAACAGATATCTAGTTGAAATAAATCAATTTTCACTTATTTATCGTTGCTCTACAGAGGAACAATTATCTCCCTAAATCTGTCAATGACTTGACGTATGAACATTCCGCTAAGGGTCCCTCTCGCAGTATATCTTGTACCATTTACCGTACTTTTCGTATAACTTTAATTCTAATGGTTGATGTGAAATAAATTGGAAACAGTATCTCCATTACATTATGGTTATATTTATTGAAGACTATACAGTCGCATAAATATCGCGAGAATGAAAAAAATAATAATAATGAGAAAGAACAATAAAGAAACGTTTATAAAAATTAACTTAATATATGTTATAAATATTAACGGTAATATAGTTATAAATTGTAGAATTGTTTACGTTTATCATTATTATCTTAAAAAGTTAAACTGTTTGGGTAAGTAGCGTGTGTCCATAAAAGTTCGTTAAATTAAAGATTATATTCAGAGCCCAAATTTCACCAGTAGTTTTCGAAAATGGTTTGTTTGTGACATTAATTGACCTATACATGTACTTAACACTTCTTCACGTCTGTGAAAAATTAAAACATGGCGAACCAAACATTTTCGTTCAATTCATATCGTCTTTCAATTCCGATTTCTATCGGTCCATATTTCCTCCATACCGTGTAAATGAATCTCCATACCAAGAAATAAAAATCAGACTTACAAAAGCGAAAGAATTGAGAGCGTTTAAAGTAATTGAAGCGTCAAACAAGAACCGAAACGTCTCCCAACTTTGCGCGACTTGTTTCCTCCGAATAAGAGGTTTTCTAATTTCGAAGTTCTGAAGTTCGCGAAGAAGAATCGAAGTTAAGCAAGAGCTTGTCTTCATCGATAATTCTTATACTTCAGAGAAAGAATCACATCTCAGCAGGATCCAAGTGACAACTTCGGCGCATAAACAGTTCTTTCGTCTGTTACCTCAAATGAGACGAGGTTCGTATTTGCCACATAGTGAATATATACGGTCTCCTCGCAATTCAAGATTTCATTCTCAACTTCTCAGCTCCATAAAGATAACTTTGTTCGGAACAAAAGGAGAGGCGAGAACGCTGCGATATGAGGTCTAGCACTTGCATCAAGAGACATTTGAGCACTTCCAGACGATATTTAGTCAGTCTTGTGACGTATTCCAGAAACTTCTAGGAAAATGCGGGTCACAGAAACAGATTCCAGGAATCGACAAACCTCTACGACGGAAGCGGTCTTCTGTTGGGAATTCCAGAAGCACGCTCCAAGCACTGTCGGAAACACTGAAATGCGCCCACAAAATTACGAGGTAATTGTGTTTAAAATGGATAATTTGATATTGTTTCCGTACACCCGAGTAATTCTTGTTGAAGGAAATGGGACCCGTTTCTCAGAGACGTAGATTAGAATCTAAACATGGTTGTTTTGTGCAAACCACAAAAGAATTTGTTAGGTCTAATTTCAGGATATTACGTTTTAAATTTCGTATTTAGGTTAAATGAAATGGAAGGGGATATTTGTACCATAATTCAATTTCAATTAATTATCAATATTAATTTTTTTCTTTACAACTCACCTATTACGTGATGACCCGTACATTATTCTTCTAACCTTCTTTTCACGTGCTGCATTTTTATATAATGACGAAATTTATTTTAAAAGGTGTATTCAATTTGATACAGTTAAATTTTAAATATAATTTCTTTCTCGTCTCTAATGATACTATAAGTATATACATAAATCAGAAATAACAATATCAAAAAAAAATTTCAAAAATGTGTTTCAAAGTTACAAAGTCACAGATTAATTTCTAAAGTAGCAGTAAACAATACGTATTTATTACATCGAATGGTTCATTATTTCATTAAACATATAGTTAAATATAAAAGAACGGTACTAATAGTATCTATGAAACCATTACTGTTTACCATTACGTTCTATAAAACATTTCCATTGAATGATATTTTCAATTTGAAATCCATGATACTACCAAATTTGTATATCATAGATATTGCATCAATTATTCTATTACTCTTCTAATACTAATTTTTAGTATGACTGAATGATTTTATTCGGACAATAAAGAATATAATTCTTTATTTTCTTTTAATTTCGTATAATGTGATAATAAAAGTAAATTTAATAATGATTCTTATAAATTGGTAGGATAGAATGCAGCTACAAACTCCGTATGATCACGTAAAGAACAACAAACTAATTTACTTGTGTTGTGATTAATGTCATATTGTAGATGTACGAACAATCAAAAATCTTTTTCGATGTTTAACATATATCTGGATGACTATGGATCTCGAAAGATTTTTGAACAAATCTTCGCTGTGCTATTATGTACCGTCGATCGAGTGGTATATGCGTGAGAAAGGAACGAGTGTATTAAGATGTAAAGTGGTGACGGCGAGGGAATTGGTCCAGTGGTGCTTGCGGAAATGAGTTGAGAGAGTGAGAGAGAGAAAGGCGTGTGATGTCGGAATGTATGGATTGCCACGCACGCTGTACCCGAAGCACGCTGCCTCATAGGTATGCTGTCATGGAACCGTGCGTTCGAGACGACGGACGAACAATGCAGATGGCAGCGAAGGAATTTTGATGTCACAATGACATAGCACCCATCATCTTGTAGGACCGGCATGAGCGAGAAAAATATGATCCTAAGGATTTACGATTCAATGACTTATTTGTTATGCTACCGTAAGGGTGGTAAACAATTCAAGGATAGACAACCCAAAGAGAGAGAAAAATGACTAATTCGTGTAATAAGTGGTATCAAAATCCATTAGATATGGTCATAACACAACACATAAGCAGAGATAACTTTATGAATAACACTTTTGAGGTGTGCGAACTTAGCCAAATATGGAGTCCAAAAGGTCCAGACATCCCGCTTACACCCTTAACAAATTATTCCATCTTTTCAACTCGTGGAATCTAAAAACAAAGTCTAAAGGGACCGTAAAATAATGAATTTTTTGGAGAAAATTATTATCATAATCATTATGAAAGAGACATAATGAGTGTAGAAATCATATTACTAACATTACTTCAGATTTGAATGAATCCGAGACATTAGTGATAATTAAAAAGTAGCTGATACCGTCTAATTAATAAGGATAAACTACTTAGAACTATACTATTAAGCGTACATGCAAAGGTAACACCTTTCAATAGGTTCAAGTTTAACTTATACCCTTAACAAATCATTGTAATGTATTTCCGTATAGTTAAATATTAATAAAGTTAATTAGTTAAACTGATTAATATTAATAAGTTAAATATAAATATTAAATTGAATTAATGTGCAGATCAATGACAATTCTCTCCGTGGGTATCTTTCTTTCTTCAGTTGACTTGGTTCCTGGTCTCCTTGGAATCTCATTCTGTGGCTGTACAACCCAGCAATTTATCTTCTGACTGAATTAGTTATAACTGTTACTTCCACTGCTTTCATTTGAGCTTTCTTCAGGTCCTGCTTAACTAATTGAATCCAAGGTATACTCTTTAGTTTTCCGGTGTACGTCATAATCATGCGTATAAACTTCGGTGCTGGAAGTCTTTAAATGTATCCATAAAATTTCAAAGGATCAATAATTTTTTTCTAATATCTTCTGCCAGGATAGACAGTACCTCAGTTGCATTACGACGCTTCAGGCTGTATCCGTCCTTAGATTTTTTGTCAATAATTTTCTTCGTAATTATTTGCTCTTCCTTCAGAATGTCTTCTGGATCAACCTCTTCCTTTCCAATTATACAGGTTGTGTAAGAGAAGTATTGTAATCGGTTGAAAGAAAATTGTTGAGATATCTTCGGATCTTTACAAATTGACTCCAGGATAACCTATTTTCAAATTTCAGCAATGGTATCCGATCTCTTAGGTGTCTTTTAGATCAGCCAGTAAGACACTAGCAAAGAGTTTAAGGTGGAAGATAATTCAGTACTTGAATTTGCAGATAATCAAGGAGTGTAGTATGTAAGGTTGTGGGGATAAATAAGTTTAAAGCGATTCATCTTTTAAATATGTTATGAGTTTATTAGTAATTTTATATTATTAATTTTTCTGAGAGTGTTTCTCTGGATGAAAACTACATACGAAACTATTTCAGAAATTTAGTGACTTAATGTCAAGACAAACCATACCACTCGCTGGTAATTTTTCCGGTACCAAGCTCAAATAGGGAATTAGAGGTTTTATCACTGAGTCACCTTGTATGGAGGCAGTAACAAAGGTAATCTATACCAAAGCAATTTTATCTTTCGTTATGCTTCTGCCTTCACCTTTTCATCCATACATTGTAAATGGTCATCGTAATAAAATATAATATATTTTCTAAAATTAAGAAATTATGTCCATTGATAAAACAATCCTACTCGAAAATGGTATCATGCCATATCGCTTTTTTATCCTGAAACTCTATAGAAGTATATACTCAATTATTGTTTGTTTAATAATGTAAGTAGAAAGTAGACTGTTGTTTGCAGAAAAATTTCCTGGATTCCAAACAAGCTTATAGAATAATATATAGATTATATATATAATAGAAAAAAGAAAAAATTGTAACTAGTATCACACTATTCAGTATTATTCAGAAATATTTCCATTAAATAAATAGCAAATTAGTACATCGCCCTCCACTTGATCATAATAAGTTTGTACTGCTTTTTTTGACAATTAAATTAAATTTTTTATTATTGTTGTTCCTTTGGTAAAATATTCTACATATTTAGATCATTCACAATTTGTGATAATGTAATTATTTCAAAGATATAAATTCACATGTATAGGTTGAATATGTATACGTAAATTTTTTCACGAATATTGAGAGTAAATTTTATATTATAGTATTGTAATTATTATAAATATTATTTTCTTACATCTATTGAGATGTCGATCCCGTTTTCTTTTAATACAATTTATACAATATACGTTAATTGTGTACGGGTGCAACTGAATTTTCTAAAATATCCTTACTTTATTTTGTCCATTAGGTACGTTCTTTAAAATACATCCATGTACATGAATTATCTATCTTGTCCTTCTCTTTCGAAATTATTTTGCACATAAAATACCTTAAACTATATAAACACTTGCATACTTTTCATTTTTTTTGTTTTTTTTTGTTTTTTTTGTGGGGTTTTACGGCTCATGTCGACATCAAAGGTCATTGGAGCTCTAAAAACTTGTACAGGTAGGGAAAATGCAGTTACGCATTAGGGAGAGCCAAAATGACTCTCCCCGTGTGTGGGACTCGCCGAATAACTCAACTATACCCACTAAAAACCCTCCTGATTTACAACATACCAAAACATAATCTCAAAACCAAATATCAAAACATTGAGGACAAACAAATGAGGAGGGGGACAAAAATTGAGGGGGGACAATGAATAAGGGGGGACAAAAAACGAGGGGTAGGACAAAGATGAAAGGTATGAAAAAATGAGGAAAATGAAATATACCCTAGCCTTAATAGCGTCGGGATCGAAAAGAACAACAGGTGATCAAGGAAGGTCAGACAAGAGAAAAGAAGGAGCCCAGCACAAGTGGAAGCAAGACCAGTCTCAACTCGGGGTCCCGTGTTCGCCAAACACGTACTTACTAGATGTAAGTCCCCTGCGGGGCATACTTTCATGTACCTCTTTCTTTACATCTATTAATGATCATGAAAAATCAGTCAGAACATTAGTTGTATATTATCATTGCATTATCCAAACACACTTGGAATAAACTGTAAAAAAATTTAAAATAAACCACCATTTCTAGTTCCGATATGATCAATTCATTAGACTCATCTTTATTTTTATCAGCAATAATTTTTTATGATTAGTCTCGTATCTAATTTCTAATACGCTTCATAATACTCTTTGCTTCCATTGCATCCCATTATCTCGAATGTAATTTTGCTGATAACGAGCAGCTTATAAACAAACCAACTGCATGGTGTGCTCGCAGCTAATTGATTGCATTTTCTGAGCCGGGATTGTCATATCTACTCAAATACCTGAATACTCTGAATTTCATGTGGCAACTCTGTCACTGACGGAATGTAGCAGTGTTTGTGGTTACTCACTAGACTCTTAACCCGGACTATCGAATACGTTTCGACGTAATTACTCCCTAGGCACTCAACATCACATTGTCACATAAATAATTGCTTAACATTACAAATGTGTAAATGCAACTCAAGATAAAAAACTCTCTAATTATTTATTGTGTAATTAAGAGGGAAATTAATGTAAATCATGCACTAGAGAAATTAATTGTAAAAAGTGACATAATTTTTGTAGATCAAATATTTCTCTAACAGAGGTGAACATAGAATAAGAAGAGTATAAAATATTTACTTTTGATACTATAATTACGTTGAGGCGGAGTTTGATCTCAACGATAAAAATATTATTCTGGAGAAAATTAGATAAATTTTTTGTTGTAAGGTAATTACCACGTTGATAAACTTTAAGATGAGAAGATTAAAGAAACTTAAACGTGAAGAGAAGATTAAATATGAAGAGAGAATGTTGTGAAAAAATACTATGAAAATTGTTTCGAGCCATAATATCTCAGAACGACGGATCGACGCGACTAACATGGAATTAGCATTAGCTCAATTGCAAGCATTAAGCACAAAACTATGATATTGACGGGACAAGTATGAATTGAGACATGTGGAATAAATTAATCACTTCAGTTTAAGTTGAACACTATCATACTTAACTGGTTGAAAATACACTGAAAATTAAGGGGAAATCGCTAGATGTCGAAACATAATTTGTGGAAACGTACATGCGGGGCTTCATGGCCGCATTTGAGGAAATATAGTTGTAGAAGAGGGAAATGGTGTCGTAATTTTTTATTCTAATAATTCGATTGATGTTTCTTAGTTTGATACATTGAGATTACAACATTCCGTGAATTGTTTTGCTGTATTGAAAATATGTAAGTCAATAAACGAAATTATTTACGCATTAGAATTTGATTGTTTAGCGTATATGACATAATAAAATTCTTCAAAACAAGTTCTATAGATAGCTCGCTAGATAAAAGAACAAACCATTCAGCCGACATGAGTGATGAGCCACTCCGGTAACAGTCCAAGTTGCTTCTCTGTAGCATTGCCTGCCGCCTGATACCATGAATTTGTATCACTTTCAGAAAATCCAGTGCCACTGATAAATCGAAAAAATATTTTATAAATAAATAAATAAATTTATTGTCATAAAACAGTACAAACTGCGTATTACCACGTGGAGGGAAAAAAACTAATTTACTCTCCGGAAGCAAGCAAGGGACCATCCCATCAATTCCGATCAAGGGCCCTAAGGCAGAGGCGGATTCAAATATTTCAGCAAAAATTCCTAGATAAGATAAAAAGTTAGCTGCGAGTTATAATACTAATAGAATGTCAATATGTTTGTAATTTTAAGCAAAAAATTACATGTAAGTTATTATCGAACTATAGATTATTCTGAGTATAGTGCTTAAAAATTGAAATAACACTAAATTCACGATTTATTGTTACAATAGACCCGCCCCTAGACAAAGCCTAGAGAACCTGTATGATAAATCCGCCTCTACCCGAAGGAAAACCGGAGAAAAACCCGGGCCAGGATGGGGCTACAGAATTTATGTACACAAACGTGCCAATGTTGAGTACACATAAAACTAAATTAATATGAGCCATAAGACAACACAATCATGCAAGAAAATAGTTTTTGAAATTGTTATAAGTTGTTTAAAAAGTACTACAGCAATGGCGTGATAAAGCACAAGACGAATTTAACTTTTGTTAAAATCAATAAATTCTTTTACAGTGTAGAAGCACTGGTGCAGGAGGTAGTTTTTAACCGCGGATTTGAAGATATTCAATTTCATAATATCTTTTATATTCTTGGGCAGGGAATTATATAGAACGATTCCCGAATGGTATGGTCCCTTTTGGCAAAGAGTGGTTGACACTCTAGGGCGATGAATATTACTACTATTGCGTGTATAGTGTTCGTGAACGAGACTGTTTCGTATAAAGCAAGGGTGGCACTTCAGTAATTCGGTCTTAACAAACACGACCGTTTCATAAATATAAATGCAGGGAAGTGTTAAGATATTTAATTCCTTGAATAAAGGTTTACAAGAGTTTCGGGGGTGAGATTTACAAATTATCCGAACTATCCTCTTCTGAATTCTGAAAGTTTGAATACTCTGACCGGAATTACCCCAGAAGGTAATGCCGTAACGTAAATGGGAGTAAACGTTTGCAAAATATACGCAACGGGAAATACGTGGACTAACTGCGTTAACTAAGATTCGGAATGCGTAACACAATTTGCTTAATTGGGAATTAAGATTGTCAATGTGACAATTCCATTTGAGGTTGTCTTGAATATGGAGACCTAAGAATTTTGTATTTGTAACAGTTTTTAATTGTGTTCCGTTTAAAGAAAGAGAAACCTGGGGTAAAGATTTTGTGATACTATTGTGAAATGACATAGACACTGTTTTGTCAGTGTTTACAATGAGACGATTTGCATGGAACCAAGTCGAAAGGTTAGACAAAACTTTTTGAGCATTGGCGTGTTTACATAGTAAATTAGTGTCATCAGCAAAAAGAACCATTTTGCAATCTGATGTGGATGATGACATGTCGTTCACATACAATAAAAAGAGTATAGGGCCGAGAATTGATCCTTGGGGTACTCCGCAAGTAAGTGGCTTTGTTTCTGAAAGACAACGCTCAAGTATTTTATTTTTAGTATAGGATATTTCTACTTGTTGATATCTATCTTTTAAATAAGAAGTTAGCCATTGATGTGGAAGTCCACGAATGCCTAAAGAATGCAATTTGGTAAGGAGAATTCCGTGATCGATGACATCGAATGCTTTGGATAAGTCAAGAAAAACACCCTGAGGATTTTCTCCACTGTCTAGAGATGTGGTAACATCGTTTAAGAAGGAAAATATGGCGCTTGTAGTGGAAAAGGATTTCCTAAAACCGTGTTGATCGTCAGAGAGAATGTTATATTTTGATAAAAAATCTAGAAGACGCTTATAGAACAATTTTTCTAGGATTTTTGAGAAAGTGGGTAGTAGAGATATTGGTCGGTAATTTCCAATATTAAGTTTGTTTCCTTTCTTGTGTAAAGGTTTCACTTTAGCTCTCTTAAATATATTGGGAAACACCCCTTCCGATAAAGAACTATTAAAAATATTTACGAGTGGATTTAATATAGCGTGGGACGAAGATTTAACAATAAACTCAGGTATATCATCTATGCCTCGTGAAAATTTGTTTTTTAAGGAGCTGATGATTCCCATGACTTCACTGGCGTTAGTTTCGGAAGTGAACATAGAATTGGGTATGTGGGTGGTAATAATTGGAGGACATTGATTTGGATATATTGAGTTCGTTATTTTACCAACTTCTGAGAAGTGAGAATTAAACAAACTTGCGATGTCCTGAGGATTTGACACGATCTTGCCATCGTTTAGTAAAGAAACATTTTCTTCGCGATTTTCAGAAGTTTATTTTAAATCATATTACTCAAATTTGACCTTATTTTTCACAATGAAATTTCCGTTGGCTCGATGATTAAGAAAGGCCGCTCAATAACGGAAGTGGCACATGATAGAATTGTATCGCAAAACACCCGTAAAATAATATTATAACTTCCGTGTCAATTAGCATTCTTAAATAACTTGTATAAACAACATTTTACATTTTGAAGTCGAACGTGATCATTTTGCCGACTTAAAAAGGTCATGAAAATGATCTAGTTTATACAAATTATGAAAAATAATTTAAAATGAATAGTTATATAATAATATATTTAAATTGGATTTTATTTTTTATGCTTTAGTCTTCAAAATAACTTTAATTTGCGTCACTTAATTAAAATAAATATTATATAAATTTCCTTAGAAAATAAAATGACGACATTTTCCGTAAAGTAATTAATGATTTATTGTTAACTACGCTTTTCAGCAGACACTGTCTGGGATAGGGGACGAAATAAGGTGCCCACTTCCCCTCGTGATGAACAATCCTCACCCTCACTCTACATTTGACTGTTCACCTAGTTTTCGAAACACATGTCACTACTGGTCTTGACTAACGCGTAGGGAATCTGAAAGAATGAGGAATATTTATCCCTCCCGTCATTCGCGTACTGTATCAATTAACTAAGTGTCGAAGATGACAAGTGACATCAGTGGGCTAGGGTACTCGTTGCGAAGGCGACGGTGGCGTATGCGCCCGGGCCTCCGTCGCCGGCCCGCTTGCCGCTGCATCGATCTCGCCGTCCCACCGTCCCAACCTCTACCCCTTCGTCCCACCCCCTCCTAAGCCACCCCCGCACCTTGGCGGTGGTGTGCGCGCCGACGGGGGATCGGTTTTGGCAGAATTCTCTGCGTTCGCGAAAGAGAGTGAAAGCGGTGATGTGGGGGGGGGGGAGGGGGTTGGAGCAGCTGTGGCTGCGGCTGATGCAAGTCGTCAAGGCACCAAAGCATGCTTTCGATTCCATATTACTCTGTGTGCTGAGCAACTCTCAGGTATCACTTCCTTTACTAGTAAGATCTTACGTTCATACGTTTATTCCTTCGGGTTCGTGTCTATCAACGGAGTCAATGGATAGCGGTACGTTGTTATTTCGATCTTTTTTTTTTTTCGTTTTCCAATATCTCTCCCTTCTTCAAACACCGGAACTTTATATTTCGGTCAACTTTTTACTGTTTTCTCTCCTTGTAAATATGAATCTTAATTGATTCTCCCGTCAAATGTGTTAATGGATATCATCCCATTGTTAAACCATAAACATGCGTATAAAATTTAAGGGTAAAATACAGGCGACAAATTGAGAAGAATTCATTAGTTATAATGACTATTCCTTTGTTCATTGATATATTCATTTAAATGTTGTCGCTTGATATCGATATGAAGGTTCTGATGGACGTGGCAAGTATCTCGCAATTTATTATATACTTAATTCTGTCCTTCAGAATGACAGATTAAGGAAAGATTTGTTTTTCAGTGTTTTTGGAAAAACAACAGGAATGGATAAAACAGACATTTGGCTTAGATTTTGATGTTTGAGGAAAATTAATGCCTTGAATTCTTTTTTGGGGGGCTTTACGGCTCGTCGACATCGAGGTCATTGGAGTCCTAGAAACTTCTACAGGTAGGGAAGAGAGAGGCACTAGGGAGAGCCAACATGACTTTCCTCGCGTGTGGGACTCGCCGAATGACTCATACCCACTAAAAACCCTCCTGAATTACAACATACCAAAACATATCTCAAAACCAAAAATCAAAACATTGAGGACAAAAGATGAGTGGGGGACAAAAAATGAGGAAAATGAAAGATACCCTCGAAAGAAACAAGAAGTGACCAAGGAAGGTCAGGAAAGAGAAAAGAAGGAGCCTTGAAGTAATGCGAGACTCAGCTCGGGGCCCCGTGTTTGCCAAACACGTACTTACTAGATGTAAGCACCCTGGGGGGTAATGCCTCGTAGCTGGTAAATAAAAATGTTCTTGTTATTCAAATGATCATAAGCCGCCCCCCCCCTCCCAGATGGGACTAGCGAAGAGGGAATGGGAGTGTAAAGTAGTTTTGTGTAATGTGAGAGCGCAAAGTGTTAATGGAATGACATTTCATTAATGGACTGAGTAGACAATGTATATGATTTAATTATTGAATTTAGGTCTTTTCATGTTCTTTTTATTCAGATGAATCTTGTATAAACCCCAAGTTATTTCTTTATAGAATTTGAGGGTGATCATATGAAATTGATAGAGTTCATTGTTATAGGTGGAGAAGAAAGAAAAGAATATTTTATTCATAGATTAATTTGGGAAGTTGTGATATTTTCCAAATAATACATATTAGGAGACATTGTCCTAAGATCTATTATTACAGTCTTTCGGTTGCATTGTACCCATCATGAGACACGGGGTGTTGTAAAATGTAATTGAGAAGTGTCGCCCAGAGCATTACTGATGAAGGCAGCTATACATATAGAAAAAGCTTTCTATTAACAGACATGACAACTTAACACCTAGTAATTTGTTTAAATTGACCAATTTGTCGTTATTCAAACGTTACCTGGTGATATTTTCAATTTCTTGAAGTGTGTTCCATAAAGTTTATATGTAATTCATATGCGAAGAATAAATGTCAATGTTTCTTACAGTCAGTTGATGAAGAAATTCAAGGACAATTTTTTTTCTACAATTTCAACATAATTCCATCCCTTAAACCTACGTTATTAACACACTTTTAAACAATTTTATCTTATTTTGTATTAGACTCTACGTTTCTACTATATCGTAAAAAGAATTGTTTTATCACGGCTTCTTTAACGTTCGTAGTCCATTGACTGCATCTCACAGTTAGTCATTCATTGAACCTAATGCATTCGTATTGGGTGTTTGACGTATTGTCAATTGCTCCGTTTATCATACAGAGGTAATAATTGGTATATTTACTCCTGTCGATGCACGTATTCATTAATTCATCTTAATATTCAACAAAGTATTATATCTGTACTATGTTTCAATTGCAAAAACTTTCAGTAAGATACTAAATATCGATCAAATACTTGATATGGGACATTTTATTCTTCAACACATTTACTCATTTGAAGAATGTAAAAGAACATGCCGTAGTCTAATCTGAAAAAATATTTGCATGAAATATGTTTCTATAGTGTTGAAAGAATTCAAAAGGAAGAATTTAAAACTCATAAATCCCATCGCTAGCTATAGTTGAAACTTGTACATAATTTGTGTGACGATATTTGCTTATCTTAGTCTCTTCAAAATTCGTGATTTCCACGATCCTTGGTGCTCCGCCTCCTTATAAAACCTAGCAACATACTTCACAATTGCAGGGATGTACTCGTATTTGGTGTGTTTTCCATCCGTGCTTTTGCTATTTATTTAGTACAATTTTCCTCCTGGAATGATCGGCGATCCATCTATATTAGTTATAGCTGGAGGGTGTAAAATGTTGTTATATTGGAAATAAAATTAAAAAATCATTGTGTTCTATCAAATAAAATACCAGGTTAAATTTAAGAGAGCTATTGTTTGAATCAAGTACACAAGGTAACTTAATGGGATTTAAGGCTAAAAGCAAATCATGAAGAATAAATAATGCAGTATTTAAAAACAACCAATACAGTGTTACGTTGAGCAGAAAATAAAATCCTTTACTTCCCATACACTAAAATTGGTCTTCGCAAATCTTATCTTTTTCAAAAACTTTAGAATAAGATAGAAACACTTCAAATTTCCTGTGTCCTTCCTCTTTTATTCTCTTTAAATCGTTAATTCTAGCGTTTCGCGGGACTTTGTGAATGCTGTTTCATCGATAGTCGAAACATCGGCACAGGAGCTACATCCATCAAATATCCGATTTTTCCGTTTCCCCATTGAAATATTACATCCTGGAAATCCCTCCAACTGCATAGCTCGCAGCGTTTGGCCTCGGCTTTTCTCGAGTTTGGAATTGTAAATACTCGATAAGAAACAACAGTGATTTACATAAATATGAGAAACAGGTTGCCGCTTCAAGAGAATGTTATATCGTCGACTCCAGAGTTGAATTCAGACTGAATTACTTACAGAAATGTAAGCAAGTTTGGAAGATCAATGGTTAGACACAAAGGGAAATAAAGCCTTCAAATCTTCATAGTTTTACTAATTATGTATATGCATAATATAATATAAATTCAGCAATATCATCATATTTTCTAACAATATTGAATGGTTTCTGAATTCAATATGTCGCTTCACCTCAGTAATTATTGTTACGGTTATGTAATGAAAATTGCTATAAAAACAAGAAAATTATAAAATTTATTAAAATAAATTACTAATAAAACCACCAAAAGAAAAAGAACAATCTTATGTTTTTCAAACTTTATCATTAATTCTAGAAGTCTTGAAATAATTCAAACCTCAATTTCATATATTTCCATCGAGTTCAAATATTCCGTTTTTTTAATAAAATAACAACCCACATTGTGAAGAGACTAAATTGTGCTATTTTTAACGGGAAGCATTGTCAAAATAAATTGTTGCTATAATTTTTTATTAATTAATAATAATGAGACTGACTGTTTGATAATACATTTATTTACTGGATGTACATCTGTCTCTTAAAACTGTCATTAAAACCACTTTACAAGTACTTTAGGAGATCTTGATAGAAAGGGAAGCTAAATAGTACTGAAGTTCTTAATCACATTCGCGTGTAAGAGCACGGCCACTGTCGCTCTTGAGCTCAACGCCCTGCGGTGTAGGAAAAGTATATCAGTACCAGAACACACTCAGAACAATTAGAAACAACAGAACAATCAGTGCGTTCTGATAGTGACATACGGCGAATCACTCTCTAGATGTTTGTTTTTAAATACATTTTAACTTTGTTGTATATGAAATGTTTTTTATGGAAGGTTTTAATTATTGTATGTTATATTAATACTACTTTGAGTATTTGCTCTGAAATGGCGCAATAAATGCTCCCAAACGTTAGCTAGTGCCAATTATTTTATTCTGCCAACTCGTGATATGACCTATCCTTGCATACCAACATTACCTGCAACTTACAAGGACTTTCCTCCCCCTCTCCTGGAAACCATCAAACCTCGTCGGCAAGTATCATCTAGAACCCCCATGAAAATTGTTTGCCGTACCCCATAAGAAAACAGCGAAAAGTCATATTGGAGTCATAACAGCTTGGGAATAATTTAACTAAATATACCCAAATTCAGTAAAATAAAATAAGATAATAATTCAAATTTTATTTTCTTCCATTTCATAAGGAACAAATGAATTTAAATCAACATTAAGTAAACATTTTAATAGTTTTGTTATATGTGAAACTATGAAGGTTTTGATCACTACTTCCGCTGTCCAAAGTTATTTCTCAGTATTTGTGTACAGAGGAGATTGAAATCCATTTTTGGTCATTTTCGCAATATTTCACCTTCCAGAACTTAAAAGACCATGTTCAGATATTATGAATATTTCTTGAAAAGTGTACAAATCTATTGTGCTCGGTGGAAAACAGAGAACCAGATGTGCAGTACAGCATAACTTTCATAGAACGTATGAGTATTTGTGCAGTACGAAACCCTGAATTGTGCTGTAAGGAAAGGTTTTTCTCTGCAAGAAAAGTTTTAAAATACCTGTTTTCATGTTTCAACCGGTTGTTGGAGTGTAAACCACGATATACCCTACATATATATGCCATGGCAGTTATACGATGAATAATTAATGGTGTAATATAAATATAATAATAATGTCTGAATTAATATTATCTAAAAAATATTATGTTGATAATTGCTCTTTAAACACTTACTTAGAATCAGGTCGAAATAATCTCTTAAAATGTAAACAAAAACCTTAAAAAAAGTATTGGAAACATGTTCAACTCCCCTCTTAAAAATAAAAAGCTATGGAGATTTGGACGTTGTAATCTGATAAAAAATTCACTACCCCGTTCTTTTACTTTACAACCAATCTCTAAATTTAAAATAAAAAAGTTCACATTTGTATTCTATATTAAACGACGAGAATACAATTGTCCCTTGTCACCCGATATGGCTGATTTGTTCACAAAAATCAGTTCATTATGCCCGAAGATAATCGCATTTTTTTAAATACATTTAAAAAATGTATTTTAATGTTTAAAAAAATGTATGTCGAAATGTTTTATAAAATTTAATCATAATTTGAATGGCAATAGTACTGAATACAGGAGTTTGCTTTATGCGTAAATGTAAAATTAAACAAACTCCAATTTTGAGCAGGGTACGGTGAAAGTATACACAGTACTGCAATTAGACTATCGTAGAGTTGAGTATTTACAATTCATCTGGCACACGAAGTATAATGTTTATTTATACCCGTCATTCGCTTCGTTTCATCAAACACACTTATTCAATTAAAGAAAACAATTTGTGGAAAAGTGAATCATCAATTTCGTTCTTTAATGTTGGCTTTTAAAGGCCTTTCTCATACAATTATATACCATAGTACTGCATCCATTAGAGTAAATTTTACATGCGTAATAATGGGTATGTAAAACACTTTTTATGAGCGGATGATATTAGCATGAAATGTTTGTCAAAAGCAACTACAAACAGAACGATGTAGTCATCCAGCTTCACATTGCGCAAACGAGATTGTGGAATAACATAGCGCTAAGGACATACATGTTGACAGTTAATTTTCAAAATAAATAGAACAAGATAAGCTTTTCAGAGCTATTCTCATCAATTTAATTTCATTTGTATTATTAAATATATTTCCATCAAATAACAAATAATTAAATATTGACGTCGTCATTCATTTATTCAAGTGTGTCCAATGGTTTTGCATCAGTATGTTTCATAGAGGAGACGGGTTAGGGAGAGTTCCATCTGTTTCAACTTAAAACTGAATGCCAATCTGACCGGTTATTTGCGAGGATTGAATCTGTGACAGAATACTTTCTAATTTTTGTAGCTTATTGCACCGATTTGATTAAGTATTTTCAAAAGCTTACATGTTCGGATAAAAGCGTTTGTATTAGAAAAGCTACTCTTCTAGTATCAGAAATGCAGATACAAAGCGCTGTATAAGCCGACTATACGACAACCCTGCCGCCTCATCTCTACCATGTTTCTCTGGTTCTCCACGGTTACACTTCTGTTTCAGGGACCGGATGGATTTGTGTCTTTTCGTAGTCACACGTACTGTTCAACGCCTTTTAACCTGTTCCCAGATTTTAAAATGTGTTCATTTCACCGTCACTTTTTGTTTTTCTATCTTTTAAACAGGGAATTTAAAAAGTGTAATTTTGTTTTAAAAATCTGCTTCAAATAATATAAAGGAAGATGAAGGATAATAAAAATAAAGAATAAGAATCTTGTATTCAAGTATACCGTTCACATTTCTTAATATGTAATATAATTAATCTGATATCCCAGTAATGTATGTAGTAATAGTATAACAACAATAATAAAATGATCTTTGATTGTATCCCTGAATGTGGTAAATTACAGAGCAGTGGAAACAGGTGGAGCAATAGGTGTCTAATAATGATGAAGTACACATTTACATATCTTTTTAAGTATTATATTTTTGTGTTTTCAACGCAAAAATATCACGATATGAAGCAAAAGATGGAATTTAGCCATTACAATATTTTGAGTATTATAAATTTAATAGTTATATGTGAGTGTCAGTATGTGCATGTATAGTTATCTTTGTATCAAGACGCTCCATCTTATGACAAGCTACCAAAGTCATGCATTCCATTTTAATGAAGTATTAAAAAATTAAATTTTGTTAGAAAACATAAGTCCTATACCCCAAATGTTTGTATCGCGGTGTTTATAAATTTTGTATCTCATTCAAAAGTTAACAATAATTGTGAGTCATGACTGAAATAACTCATTATTACTCATTATTAAAAATGTTATCTTTAGCGGCAGTCGTAGCTCTCATTCTCTAGAAGAATTTTAGAAACAGGATGGCATTTCAGATGAATTAATCTGCCAGACTATATTTTCATTCCTAACAACTTCAGACTCGCGTTAAGTGGACAGGACATCTTTTAAAAATTATATTTTCAAGAAATGGATAAGAATATTTGAAAAGAAACTCAGAGAGATAAATTTTCCTCATCCAAGCGTCCTTCTATGGAACAGATTATCAGTTCCATTGCCAGTGCCGTTAATCCCAAAACGATCACCTAATATCTTGAGAAGTGACATTTTTCCGAATCGTTATTAAATGGAGTTCAGAACAAGAAACAGTGCAAAAGCCGTTCGTGTTAGCAGGTGGTGAAAGTCGTACCTGCTGAGTCCGCTGCGCCTTCGTCTGAAGAGGAGTGATGGGGAAGAGGAAGTGTCAAGTCGACCGTGACAAAATCCTTCCATTAGTGACACGTTCCCTCATGTTCCAATCAATAGATTTGTGGCGTCAATTTCCCAATGCTCGTCTTTCCATGAAATCTCACTCTTGAACCCCAATATACCTTTCCGAGACTTTGCAATGGTTTTATTAACAAAATATTTATGTTCCAATTTAATATAATATATTTAGAACGACCTTTTAATTAGACTAAATTTTTATTGAAAGATTTGTGTTTATTTGTAGGCAGATAATTTGTTTTTAATTTAATTCCAAGATCAATTTCATTTATTTGTTTATGTACTTCAACCACCTGATGTTGAGCTGGCGAAAAGGTCATTCTAAGTATATAAATTGGGTAATGATACTAGATGTTAAGAATGTAAATAATATAAACATAGGTTTTCGCGGCAGGAGTCAATGTTACCTTATTTGTCCGGGAAACACCGCGTTAGAACTAACAAAGTTTCGACCACCATGTTGTGGCATTCTTCAGGACGATATCAGTTGTTCAATCTAAGTCGCTGTAGTGATCTACTTTCTAGTGGGGTGTAGGCAGGGGTACGACGGTGACTTAGGTCTGTACTACTCTGACATTGGTCTGAAGAAGGCCACAGGAAGACGGCTGGAACGTTGGTAGTTCTGTCTACTGAAACGCGGTTTGTCCGGGACAAACAAGTTTGCAATATCAATATCTCGATATGTGAATATGTCAATGATGTCATATTCTCCACTCGTATAAATTTTTCGTATTTGCATCAAATGACAAATATTTAATACGTTCTTTTTAATATGAAAATTAAATTATTTACTTGATTTATATCCTAAAATATACTCACAAACAAAATTTTACATGATTTAATACAACTGATAATTTAATAAACAGATAATTTTTAACTGATTTTTATCAATTTTTGTTGAAGTCCCATTTACCCCTTGGATTGCGTAATGGTTTAATATAATTTGTTACATACCGTACGAATTAAACGCATTGAACAGACAATTGGTTTCTAATAGGTAAGGAAAACCACAACAAACAATCTCACCCACGTCTAAACCAGGCAATTGACTTAGCTATTTTCAGCTTTATTGCAGTAATTGGGGAACGATACGCAACTATGTTACCGCACTCCAATTAATTAGTGAAAATTATCGGAACAATATTTGTGTGATTTTGAAGGTGACTTAGATCAAAGTCAGTGTTCAGTATACATTAAATTTTAAAATACAAGTTGACTAAACGTTCGATTAGTTTGTTTCATGGAAGAGTTAAGTTAAAAAAAAATGCACTATGAATGTTAGGATGCAGAAATATTCTTCTCGGAAGTCAGGATAGGTTTTCTAGACATGTTTTCGAAGATATTTTCTGTCTAATCTTATTAAATATATCATAATTTGTTAAAGTGTACTTTTTTTAGATTTTATCTCAATTAAAACGTTTGTTGTTAAAATTGTAATTCATATTGTTCAATATTTTTGTCTTAAATTTCTTTTTAAGTTCATAGTAATAAACGACTCATCGACTTTAATTTCACTTTACAGAACCTGTAATGACCATAATACAAACTACATAGAATGAATTATCCACTTTACATAACTCATTCTACAATACTTCAAGGTATTTTGTGGATGTCAGATGTTTTTGAAATATTTTAGATGAAGTACAAGATTCGAAAATTCGTATATTCGAATGGAGAATGAAATACTATGGACTAATACATAAATTACCCTACAATACCAAACGCTCTGTTCAAGTTAATATTTGTATCACTTTCTATTATTTACATTTTATTCGTGCAATTCACTTGTGGGAATCTTATTTGGGCTCACTGTATTCAATTCATTGAATGGAAATTTTTATTTTACCTATCTTGCTTGGCTACTCATAAAACAGAACTGGACCACTGTATAAAACACAATACCTTGGAAAGCGGACGCACGCGTCCTAGCGTCGCATGAATCTTCGCACGCGGTTGCGTCCAAATCCGACTGTCGGTTCTCGCTTATTTAAACGAGCTTCTAAAAACCTGTTTCGGGCTTTTAAGTCATTATCAACAGCGGCTTGGTAATAAATGAGATAAGTTAAAATTGATGTAGCTAATACGGCGACATTACGCCGGGTCGCCGGTTACAGGATGATGGAGGTCACTGCAAAGTTTAGAGCGACTGACGGAATGGCACGAGTTACAGGAAAGGGTCGTACATTTTGTTCCAGTGAGCCCTTTAGTGACTACAGTTCGTTTGTGGACAGTTCGTGTATTTTTGTTCCGAGAAAGGAATCATCCATAAATTATGTGACGTAAATTATTGTCATTTTCAAACACCCTCACCCCCTCTTTGTAACGCATCTGTTTCGATACCTATTACCCCTTATACATAATTACGTAATTACCCATTCAACATAATATTACAAACTCTACTTTCTCCACAAAGGAAAATTGATTTCGTTGTTTTCTAGAGAATGTGGAGATAATCCTTTCTATACAAACGTTTTGTTCCTTAGTCATTGTTCTATGCTGTTGTGCACAATGACTAAGGGTGACCAACTTTTAAGTTAAAATTGTACTAATAAAGAAACGGTATAAAATACAGCTAACACCAGGATTAATTCCCCTACCCTACCATATTACAGAGCAACGGTATTTCAAATTCTCTCTCCTTCCAGGGTACGATACACTATATACGGACGCCACAAATTTACGAGTTACCTTGTGAGGAGAAAATGTAATATAATTTCCGGGATATATTTCCAATCTTCCAATTTGAGTTTTGTGCCAATACGTATTTCTAAAAATATTCCCTACTTATGTCGACATCACACGTGAATATAATGAAGCAACGGTGTTCATCTCTTATCTTAACCCGCGGGTTTTTTCTATTCACTTTCGATCGGTCGGGCCAGCACAGGACGAGGTTTGACAAAATGTTGCCCGACCAATATAATTATTTGGTCTTATTTACTGATTTGTAACGCGTTATATTTATTCTCATAAACAACTTTATATTATATTAAGTTGGAAAAATTAAATAGTATATTTGTTTATATTCAAAAATTATTTTTAATACTTAGTACTATAATAAAATGTTTTCATTCTGTAATGTATCACGGAGTAATTTCGGACACAATTTTCAATTTTCTCTCAACGGACATACCACGTCAAATATTAATTATGACGGTAGAGATTTATTACACTAAGTTATGACCCCCAATGTTTTGTGAAAAATTTGATGCAAAAAGTACTATAGCTCGCGGGTCGTAAAAAACGTTTCACCGGGCCGCATTCGGCCCATAAGCCGCCAGTTGGCCAGTACTCTTTCAAGAATAAACATAATAGTTTATTCGAAGGTGGTGCATACCTAAAAAGTAAAGAAATTTAATAAATATCTTATCTTATTCAGGAATTGGGAAAAATGAATTAGTAAGTATGGTCATTAAATAAGTTCGCACAAGAATATCAATGTTACATTCTCAAAACCTCTGTCATTATTAACAGACTCCCATTAAAACGAAACTAATATTTAATTTATCTATCTATATTAAAATAATAAAACAAAAAAATTACACATATTAAAATCACGATCCTTCCAAAGACGAACAATCAAATCACCTAACGTTCCTACTCGATTGTATTTAGGAATTTTTCCGTATTATTTATGCTCGGGTATTTGTGGTACATGAGTGCTAGTAAAAAAAACTTTAAACAAAATAGTTGAACTGTTGTAAGAATAAATTGTAGTGATTAATATTATCAGAATTCATCTCAACTGGTAGATTGAACTGATAAAAATTAAGAGGAGTTGAATGTCCATTTGTGATGAAAATCAATTCCATCCAATATTATAATGAGGTTCTATTAGTATACAAAGATATGTACTTACAGCATGTGTATAAGAAAAATAGGTGTTTTGTAATCTGTTGATAACGTTTTTATTATTGTAAAGAAGGTATTCTCGAAGAAAAGAAATTAGGATATAAGTCAACATGTTTCCCACGTTGATCCATTTATCTAGGTAGCAAAATCTTCACGGTCGGCGTGCTGACATGTTTGGTAGCTGCTTATGCGACCGGTGTAGTCTTATTAAGGGGTTTGCATTCCTCACAAAGAATCGGCGAGGCCGTTACCACTTTACAAAAACGGACGAAGGCGCAGATAGTCATGCTGAATACGGGAGAAGGTACACAGTGTCAAGAAACACTGAACGTATAAAAATTATTGATTTATATAGATGACACCGAGGTATGAAAATGGCTGAGGTACGTCAAATGAGTAGTTACATCAGCAAAAGTGTTTTAAGGAAAAAAAAACATTTTTATTTTGGCTAAATATCGTTGTAAAATCATATTTAGTACGACAAAACCATTGACATCCCCACTAATATCATTTGTATACTATAGATATTGTAATACGGATATTTCATTCTATAATCTTATGTTTTGAACAATTCATATTTTTATACAAGCGACAAAAATGGATGATTTTGTAAATATATATAATCGGGACGCTTCAGAAACCTCGCTTTACAGCAAAACCAATAGAATGAATATTTTAAATCATAATCTGGAGGTAGTAACCGATTACAATGCATTTTTTTCTGTACTTGTTACCTGAGAGTAAAAGGATGCAATTCTAACAATCAGTTTTACAAATATTTCTTCGTTCTTCAAGATTTTACTCAATTTTACCTGTTGAGTGATCTTAAGTTTTGTTGAGTGATCTTAAGTTTTGTTGAGTGATCTTAAGTTTTGAAAACAAGAAGATAAAGCAAATTCTGTGTATTCACTACTAATATAGCATTTTTTAAATATTCAAAATTTTCTTCTTTTCTATTGACAGTGCACTAGAAATAATGGAAATTCTAACATGTACTTTGTAGCTTAATTTTGAAATAAAAAACGTGTTTTTACCATAGTAAATATCAAATGTGAACACTGTCCAGTATGCAATAGCGTTTCTTGACATGAAGAAGAATCAAGTAGCTTGTCTTCTCTGCGTGGGAACGTCACCCAGCTCTCATTTCACGCTCTCCGTACTCCTGGAATCGCGGTCAATAAAGCAATTAGCGCCACTTTCAGAGAGAGTAATTTAAATTTCAAAACAAACTACTCCCAACTTGACAGTTGCTGACCTGGTTGTGTACTTTCGCGTCGTGGGAATGGAAATAAAAATAAAATTGGCAATAAAGTCTTCATGTCAGGTGCTCATGAAAGATACAATGTAATACGGTGTAAATGAAAACTTTGCATACTTTGTTTCTTTACGGAGTAATTTATACTTTGTGTAAAAATACATTTTTAGGTAAATATATGAACATAATAAGGAATTAAAACATATTCCCATTGATTTTTAAAATTATTGTTATCTATATTTCCCAGGAATTTCTATTGCTTCTATATTAAAGAAAATAAATGCATTAAAATATTATTTTTAATATATACAAAAATTTCATATTTTTTGAGAAATACATATTTTGATCGTATTTCTTAAAACTCAAAAATTGGTTTTCTTTAATTCATACTTGTAAGAATTAATAAAAACGCATTTTAATCTTAAATACGTTTTCCGATGTAAGATATCATGTTCATTTTTTTTCATAAATGATAAATTTAATTCTTATTTTCTCAAAACTAAATTGACACTGAAATGACTAGCAAATTACGATAACAAAAGAAGAGAGTTAAGATAACTTTCCTCCTCTTCATTTGCTACCAATTGCAAAGAAAATTTATTTGGGGAGTAGAAAGTTTGAATATTTATTGTACTTGCGTAGTTAATATGCAAATGATTTTGTCAATAAGAGTTTTTGTAACATATTATACCTTTTCTTTACTGTTACATTACATACACATTATGCACATTATTTAAAAAAATCTCTATAGAATTATTGTATTTCTAGGATAAAAATAGGTGAAAATTCTAGGTGAAAAATAGTAATACATTGATAAAATATTTATCTCCTAGAAACGCACTAAGCTATAATATGAGAATTGTATATAATATGAGAACTAGATAGTTCAGTGCGATTCTAAGAGAGAAACATTTTATCAGTGTATTACTATTTTTCACATTCCGTATACTACCAGTGGGAGGAAAAATCATTGTCACTAATAAAATAACTAGTACGAATAAACAACCAATGGGATGCGAACTCATCTCAGACCTATGCAATACCGAAAAAGCATTTTGATATCATACCTTTCACTTCTCATGGTCTTGAATTTTCTTGTAATGTAGTACTTTTCTGAACGAAAGAAATATTTAAAGTAAAAAGGCAGAACTCTAATTTACTCACGGTAAAAAAATCGGTTTCTATGCAAATAGGTAGACTATATCGCATTATTTAGCTACATATTTTCAATATTCAAAAACAGTTATTTAAATATGTTTTTACGAGATGTTTTAAGAAACAGTTTGTTACAGATCAAGTCTGTAAGGAACCAGTACAATCTAATAGTCATCATGTGAAAAGTGGACCTGATCGATCTAAAGGTTTGCAGAACAAAACAAAGAATACGACTGAACGTGAAGACATTGAGGCTAGAACAAGGCTTATGTGTGTGTGTGAACACAACCAGTAAGGTCAAAGCTTTCGACCATCAGAACATTATGCCTCATTAGACATCAGTCTCACTTCATCACAGCTCCTCAGACTGGATAACTGCGCTAGGACTCGTCAAAGTGAAATACTATAGTATTAAAAATATTATAATCTTTAGTATTTTATTATAATATATCAATTAATCAGATAGATAATTCACAGTTCATTAAATGTATTAATTGTTTAAAATGACAAATACTTATTTAAGAATGAAGATATATTTCATCAATTTCAGTATATCTGTTAAAAGTTCAGGTCCAATTTGGTGGTGGTGGTGGGGGGTGGGGGTTATAGCCCTTAGCCCCCCACCCATTGATCCGCCACTGGCCACGTAGATGTTGAATGTGGCGGATAGCGGAACGGTAGCACACCTGCGGTCAAAACAGGAAGTCCCGCGTTCAAGTCCCGCTCCTTTTTAATTAACTGTAAACGATGCAAACGCCCCTCCCCGAGTAGAAACACAGAAGTTATGAGTTTAAAATGCTTTAAATGATTTTATAGGAATAGTCAACGTCAGTGATTCTCTCCAACGTAAGTAATAGATATCCCCTGTTGGCGTATCCACTCCAAAGGATTTCTACTATCGCACAGCTACTACAGGGAATCGAAAACCTACAACACCATCACGAACATTCAACGTCAAGAAACCCTATCTTAATAAAAGTCCACTAAGACTTGTGTGATAATCAATCACCAAGGCCAGTTGACTTTTATATTTTGAAAATTTTGTATCTCTGTATAATCAGTTAAGTTAATATCAGATTTGATTTTTGTTGATAAATGGGAAAATCCCTATATAAAATTCTCTAGTAGAAATAACATGGAAGGTTAATATACTACTTTTCAAATTTACTATACACGATTAAAAGTAATTCTGCTTATGTACTCTTAAGAGCCATTGAAACATAACTTTTGACTCAACTTGTTGGTAATAAAACTTTGTCATATGAACATTTTGTCAGTGTGAAACTTTATTATCTCAACATCTTATTAGGTTGTTCAGAGTAATTTACCCATTCTTATGCTATAGAACGTGTCTACAACAGAGTTGAAACATGAGGTTTTTAAGAGAGAGAGAATATCGCATCACTAAACGATCTATTTTCAACATTCAGTAACAGTTGGTAACATTAGAGCTGTTAACGTACATTAAATACGCATTCTCAACATCCGCAGAAAATGTTTTTGCAGTAATAAAGCATTAACTGTGTCGTCTTATTAATATCAAGAATATTAAGTCACAGCATGCAGCAATCACTATGTTCAAGGTACTTCGAAACTTCAGTAATCGCCTTCCGTGAGACAATTCTTAGAGTTAAGTCTATTAGCACTCTCTTGAACACAATACTCTCTAGATACCAACTTCAAGGAAGCTCTTTATAAGGCGGTAACACGAAGTAAACGAAACAACACGAGCGAGGAAAGAGAAGAAGCTTGCGCTATCGAAATTCACTCACCCTCTCTTCTCTCCCACGTCCACCTCCTACCCCTTTCCTACCCCCACGTGCACCACCCATCTCACAGTCCAAACCAACGCAGTCGTCTGTTACAAAGCGACACGTTTATGGCACAACCAGGCAAAGGGAAAGTGGCAGATGTTACAAAAGCCCGCGCGATCATAAATGTGTGATGACGACGATTCCCATCCCTGTGTTATACTCAGCGGAGGGGAACGTTCAGGGATGGATATGACACAGAAATATCTCTACGAGCACGCCACGTTTACAACCGACGTGGCGACGAGGGCGGTAGAGAGGAAACACATTCCACAACGCAGAGAACTCGGCGAAAAAGTCGTCTCTTGGATGCTACTTGATGCTACTAAATGGAAAATGCCTCTCGCCGAAGAAAAGGTGAAAGACGATTTGTTTTTCTTTTTTTCACTACCGATGTTTTTACTCGGTCGTCTACACTGGCTGATACTAAGGAAGGCAATATCACAATAATTTTAATACTTTACATCATATAACATCCCCGTGAGTATCTTTCTCGTCTCCAGGGAAGTTTATCTATTTTAAATTTTTTAAATTGCGTTTATCGTGACATTGTAGTATGTTGGAGTAGTTACTATCAGTAGAGATACCGTCTCATGGAGTGCACGTAAACCAGATATCTATAACAGAAAATGTCAACCAAAGTTTATTCTTTTTTTATGTTCTTCTTCTGCAGAAAAAGCGCTTATAATAATTAGTATACAACATTTTACATACTTGTTCCAAAATTTATGTTTCTGAAAGACTTAACGAGAATGGTAATTCCGCATTCAATACCATTTTTATACTGAGCGAATACGTTTCTTCTAATTAGAATTTAGAATAAATTAGATGTGTTCATGAAAATATACACAAATCAATTTACAAAATTTATAAAACAAGTACATGGATATGTAATCGAAACTTATCACATATCTTCTCCACGTGTAGGATACACGGGAGAAATACATGTGAATTTCATGGATATGATACACACAAATATCTATTAAGCTCTTTACAAAACAAATGAGGAAAAAGACAATTAATGAAACAAACTCTGAAGTAAATTAAATTAACACTTTTCGACGTTTTTCTCCATACCCAGTGTACGCTTCTCATGACGGCTGCTATGTACCAGAAAAAGCATTTCACGGCAAAAGAAAGAAAACACGAAAAACGAAAAACAAAACATGAGCGACAATGTAACGCCTTATACTTTATCATTCTATCAAACATACAGACAATCGTACTGACTGACGCATTTAACATTGATTCTGTTATTATTTGGCCAACTATTTGAACTAATCAAACGAAACAAAGTGTCGACAAATTTTACCCGCTACGCTTCTCTACATTACCATACCCTCAGACACTTTTCACCTCCCTACACTAAACTTTATTTTTCAGTCGTTATTAAAAACATAGAAGGCTGATTCGTAAGCCAGATTCCAGATTCCAATGGCGCTATGCGCTATTAAAAATGAGTATTTCCTAATAACCTCTATTGTTATTTGAACTTAATTTTTAGGATGTGATCTTCGCGAATAATGAAGGGGACATTTCACAAATTACAATAGATGATTTTTCATTCAATTTGGTACTCCCATTCCTCCCAACAACATAAAATGTACTCCAGAATTTTTTTCAAATTACTGTCCTCCACACAATTTTTACAAGAAATGGAGAAAATGCTATAAATCTCAATATGAGTACTAGAAATAAGTTTCCTCTATCTTTTCTCAGCATTTTAGGATTTCATATCAAAGTAGAATCATTCATTATTTCTATAAATTAACTTAGATTATAACAACGCATCCTTTGATACCATTTGAATTCGACAAAGGAACAAATCCGATTGCTGGTATTTTGTAATCAAGAAATACGACGAAGTATATCGAGCGAAGTTTTTGTCTCTCCCTATTATATCAGAGTGAAATTCAAATATTACACTCATTTATCATAGAAACGAATTACTGAAATGTAGGTTTTAATTTAAAAATATTAAACAACTATATTTTTATGATTTCCCGCACCTCGCCGATCGTAACATACTCTTGGTTCATGGAGTCAAACGTTCTATTTCCACATTCAGAAAATTTATATTTTTAAATGTCGTAATATATATTTAAAGCATCCTCATTCATAAGATGGACACAAATATTATTCTAAAGAAATTATTCTATGAATTTCAATTCTGTCATTTTATCAATTTTTTTTGTAACTTCTTGTCGTTTTATTTCTGTTACACCATACCACAAGCCCAGATTCAGTGTGGGTTCTTCGGGTAGAAGCGGGATTCAACCATAAATACCACAACCCTTATGGTAGAGATCGCTGCCACCAGCTCGGTTTCTCGAGCAATTAAACACACGTGTAATAACAATAATTAATGATTTAATTCAAATTAAATAGAGATCTGAATATTTACAAACGTAGACAAACTTTCAAAATCATCAATACATATATAAATCTGTTACTACACAAGTAATGATATCAGAAAGCATTAATTACACATAAATAAATTGAGTTGAAGACAACTAATTCGGAAAACCCATTTAGGTTATCTGAAACTCTAAATTTACAAGTTGCTTTTCCCGAATAACAACTAACTGATACAAGTTACGTCACACGCAACTACTAGTAAATGAATTTAAATTACCGCAGTAATTCTTAAGCGGTATGACGACCAATACTAGCCAGGTCACATCTCAGAAAGCCGCAAACTTCAGTTCACACAGCAAAAGTCCTCGAGGATCTTCACTCCTCCCAATATATACAGCAGAGGAAGTCACGTGACCAGCAACTAACCACGCCGTCGCTACCACACAGTGCAAGTACTCTTCTTGTTCATCCCTTCGGTTTCTAGGAACGCATTGACCGCACCGCGAAGCTAGCCGAGAGAGGGACGATTGCAAAATGTATTCATACTATCGTTTGTTTCATACAATAATACTAATCTCAACTTTCGATACCAAAATATCGCACATTGTATTAATTACAAGTACTAGCGCAGGTAGAATTAAATCACCAAAATATCGGAAATAAACAGAGTAACATGTACTTATTGTGATTTCAACTTGAAAAACATACTTTACCGACCATTTAAATACGATAATTGCTATTGTTATTGATACACTGACAAAACTGTGTCTATGTCATTTCACAATTGTAAAACAAAATCTTTACCCCAGGCTTCTCTTTCTTTAAACGGAACACAATTAAGAACTGTTACGAATACAAAATTCATAGGTCTCCATATTCAAGGCGACCTCAAATGGAATTGTCACGTTGACAATCTTAATTCCCAATTAAGCAAATTGTGTTACGCATTCCGAATCTTAGTTAACGTAGTTAGTCCACATATTTCCCGTTGCGTATATTTTGCAAACGTTTACTCCCATTTACGGTACGGCATTACCTTCTGGGACAATTCCGGTCTGAGTATTCAAACTTTCAGAATTCAGAAGAGAATAGTTCGGATAATTCGTAAATCTCACCCCCGAAACTCTTGTAAACCTTTATTCAAGGAATTAAACATCTTAACACTTCCCTGCATTTATATTTATGAATCGGTCGTGTTTGTTAAGACCGAATTACTGAAGTGCCACCCTTTCTTTATACGAAACAGTCTCGTTCACGAACACAATTCTCGTAATAGTAATAATATTCATCGGCCTAGAGTGTTAAGCACTCGTTGCCAAAAAGGACCGCATTATTCGGGAATCGTTCTATATAATTCCCTGCCCAAGAACATAAAAGACATTATGAAATTGAATCTGTTCAAATCAGCGGTTAAAAACTACCTCCTGCACCAGTGCTTCTACAATGTAAAAGAATTTATTGATTTTAACAAAAGTTAAATTCGTCTTGTACTTTATCACGCCATTGCTGTAGTACTTTTTAAACAACTTATAACAATTTCAAAAACTATTTTCTTGCATGATTGTGTTGTCTTATGGCTCATATTAATTTAGTTTTATGTGTACTCAACTTTGGCACGGTTGTGTACATAAATTCTGCAGCCCCATACTAACCCGGGTTTTGCTCCGGTTTTCCTTCGGGTAGAGGCGGATTTCTTATACAGGTTCTCTAGGCTTTGTCTAGGGGCGTGTTTATTGTAACAATAAATCGTGAATATAGTGTTATTTCAATTATTATGATTTTTAAACTCTATGCTCAGAATAATCTATAGTTCGATAATAATTTGTACGTGTAAAACAAATTTTTTGTGTTAAATTACAAACATATTGACATTCTATTAGTATTATAACTCGCAGCTAACTTTTTATCTATCTAGGAATTTTTCTGAAATTTTTGAATCCGCCTTTGCCTTAGGACCCTTGATCGGAACTGATGGGATGGTCCCTTGCTTGCTTCGGGAGAGTAAATTAGTTTATTGTCCTCCACGTCAACGCAGTCATACGCAGTTTGTACTGCTTTTTTGACAATAAATTATTATTATTATTATGTTGAAATACATTGCGTCTTATGGAGAAAATGCTTATTTTCAAAATAAGACCATCATTTAAGTCTCGAAAGTGATGGAATTTCACTTTGATTTGTAGTAAATTTTCCGTTGTATTTTTTGCATCACTTTTATCTGTAGGTCACTGGACATTTGAAAAAGTTCTTTAACTTTTTCCGAGGTGAGATGCATAAATTACGAAACAGTTGAGCTCGGCATCCATGTTTTTACATGATCTTGTGCATTTCAAAGGAGTTAAACGAGTTCCTGAATATTGTTTGTACTATAGCATTAATAGATAGATAAAAAAATAAATCATATTTTCTCATCATTGTTATTAATATTATTGTGTTTTATAACAATCAGAATAAAACTATAGAAAACAATTATACATCTTGGAGATTTGACCAACTTGAAGTGCTCTTCCCATCTTAATACCTGTTAATTACTGATTTAATTGTAATTATTTCGTAAAGCAATTTTAGAAAACTTGTAGGAGAAATACATTAATCTACTTTAATTTTATACAAGAAAACTGAAAATATCTTTGCGTTTTGTAATAAGTCTTCCCTCCCCATTTACTCAGATTTTGTTATAGGAATATATTTACCGCGCAGCTTTACATGCTCGCATGTCATGCATTCATAATGCGGTTTATTTAAAGCGAATATTGTGTAATTAAATTAAGTGGATGGTTATCAATATTAGATGACGGACGAAATGAGAACAAAACCTCATATTAGTGTTGTTGAACTCTTTTATTTCTTGCTAATATTTAGTACACGGTAGCGATCTTCCAATTCTACACCTCCATATTTCACCCATTGTGCACAGTGGAGTAAAATGAGTGTGGTTGAAGACCCATATTCATCTACACTCTTTTTAATCAAAAATGAAAGCGAGTTCGCTAAGGACGAAACATAGTATGGATAGATGGACTAAAAAGACAAAATAAAACATACTTTTATTAGTTATACTTTGTTATATCTTCATTGTATTTTATTATTAGGACCCAACATGCTATCCATCCATTCCTAATAAAGTATTTTCCTGAAATTATAAAGTATATGAAGCAACAAATATTTCCAATATTAATTATTTTTTCTCACATCAACTTTCTTGAACCTTTAAAAAATATATATTTTGTTCCAATTTTCGGTAACTATCCACATAACATGGAAGTCTTGAAATATGTTTTACGCTAATTCCAGATTTGTGTGTTGGTAGATAAACATGGCAGGAATTCAAAGCGAAAACATAAGTAGTGTTGCCACCATACCACCATCAGGTGCACAATCTCACGCTTTCATCACCTATTCTTGGGTTTCAATATTTATCTCGTCTGTGCATGACGAGGGAAAAAAATAATACAAATTGTGTCTCAAATTCATTCTCATGTAAGGAGAATCCTTTAACGACTACCAAAAAACGTGTTCTACGATTATGATAGATTTGCTTTCTGAAGAGAAAAAATTATGAAAAAATATACGAAATTATTTAATTTATCTTATGGAGGAGTATTTGAAATTTACAGTGCTCTGATACCAATGGAGCTACAAATAATATAGAAAAGGTGAAAAGAGGAACATAACCATGGTAACGTAAAAAAGCATTTCATATAAATGTGAGAAAAATCAACAAAATTAATAAATACCTCATCGTTAAATATGTCGCAGTAAGAAACGTGGAAGACGGTAATATTCAATTGTTTTAAATTTTATATAATTATTTATGGTAACAAAAAATATGTTTTTAATTCTTTTAACATATAGCGTTAAAGAGAAAGTCAAAATTCCTCTTGCTGTGCATCAGGTGGAGGGTTTACAACCATGTGGTATGAACTATTGTACGCGTCCACATATTCTGCGTCAATTTGATAAGCATTGACCAAAACTGTACTATATCTTTAGCATTCTAACTTTTAAATGAAGTATACCGTATGTATTGTATACATTACTCAAACATTTCTTCGGATCCCTCTGCGAGTCATCTTCCACCTCTTTGACCACGTAATGTGTACGTCTCAGCTCGCTCCGCCCTCTGAAGTCCACCTGCGCTGTAAGACGTGTGTTGTCGTTGCGTATTCAGAAAATCAAAAGAGTCATCATACACCTGTGAGATAACCCTTCAGGCTATTGTTCCAGTCCATTCCCTTTGTTCTGTACGATAGAAACTTATCGAGTTCTGTTGGAATGTTATCTGTCATACTGCATTCATGCATTGAACAAGGCGATAAATTTCATGATGCACATTCAAGACGACTTTTACAATATTTGACAAAGAAAATAATCGTCAAAAAGCTCTATGTCTGTGATGCTGTGAGAATATATTCAAGGAACAAAGTCCAAAGGTAGCGCACAAGCGATGTACTGTTTGTACAATAAAAATAATTTATCTATATAATCATTCTTTATTCATAATTCTTTCAAATATTTGTATTCATATTGAGAACAATTTTGGTGTACGTTCGTTTATTTTAATGTTTTTTATAATTCTAAAACCGCACTGAAGAAGTGCGCATTGGATTTTTAGTCATTGTATAAAACCAGAAAAATTCCCTCATTTGCGTACGTACTGATCTGAATTTACGAACTGGTCAATTCATAAAAAGTTAACCCACTTCAATGTAATTTCTTTGGTAAATGTTTATGAATGAAAAGGCACTCTTAATTTCGGATATACTCGGTTGAGAAAAAAATATTGTTCAATGGAATTTATAGTTTCGGTTCCTATTGTCTCTATTGTGAAGAGTTCTTAGTTTGGAATGAAAATTCAAAGGTGAGCAAAGACAGTCACTCATTCCTGGGCTGGATATACTATTTACATGATTAATAACCAAACTATGTTCATAACTGATAAGAGTGTCGGTGTTCAGTGACAATTCTATCCGAGCGGATAAGCATGCGTTGCAGTGGTCACTCAGTCCATTAGTAGTTCTGAAAAGAATGATTAAGTGGATTGATAATTGTGTAAAATTGTATTATTATTATTCTTTCTCTACATAACCACGGTTATACTTGATGTTGGTGGTTATTAATTCCCACATTTTAATCTTAATAAAAATTGTATAATTCAAGGCATACACTATTATTATAATTGATTGAACGATAGAATGTATTCTCATAGAATAAAAAATATACTCTTATTAAATTTAATGTTGCAAAAATTCTTATAAACTTATATTTCTCTTCCTACCTTACATTTAAAATATTTATCCTGGTTATTTCATTTAGTGGGGTCAGCGTGGCTCATTGAGTAGGGCTCTGTTCTGGCTGGATCACCGCGGTTTAATCCCAGGATTTTTCATCACAACTCAATGTCCAGACTGAGTCCCAAGATTACTCAGCCCGCTGTGAAACGAGTATCAGGTCTAACCTGGGGTCAAACCAACCGAAAGGAGTTGCTCGCCACATCTTCTTTTAGTGCCGAGACCTAGTACTTGCGGGGCTCAGCCCTCCGTGAACCCCATGGGCACCTTGGGGGCCTTGATATACCGATAGGAATAACCGTCACGAAGTAATGTCTGTTTACCTTCATTTATTATGTGAATTAAATATTAATTTCGTCATATTACGTTTAATTACGAACATGTACATCTGATAATTTCTATCACTCAACTTACAAAAATAAACATATTAATGCTATTAGACGGAGATATCTTTATGCAGCGGATGTAATTAACTGAGATTTCACAATGGCGACTATTGGGAGCAGCCCTTCGCTCTGAGACCAAAGAGAGCAGTGGTGGGGGGAACAGCGGGTTGCAAAAGAAACGTTTTTGCGCGCCGGCTTTTGATAATTACAGAGATAACCCCTAGGCCTCGAGGCGGCGGTCATATAAACCTCTTACAAATGAACCGAGAGGTTGTGCAGCCGGTAGGCAGCTGCCAGAGGCTGGGTTACGTTCGCTGTAGGGATCATCGTGATACTGAAGTTTTCATAGTCCGTTTTAATGATATCGAAATTATTTCATTTACCCTGTTTTATCACATGTACTTATTCACCAATTCATACAATGATGGAATAGTTCATCATGGGCGTACCAACAATTCAAAACTTCCAAAGATATTTTTTTCATATTCCTCTATGATTTTTTTTTACAAGAGATGTTCTGAACGATATAATAAACAAATATTATTTTTCAATGCGTGATAAATCTAAACAAAAAATATCTTCACATCCTCACAAATGAGACTTTTAATAATAGGTTTTTAATGGATAAACGATCGCTCTTTCTTGCACCAGAATAACTATAGAATTATTTATAATAGTGATAAATATTTATAAAAAGAGCTAAAAATGCATAAAATCTCTTAAATTATATTATTGTCACCAAGTAAATAGTTCTATGAATCTATTGGATAAGTGTTGCTGTTTTAACGTCGACATAATATAATGCAATGATTCTATTTATTATATCTCGATTTTTTCATTCAATATGACATTTTTATTAAATATGCACTGTATAGAAATGGGTAAGAGTAGTTAATTGTATTTGATTGCAGGATTGAAACAACCATGAATATTGAAAATTTGAATGAAGGTATAATCTCATCGTCTTTTTAAAATTTAGAATCAATTGATAATAACATCGAGATAAGCTCATTTTGTTACACTTTGTTTGTTTGTTTTTTAGTTTCTTACAAGTGTGCTCTCTTTTAACAAAAACTGTGTGTACGAGTAAGTGAAATGTGGAAAAGAAAACAAGAAAGGGAAACGACGCGACGGAGACCTGTGATCGGCGGATGTGAGAGTGCTCATTGGGTGAGAGAACAAGGTATTCTTTAAAAGGTGTGCATTCTGAACGATTGCAAGTGCGGTGCGGTGGTCCGCGGTCTTCAATTACGTAATTTAGAACAAGAATACCATTTAGACAGTAAGCTATAATAATCTCTTCACGACTGCTAGTTAAGGAATATTTCTTTTATCCGAACACGTGTAAGAAAACAATTCAATATCATAAAATTCATTAAAAATCCTAAATTATACAGATCTGACTTATTTCCAAGAGAGTAACGGTCACTGATATACATGGATGTTTTATTTTTGTATAAAATATGACTAGGAAGGAATCTATATCATAAAATTAGAACGAAAATTTCAATTTGCTAGTGGATCAGTAGATGTGGAGTGAAACCCTCTTGATATTTTATCTCAGTTTATTCTCTACAAAAGTGACATGCACTTAACAATTCGTAAAAAATACATTAATAAGTAATATTTCATTTATTAGCTTATTCTGTTTGTCTTAAAAAATTTAGGATGTATGAAAAAAGGGAGAATTAATTATAAATAAATAACAAGATATTATGAAAGTCAATTCAACTATATTTATTCCATCGCTAAAGGAGTATGGGAATTAAATATTCGATTACTTCAGAAAGAGGTACATTGTATTACATTATCACTGGTAAAATATTTTAAGTATTCAACTTACAAGCATAAATAATGTACTATAACAAATTAGAGCTAAATTTTCTGATTTGAAACTATTCTAAGAATGAGTCTGAATTATGTTTACTACCTTAACTCACTCAGTGACGTCCGGGCGTCATTCTCTTCCCTACTGTTTTATATTTATACAAAGTTTGGTAAATAGAATATCGAAGACGAACAGAAACAGCAGAAGTCACTCTTACACTTTTCAGTTTTCATTAATTACCATATGAACTTAAGTTCAAACTGCGGCTATTGACAACTCATGTATAGCTGTTTATTTAAATGTTATAGCATACGGTAACTTTAATAAAAATGAATAGATTTGATTTCATAGTACATTAATCGTAGAGAAAAGTCAACACCGTGATGTCACACATCGTCGTGCGTCGCGTAGAGTGAAGACAAAAAATCGATAGTTTGGTGACAATCGAGAGATTGAAGTCAGAGAGCGGACAACGTGTCTGAGGTAATATTAACAAAGGAACATTCAAACAGCGCAGGTCGAAGGTGGTCCTGATTTCTTGTATACTGACTGTAAGAATGTCCTGTCAAATTTATGAACGACGATGACATTGGAAGGCACTGAAAAAAAATCGATAAGTTTGCCAATTTTTAGCGTCTACTTTCCGGTCACACTTTGGATAGTCATGAGGTAAATCAACCCTTTCCACTACAGGTCTAAACTGTTGCTGTTGTGAAAGGTCACCGAGTGGTACCATATCTCGGTATTATTACAAAATACGACTTCCATTGCTTTATAATTAAGGTCTTCAACACATTTATGGGATCTTATTTGTAAAGTTTTATTTCTTGTTTTTGGTTTTAAAGTATCGAAACAAATTATATCATTTTAAGTATCAGTGGGATATTACTGCAATCCAGAAATGTGAGGTAAGCAAAACATAGGAAATACATTTTGTTAGTTGTTCGTTTTAATGTATATTTACACTCTACAAGGTTTAATTCTTTTCAAGCTTTTGGTAAATTTTGTAGTTTGTAATTTTTTTCGGTGTCTTTCGGTGTGTCATTGTCGCTAATATTTTGACAGGACATACCAATAGTCAATACCTTTCAATGTAAAAAATTCAGGACCACTATCGACCTGCGCTTGTTGAAAGTTCCCTTGTAAGAGAGGACGGTGGGTCGCGCAGAGCATCGTTTGATGTGAGATGGCAGCGGAGAGCATGCTTGGCTGTGATATTGACACAAGCTCGTTCCGTACAGTCCCAAAACGTTGTATGTAACACGTCCTTCAACTGGAGCGTCGTGAAGGGGCAGGTAATGGAGAGCTCACAAAGCGTTCATACCGACACAGCAAATCTGCCGGTAGACTATTTCTTTGTCGATCTGATTATAACTATCAATCATTAGCTCTTATCATGTCAACGTGTGAATACTAATTCTCCTGAGTACCCATTACGCTCTATTATCGAACTCGGACTGGAATAGACGAGGACTGCGTCAATGATGTCGTTCATCCCCGCGGTTCTCCGTCATGGTTTCTTCAACATATGCATGGAATATTCACAATCATTTTCTACGTTGTATTTTCCTTGTCGTTACAGGTAGCATCACCTGTTTTGCTCTTCTATTGTAAGTGTAAAGCTTTCACAAAAATCGCTCAAATGTCCATTTGCATGGGACGGAATTTTTTTGAAATATCGTGCGGTATCTAGACTGTTCCATGCAATATCACCAATTTCATCAAAAGTCCATCAAATAATTCATCACAATTCTACATCGGACAAATCTCTAGCGATGTTTTCCATCTCTCTTCTAGTCAGTATATCCCACAATTAACTCCAACAAGAGTACAGATAAATGACTCTTGGGGATTAAAAGGCTTGCGAACGAAGATTGCAATGGAACATGTAGCGGTCCGAGTGAATCTTTCATCCCATATATATGGAAGCTGTAATATTTAAGTTTTTTCCAATGATTGAAAAGAACAAACAAGTGAACGTAGTAATGCATGTCATTGGTACAAATAGCATTGACGAAAAATAAAAATAAAAAACAGAAGAAGAACAAACCCCTCTCTGTAGGTACGTTGTTCAGTGTTTAAATGATGTTCCACGTCTGGAGTATGACACTGCAACTTCCTTTACATAAATCTACTTTCGTTACTGGAGGATACAAGATGTCATTGATAAAAGATCTAAGAAGAACTCACATGCTCTACAATTATGCCCTTATGTTCAATTCAAATTATAATCGAATATTCATTCATGACAGAACCTCAACATCAAGGCACAATAACGTGAATACGAATTGAAGAGAATATGTAGCAAAAAGAAAAAAGGATTTATATTTGGAGAAACGTTTTATTGTCTATGATCATTAATTTTAGATTTGAAATGTTGCCCGGACAAATTTCACAGGAGAATTATTTAATTCAAATTTCACGTAAATATTCACAAATTAGTTTGTTCTCCACGTGATCATGTGCAGTTTGCAACAGATTCTTGAGAAAATGTATTATTACTAGTATATCCCAACATCAAAAAATGAAATTTTAAGAAAATGAAATATTTACGATTTGCAACAATAAATTCTTCAACAATACATCATAGAAATCCTATACTATATCATTTTTGACAATGTAGTTTATTTTATTGAGCTAGCAATAACTTTAGGTATTAAGGAATTATTTTATAAATGTAAAGTTCTGGGTTTTCCAAATCTCAAAAACACATTTTATGATTTTTGTACAATTTACAGAATTTACGATCAAACATGGGTTCATTTCCGAGAAGGGTCAGCAGAGACGACGGCGTCTCACGGAAAAGAGCATGGATTGACGATCGGGTTGTCGCAGGCTTACGAGAGCTTCCTGACCAACTGGAACCTCTTGAGAAGGGGCTTGCTGTGGAGAGAAGAAAGACAGTCGCACCCACTCTGTACACCTCATTTCGGTTACTCATCTCTATGCATCTGTTTCCATTGCTTTATAACAATCAATTAATGATCATACACGCAATGTTATTATGTTTTTTAAAACCTTGGAACTCCGTTCATATTCATTTCCAAAACACTGGAGAATTATTAAAAATATAGATATTCTAGAAAGACAAAAGAAAACGTCAGAATGTCTCTAATGATCTGTGACAGGTGTGTTCTTGTCCATTAAATTGTATGTGGATACTATTAACAAAGTACACGTAAATATTTAAAACTCCACCATCGAATGCATCCAGTAACATGTTAATAAATTAAATTTCTCTAAATGCACCTGTAATTAAACTTAAATTATTTAAATTATTATTATTTAAATTATTAAAAAACCATTAGTAACTTAAAAACCCATCCTGGCCCGGGTTTTTCTCCGGTTTTCCTTCGGGTAGAGGCGTATTTATCATACAGGTTCTCTAGGTTTTGTCTAGAGCCGGGTCTATTGTAACAATAAATCGTGAATTTAGTGTTATTTCAATTTTTAAGCACTATACTCAGAATAATCTATAGTTCGATAATAACTTACATGTAATTTTTTGCTTAAAATTACAAACATATTGACATTCTATTAGTATTATAACTCGCAGCTAACTTTTTATCTTATCTAGGAATTTTGCTGAATTTTTTGAATCCGCCTCTGCCTTAGGGCCCTTGATCGGAATTGATGGGATGGTCCCTTGCTTGCTTCCGGAGAGTAAATTAGTTTTTTTTTCTTCCTCCACGTGGTCATACGCAGTTTGTACTGTTTTTTGACAATAAATTTATTATTATTATTATTATTATAATTACAAAACAGACATATTATTAGTCTTACAGAAATATGCCAGCTTTTGAATACAAAATTACTCATTTCGATTTAGAACTTACACAAGTACTGATGCTAATTTCACTACTAAGGTTCACTTATTAGGATGATTCTACTTCAGAAATATTTATTGAAAAAACACATAGTCATTCCAAAGATAAGTTTGTAAAATAAAAGATGGAAGCTATTTTTTTATTCTTTCTGTTGAACATCGTTAACCAATATATCGATTTCCCTTAAATATTTTGTTATGTTCTTTTTAAGAACATGGAATGTTTTAAAAAGTGAACGTTCTCATTGAATGTAAGTTAGTCGTGTACATTTTTTCAAAATTCAAATTCAAAAGGGCTTTATTTTAACATAAAATATACGATATACATGGTGGGGCTTAGGGCCCGTGAGCCTTACAGAGGCCCTAAAATGTACCGTGGACTGTGCATACTATACCCTAGTATTCACTCTCAATGAACTGAAACAGTAACTAAAGACAGAAATATTAAACTATTTCGATTATTTGGTAGGTAAATGATATCAGGAGCGGAAAAGGAAAAATAATAAGTGTTAATAATTTATAATAAGAAAATCTTTTACTGTCATGGCTATTTTTAATATTAATTTTTAATCTCAGCTATTGTTATATATACTTAAATGACTGTTTCGTTCATTGTGTACCGTTAGGAACGACGGAAAACCAACGGTTAGGGAAAGCGCGCTAATCATAAAAAGAATCTGGTTGGTAACTGGACACCTGTAACAGAACAAGAAAGTACGACGGCAGATTCAAATAAATTCATAGAAAGAATACATACTTATCAGCAGGGCAGATAACATATGCATACATACCAACATACCCAAAAAATATTGTTTACATATTTACCTATATATAAGTACATGTACATTGACCCATATCCGCACATATACACAGTTTTAAATCAATGAAAACAGACTAAAATAGAATACTAATATTACTACTACTACCATCACTTATAGTAATAATAATAATAATAATAATAATAACAAAAATAATTATTTAAGATTTAAATTGTGTTCATTCTGGTCAATCTCTTTCATCAGTTCCGCCTCCCTCTTTTTTCTAACTATACCCAGAAACTTGCCAAGGATTAAAGTAACGGATATTCTATTATCTCGCAATATTTCAAAAGCTACAGTGTAATTTCTTGGTTTACGATTGAATCCCCCTACAAGAAGCCACTTTTTTTCTACCTGTTTCATTTTAGTAAATTTTTATCGCATACTTTTATACGTTCATCAGGATCAATGAGTAAAGTAAAATGATATTCGGAAAAATATGCACATGTTAGAATAGGTAAATAATGTATTACGGAATGGATATTAAGATAGTATTTCACGTAAGATCGTGTGAAAAGTTAATGGACTTCACGCAGTTCATGAGCTTCACTATTATGGAATATGATAATAGATTGCTCACTCGCTTGATGTAGCGCGGCGTGCGTTGTTTCACTACCGTAATCTCGAATAGCCAGATATTATTTTACTTTTTATCGAATATGTCATTTCAGATTCCATGACTTATGATTGTCATAGAGCTTTCATACTTTCAGAATACCAGGGAGCAATTTAAAACAGTTTTAAGAAATTCCTACATTTACTTTTTTTTCTTCAGAATAAGTTGAATATTTGTGAAATTCCGCAAGACCTTGTTAAATTAAAGTTACAATAACTCGCAAACTATTCTCGTGGTCATGAAACTTGTCCACTCGCTAACAGTCATAATGTCAACATGTTTACGAAATATAAACAAAATCTAACATTTTTGAGTTTATGTGAAGTACTTCCTTTAGCAAATCTCTTAGGATTTTGTAAACTGGATGCAGAAGGGCCTGTTTTCAAAAGAGATCTTTGTGTCTTGAAAACGTATCACATTTGTTAATTTGCGAGTTAAGATCATGTTTATGTTTTAACCAGTTGGATAATCGCGATTATTTGTGGACGAACGCATCTACGACATTAATAAAACTGCAGCATTGTAATGTGTATTATTATCACTAATAGTGTTTGTATTCTTCTTGATTACAATCAAAAACTCTTTTGTTAAAATCTGCTGTAATAATTTTATTTATTTATTCATTTTTGAAAGTATTTTCCATTATAACATTTAGGGAAGTGGGTTTTTTCTGCAATAATTCGATCCAGAGACATTAACAGGAACGTGTAAGCAGTCCACTCTGTAGGACAAGCATATGGAGTAAATGAGGTAAATTTCATGGTTTTTAACTCATATTTTTAGGATTTGTTAAATTACTTCAAATGCTTAAACAAAGATATTTATCGGAAAAGAAGCTGAATTACGTGAAATTCCGTCATTACATCACTCAAACGCATTTAAAGAAAACCATTCTCGGATAGCATTTTCAATGCCAGATATCTGTACTAATAAAATTGAATTATTTAAAACGTCTATGGTATGGAAATCGGAAAAAGTAATCGATGGAATTAGTTACAATTTCAAAGGACCCTTGTTAAGGATTATTCCAACTAAAATGCAACGTATATGAGCATAAGAACATTTAAAAATCGACTGCATGTTGTAGACATGAATCTACACTCGCCTGACCGTTGATTATGAAGCTTACTAATGTGCCCGCCAGAGTAAAATTGCGTTACGTGAGGTGGACAATTCACTGAACGTATAATCTAAGTAACCGAATCGTAGAAGCAAATTTTATAAACTCTTTGAAGAATAATGTTTTTAAGTACATAAACTAAAATGAAAACCAACAAAATCAGCGGTCTTAACTATGCGTTTCGTTATTTAGCTTTCCATGTAAAGTGTATTTTCCTTCTGTCCGCATATGTGCGTAATTAGGAATTATTTCAAAATAATTTGAAAATATTATTTCATAATTATTTCAAAATAATTCCTAATTACGTACATATCAGCATAAAATTCTGAAAACTATGTACATTTTTGTAGGTTTTATTCATGGTATGGTATTTAATAACACGAAAGTAAAGAATTATGGAAACTAACAAATGAATTTAGAATATTATATAAAAACCCGGGTAACTCCGAGCAAAATGATCTAACAGAACCCAGACCTGTTGACTGGTGATTATATACCAGAATTTTCAGTAATGATTGTTTAAAGATTTTTTTAAACTCCAGGGTAACACCTGGTGATTCTGCTTCTTTTCTTATAATAACATTATGTAAGAACTTTGTAAAATAATGGGAAATCGCTTGTTTTAACTAAATGTCATGGAGCGTTCAATAGTAAAATCAAATATTGTTGCTAACCAGTGATCATGTCAGCTATTATTGTTTTTTCGCTGATCTAACGATTCTCCTTAAAAGGTTGCTTGCAACGATCAAGCCAGTCCGAAGACTGTAATAATTCAGAATTAACAACGCGATACTGGCTGCTGCTATGGAGTAATGATAATGGAAAATGTCAATGAAATGTCTTTGTATCCAAGTTTCACTGAATTTTTTTGAGAACTATAGCATGAGATAAAAGAGACCGAAAAATATTTGCAATTCAATACATTTTGCAAGAAAAATGGGCAGACAGTTAAACATCTGATTAGTTAGATCCAGTCATATAGACCGAATTAGACTTTACGGCCACTTTCCATGGTTAGATGTGATGATGTGATCAGTGGACTTTGATCCGTTGGTATGCCATTATCAAAATGCACCGAACATTATCAAACTGCTTCGAACATAATATTCACTGGCTCTTCATTATGAAATGCATTCAGTTGGTAAAAGAAAACTAGATTACGGTTATGTGAGCGTGCCAGGGACTAGTACAGGAACACTTAACAATATACATGAAACATAGAAAAGTAATCTGCTCTGTTTATCTTAAAATAGTCATCATAACAGATATTAAAGAATTACAGTATTATAAACTATACATTAACTATAGCGTAAAATTGAAGCAATATATTTTAGAGTTGTCTCGTTTGAATTCTGTTCTCAAGTTAACCGACTGTTGTCCTTGAATAACTTTTTTAATTGTCTGAAAAGACAAGTCAAATTTCGCACTGTTTTTTAATCCTATTAATTTTGCGATACATGTGATAGCTCCTTGCATCGAATCAAAAGACATTACATGGAAATTTATGTAAATACCGTCCCTTCAGAGGCTGTAGTCTTAAAGAGTTCGAATAGTATACTCGTAGATAACTTTATTCAAATATTACCCTCGCACTGTCTGAACTTTATTAAATTAGAGTTGATTAATGTTAGTTTATTCTTTCATTTAAAAATTTAGGACATTCAAAAACGGTCATTAGATTGAACACATTAAATCAAAGAGCTATTCGATGTTACGGACTGATTGAATGGAAATCTGTCATGAATATTTTTCACATCCGAATAAAATTCGACAAAATTAATTAAATACATGGAAATTTCTGGGTACAAATTTTTTTTCGGTGCTACATGATTTTGAGTATCATACTTTATTAAAAATATTAAATATGACACATTACAAATATTAAATATAGCTGGTAATTTCTGATTGATCTTGAGGCAAAATAAAAAGAAGTAGTTGCCAAAACGTAATTTTGTTTTTTCAATGTAAAATTGTTCATTGTATCGAAACAATCATAGTGCTCATGTCAATTACATACAGAAAGAGTATCACGAAAGAGTACACTAGAATCACGAATTTGAGGCATTCGTGTTATCCGTAATCTATTTGATAGCACACTCTTAGTTTTAGAAGAAAATAAGGAACACAAATAGAGTGAAGGGAAAATAAATAAACATGAGAGAACGTATCGTGTTTGCTTTCGATAATACTGAAAACACAATAGATAAAGAAAATACTTATGATTCAAGATACTCTATGGTTGTTTTCTATCAATTAAATGACTATACTACTATAATAAAACGGTAAGCATTTCACATAGTTATATCTATTTACAGTGTAATACGAGTACACTCAGACTATAATGAACGTAAACATAGAAATCTCTTAGATTGCGGTGAACCTCACCGCCAGGTAACAGATTAATCATGTTACGTCGAATGAAAATGGGAGACGGGACCGGGGTTCGAACCCGGGACCTTGAGCTCAGCAGTCTCATGCGCCCACCGACTGCGCCATCCCGTTCGCCTCCCAGGCCCGTCTTCCATTCTCATTCAACTTGTGAAACCCAAAGACCTCTGAGGTGGTCTCGTAGAGACTAAACTCCTCATCTGAGGCGACTCCCTTAGAAAGTACTTTATTTGGGTAGTATTTTCCCATTTCTGGTTCACAAACATAGAAATCTCTTAGATTGCGGTGAACCTCACCGCCAGGTAACAGATTAAACATGGTACGTCGATTAATCATGAACGTAAACTCACCGAGTTATTGAGAAGTCGTTGTCTCGAAAGTGTACCCACTCACAGAACATCGCTGCTAATGAGAAGTATTTTGAACATCTGTATTAATTTGTTGTTGAATCACTTACACAATTCCCCACTCAAAAGCGCATTACCTTTTTCTCTTCTATTCATTGTTTTGGTGTCATTATATATCCTCCGGGGGAGATATTCGGATATGTGCACCTTTGTGATTTTTGGTTCCAACGAATGTTTTTTTTTTTTTGTGATCTACCTACGAATGTGATCTACCACTCCTCCAATTTTTAAAGTGAAGTTCTAGGACACTCTACATCTTGAACCTCTCTAATATTATAAAGAATTGATAAATATTTCAGAAAAGGTCATCATGGTAAAGGATTGAAGAATGTAAAATAAAATTCAGAAGCAAGAAGGAAGCTACCAACTTCATTCGTAAATAATTAACTTCCTTAGTAAATGAATAGATGTAATTGGAAGAAATAATTTACATGACAATAGTATATCATTGGTTTTCTACATTGATTTTTATGTTGTAATATTGATTTTTATGTTGTAATATTCATTTTTAAAACAAGGAAAGTATCGAGAGACTCACGCATAGTCTGAACCAGTTGAATAATGCTGAAATTTCCAAAACGAGAAACATAACTTATTCAAAATTATTACGTCTCAGTAATTACTAAAAGAATTTCTTACAACGTGAATGAATGATATAACATCATCATGAGAGAAGTATAAGAATACAATGTTTGGTCATTACTACGCTATTCATGAAGTTACAGGTGGCTTCAGAAGATATACACAGTGGGCGATTTCCGATTCATTAAGTTGTATACATTGAACAGTTCTCCAAACACCTCTTGAAATGTTTGTTTTCTTTGGATCAATGAAATTAAGACGTTTATTCTTGTCTGAATGCGGTAGGTGCAACCGTGACTCATCAACTACAGATACCTGGACATATCTCAAATTAACTCATTACACACAAGGCCTTACAGTCTCCTCTTAAAACACGCTCGTTATGGAGTAGATTATCTCGTATAAAGTTTTTAGGAACTATCTTGGTTGTGAATCTCAGATATTATATGGTAGTATACGTTGTTCCGTTGGCGTGATTTTGGAAATAATGGGATGAAACGTAAGACACAATAATTTGCTACTTCTAATAATAATAATAATAAATTTACTGTCAAAAAAGCAGTACAAACTGCATATGACCACATGGAGGACAATAAACTAATTTACTATCCGGAGGCAAGAAGGGACCCATCCCATCAATACAGATCAACGGCCCTAACACTCCTCAGATAAGTATAAAAATAGTTCGGTACATGTTATAATATTGAAAGAATACCAACAAATTTGTATTTAATAAAACACAAAAGTTATTTCGGAAGTACGAATTAATATACAACTATAAATTATTCGGAAAATATTGTTTATAAAGCATAAGTATTAAAATAACACAAAATTTGAGTTTATATTACGTTCTTTTTGGACGTTATCCACCGTCGCAGAGGCCCAAAATAAAGTACGTAGGTAGACTTCGAGAGATGAGACGTGTCTGGAGAGTACTTACGAAGTGAAACTAACAGTTGAACATTTTAGTGCGACGTAGGTTTGAGGTGTTTTTGAGCGCTTAAGCGCGACACTTTAAACTGACTTCAGAAGCTTTGTGAAGTTTTTGTGTATCTGGGGCGTGAATGGGATTTGGCTTCTCCAGTGAAAAGTAAAGAGTTCTTTATTCGGCATGCACAGGGGTGGGACCCCTGGTGCATGGGCGTTTAGGCGCCGGCCAGCGACCAAGTAAGAAAAATGCAATTCTGATGGAATATGAAGAAAATATAACGGTGGGAGATTGCGTGAGGGCTGTTGCAGACGTCGTCACAGCAGAAGCAGTGACCTACGCATCAAGGATACGCGGAGGTAGTGTGTGCGTGTATTTAAAAGGAAATGACGAGGTGGAGAAATTGGTAAGTAAAGGAGTTCTAATGATTAAAGAGATTAAAGTGAAAATACAAAGAAATGGAATAGAGGCAAAAAAAATTTCTTACATCACGTATGTCCGACAATAGAAAATGAGTCTTTAACTAATATTTTGAGGAGCAGATTTGGACAAATAGTAAGTTCGATTAAACAAATTAATTTGGGACTGACGGATGACCTGGCGCGTGTGAAATATTTTACCAGATTCGCATACGTAATTTTGAACGGGACGACGATCTCTAGTGCAGTAAACATTTTAGTACAGGGACACCCATGGACAATATTTCTAAAACAAGAAAATAATTTGTGCTTTATCTGTAGACCAGAAAATCATTTTGCACGCGAATGTACAATGTCACGAAAGGAAATAAGAAAAATTAATATAAGAGAGACAGAGAAGGCCATGAGGGAGGGAGGAAGGCAAGCTGAGACGTCCATTGAGAGGGCAGAAGGGCAAGGTAGAATCCACTTCACAATGGCGGACATAGTGGCGGGAAAAATTAGAAGAGGGAGGAGAGACACATGCATGAATTTGTGAGAAGTTGGTTTCCGAGATGTCGAGAGAGGTAGAAGGAGATGGACAAGGTGTTGGACACGCAAATATTACTAACGTCAATGTAGATTTTAGTGGATATCTTCAGATTGCTACAAAACCTGCTACAAAAGAAGGTTCACAAAACAGGAGAGAAACAGTTAATATCCGAAACTTGTCTCGAAAAGCAACATAATATTGAGAAGCCAGTACGGCTAAAATGATTATGGGTGACAGACAGGTGAAGAAAAGGAAGTATGGAGAGGAGAAACAAGATCTAGGTCAAGAGATAGTACCGATAAGTGACACAGAAGAAGAAACAATGCTTTCGGATGATCAAAAATGTAATGAAGGGGACAGTGAACTTGTAATTGACAGCGTAGGGGAAGAAGAAGAAGGAGCACAGACACAAATGGAAGAAAATATATTAGAAGGAAATACTGAGATGTCCTCAGAAAATAAAACAAAAAAAAAAGAGAAAAACAAAAATAAGGTCAAAAAAGAAACCAAGAACAAAGAACCTGAATCAAAAAATACTGAGAAGGTTTCAAAGCATTAAAACCAATGTGAATCCTTCGAAAAGAATGGAAACAATATTAAGGATATGGTAGAGAAGATGACGTGGAGTACTTGACGTGGAGTACGTGGAGACGATTAGCAAAAGAGACAATTAAAAACTTCAAAAATTTACTTATAGTGATAGAAAGTGCTAAAAAGAATGTAACGATAAGGAAATTCTAGCTCGAATAGTTGGATTAGAAAAATGTTTACTTTCGAGAAATGTCTAAGTTCTCCTTATTACAAACCATTCAAACATCTGAGAAATGAAATATGCAACAAAAATAGATACTATTGATATTTGTGCAATTATTTCTGAAACGAAAAAGGAAATGCTAAAGAACCATATTAAAGCTAATGAATCGGACAATATTTCCTCAAGAAGTGGTTACTAAAAATTTTATTTTCATCCCCGGTTTTAGAATAATATACAATGTTGGGGAAACGGGAAGAAGCACGGCCATCCTCTTCAAACATAGGTATGAGGTCAGCAATGAAGTTATGCTGCCGTCAGGGAGGGGGGTAAAATGCGATGTAAATGGTACAACACTTGTAAATATATACGCGCCGTTAGGAAACAATAACAGAGAAGCGTGAAATACTTTTTTTTTCTAAAGATCTTTCATATTTAATAATAAATTGTAAAGAACATCTCATTATAGAAGGGAATTTTAACTGTGTTGGATCGGATCAGGACTGTCAAGGGGAAACCAACATTCTACAAAAGTTTAAACTCTGTAGTAAAAAAATTGAATTTAAAAGATATATGGGAAGCGAGCGGAGGAAGATCTAGCGGCTCTCGAATTGATAGATTCTACGCATCAGAAGAGTTGATTGAAAAATATCATATATAGATATTGCTCTCGTACCCTTTTCTGATTATCACGCTGTCGTTATGAAAATAGTTCTTCCATCACGAAGGTCTTATTGGAAGATGAATATTTCACTCCTAAATGACAATGATTTTAGAGATGATGTTTCCATTTTTTAATAAACGCTTCAGTCAAAGAAACATAATTATGTTGATATAGCAGAATGGTGGGAACAATGTGTAAAAGTGAATTTTACGAAATTTTTTAAATACTATTCAGGACTGAAAGAACGGGAAAAAGAACGGAAGTTAAATTTATATTTCCTCTGTCTGAACGAAATACGTAGGAAGTCTAGTATATCTAAGAGAGATAATAAAAATAAAAAATATTTTCAAGCACTAATCATTAGTATATATAGGAAAAGGATGGAAGCAGCTAAACTTCGGAGTAGAGATTTGACATCGCAAAATGAACTTGCCAGTATGTATCACATGATTGCTGATAGGAAACGCAAATGTTGTAATTTTATTTCAGGTTTCCAAAGTAATGATGGATCGGTTGTGGGTCACTCTCAAATCAGGAATCGTGCATATCAAGATTTCAAGAAATTTTTCGAGGCGACAGAAGAAAATAACCACTATGAGCAGATGAAGGACGTGGTAATGTGTTGGAAACTGAACCAGAAAAAAGGGACATTTTCAACTCTGATATATGGTTTGACGAGGTTAGGGAAGCAGTTTTTTCCGGAGTTAATAATAAATCCCCAGGATATGAGGGAAAACCTGTAGAATTCTATAAATTATTCTGGGAAATTATAGGGAAAAATGTACATGAAGTAATCAAGATTGTTCTTTCAAGGGGAAAACTAACTAAATCACAATATCATGGAATAATTGTTCTCGTCAAAAAGTCACAGCAATTTAGAACATTACAGGTCAATTACTTTGTTGAACACCGACTACAAGATAATTGCACGTGTTATGGGAAATAGATTAAAACAAACTCTTCCTGATGTAATACATCCTGCACAGGCGTCTGCAGTTCAAGGAAGACGAATAATGGATAAAGTTAATGATATTAGAGATAGGATTGCATATAAGACAATTGAAGAGAAAACAGGTGGAATATTGTCAATAGATTTTAAACAAGCCTTCGATCATGTAAATCACAAATATCCGCACGCCTTGTTACAAGACACTGGTTTTGGTAGTACATTATGCAGCTGGACGCAAACGTTATATTCACACAGTAATTCAAGAATACAAATAAATGGGTTTCTGTCGGATAAAATTCCAGTCAATAGATCAGTGAGACAAGGATGCCCGCTGTCAATGATGTTATTCTGTATTGTTCTTAATCCCTTAGTAATAGCTCTACACAGAAAATTCAGTGACTCGTCAAACCTTCAAAAAATGCTGTCTGTCAAAAAATATGCGGATGATGTAACTGTAATATTATAAAAAGAAAAGGATCTGCAACAAACTCTAGAAGTGATACATAAATACGGTAAAGAAGCAGGTGCTGAAATAAACATGTCAAAAACAAAAATACTACCCTTTGCCGAAGGACAATTTCAATCAAGTAATATCAAATAGTTAGAAAATTAAAGATATTAGGTTAATGGATCTTATCTGATTTAAATGATGCATCAAATTACAATTTCGAAATAGTTGTTAATGCTATGCAAAGAAATGGAAAATACTCAATATTAAGAGAATGGAATTTACAACAAAGAATATGGTACATTCAGACATACTTAGTTTCAAAACTTTGGTATGTGGCGAAAGTGACAACAATACCAAATAAGCAAATAGCGAGAGTGAAAAAGTTAATAGAGCAAATACTCTGGAGATGAAACGTATTTAGGGTCTCATTGAATAAACACACGTGTTGTGAAGATAAAAAAAGAGGCGCAAAGACGATGGATAATGTCCAAAGAGATTGTAATGAAAATGATAATATAACATCGTCAAAACTTTCATACAGAGAAGAACTAATTTTGAGATCTATCATTACTTCAATAGAAGTTGTCCCTAGAAAAAAAACCTAGAGAGCTTGAATAAAAATCCGCCTGTACCCAAAGGAAAATCGGAGAAAAATTCGGACCAAGATATTAATTTGCAATCAGTTGTCACAAACACACAGAAATCTCCTAAATTGCGGTGAACCTCTCCGCCAGGTAACAGATTAATTATGTTATGTTAAATGAAAATGGGAGACGGGACCGAGATTCGAACATTTCATTTAACATAACAAAATTAATCTGTTACCTGGCGGAGAGGTTCACCGCAATTTAGGAGATTTCTGTGTGTTTGTGAACCAGAATTGGAAAATACGACACAAAACAAAGTACTTCCTAGGGGAGCCGCCTCATATGAGGAGCATAGTCTCTACAAGATCACCTCAGAGGTCTTTGGGTCTCGCAAGTTAAAGTTAATGTTACATGGATTGCGCAGTTGGTAAGCGCATGAGCGCGCTATGCTCAAGGTCCCGAGTTCGAATCTCGATCCCGTCATTCATTTTCATTTAACATAACATAATTAAGCATTCAGTTGTGTTATTCATTAATCTTTTTAAAAAAAATATATGTTGTGTGCAATTTGTATTCAGAGCATGAAGATGTTCGATATTCCACCACAAGAGCTTTCGCCTGAAATGGGAATAAAAAACGCGGAAAAAATGTCAAAACTGAAGTACAGATCCAATAAGTTTAATAATATTGAAAATGTTCTTAAAGTGTTATTGACGATTATAGTTTAACTTCAGAATATAATTCTTAAGAAATACATTGTAATTACATTTTTTGTTCTTATTACTTATTATTTCATTTTTCCTCGATAACAGAACGAAGCAGGATGAGCGAAGACTACTCACGTATTCAAGTAAAGTCATATGGTAGCATTTGTGGAATCAAACAAAACCTACAGTCTCTTTTTGAAACACACTTATTTGTGGAATCAATTCAAAGTAGACATAAATATGCTTGTAATAAATATTCCGTCGCATTTTTTTAACACGTAACAATCCTCCATCTTACTTCTATGCATAATAATTTCATAACGCTAATCGTAGTACTGTGTGAAGCTAATATTTTTTAAAAGAAAATAATTAATTAAATAGTCCGAAATGACTATGCGTAAACAAAGAAAGTCACAAACTTTCCATGATAAACAATTTGTGTAAAGTTGCATTAATTATGGAAGTATTTATTTCTTCTACTCATCATTTATAAACAATGTCTTCACTTCCATTTGTATACACTGTGTTTCCAATACATTAGCAGTCACAGTCTCGACCAAACACTTCCATTTTTTCCCGCCACAGATTTAATCGACATTGCCGTCATTTTAGTATCTTCTGCATCACTTCCTAAAAGTGGAGGGCTACTGACTACACTTCGGTAGAAAACGTTTGTAGATATAATATTTTGGTTGACACGATAAATACTACTTTTTTGAACGGTCAAATACAAATGCAACAACTCCAGAACTAGCTTCAGCAAAATCAACATAACATCCATGAAGCTATTTTCGAGAGTACTTTTGGACATTCTTTCCATGATTTTCTAATTCAGTGTCTCTTAACATTGGATTCAAAATATAAAATAGAAATCATAAGTATTAATAGATATTCGTGGATACTAGTGGTACCGTCTGAGTCTCCACGTTATCGCTGAGCGGTAGATCGTGGGTTCAAACCCCACCCTGCCGAACTAGCTAAGGTTTTCAGCATGGATTTCCCTCGCATACTCCAGACAAATGTGGGTTCGGTACCGCAAGTCCCCCGGCTAACCAACATCTCTCCTTCCCATTTCCCTCACCCATGTTACTGTTAAGGTGGAAGTGCAGATGCCACGATCTGAATATTGTCATAAGACAAGAAATAAATAAATAAATTTGTTTGAAGATCGCGGAAATGAACTAATAATCAAACGCACACAGAATAGAAAACAATGGTACAAACAAAAAAATATTTTTACATCGACTCGGAGAAAGCAAATGTCCCGTTCTACACCTCAACCGACGAGAAATTCAGCTTCGTCATCCGTTCAATAAAACAATAAACTTTGGTACGTCCAAAGCGTACCGAAGTTCTCCTACTGTGTTCTTTCTTTCGTGTTCTACGGCTGTCTTCAAGTCACGTAAAAAGGAGAGGAGCTGTTAGCGTCATTAGAGCAACAGAAAGGCGATGCGGTGACCACGTGTTTACAAACGCTTTTCGCAACAAAAGGCGCGCTTCGCTGTTTCCCTTACAGGTTGTCATCGCTTTCGGCTACAGTAGAGGTTAAGGAAAGAAACGAAAAAAAAAAGAAGAGAGAAATCAAATGGTGGAAAAGGAATAGCCGTTCAGTGCGCTACCATAATTTTCTAGTGATTATAGGTATTATTACATCCGTCAGAACTACTAGGCGAAAGCACTGCCAAAAATGTTTCAAGCTTTAGTTTAAAACATTCCCTTTCCACTCTGATGAATTTGTATATCCTTACGCAGCAAAATGCTGAATTATTTGACTTTACATCAGTATGGGCGTATATGGAGAAACGTGTGTGGGTTTATTTTTTTTATATAGGAATGAAACGGCGGTGAGATAACTTTCGCGGCATTTAAAATAATAATCAGTTCTATTGAAACCGGCAGCCATATCACGTAGCTGAAGATCTTGGGATCCACGTCAAAGAAAGAGCCAGACGAAAATATGAATGTATTATAAAGTTTTAAATTTACAAAATTATCAGTAAAAATCGATAGAGTGAATTAATTATTATTTAATTAATAATAATATGGTAAATATTTCCAAGTTTCGTGAGTAGTTGACAACTTGACTTCAATCAACGAATATAATACCTTAAGCTAATAATTCACAATTCGTGTAAAGGTCGCTACACTGGACCTAGGAAGTTTGTACAAACACACACACTCAAAGTACTGAAGATTCGCTAAAATTAAAGGCATATGATCTTTAATTTTAGGTTATTCCAAGTAGTAACTAAGCATAATGAATATAAAATGTTTTTAAGAATTTCAGTACAAAAATTCATAATGCCCCATTTCATTTACAAAAGACCAAGAGAATAATTCGATTAAGCACTATAAATGGAATTAATAAATATTACATACCAAATAAATTATGGTTAGCAAAAATACAATCAACTGACAGCATCACCTTCTCCCCATTCCCGAGTGTTTCCCAATTTTGATGTTTAAAATTACCATAAATTTAATCTTAGGATTTTGTTCCGACTGACGTCTTTTACAGGGAAAGTCAGCAAGGTGAGACTGCAGGTTTGAATTATGAGTAGACACTGAAATATACGATAACTTCAGCCACATGAAAATGGTGACAAACCGAAAATCGAATATGACCTTGGTTACCACATTTTAATCACTACTATAACACTACTATAATATATGATATTGCAATACTTTACTCATTTCTCTGTGTGACGATACAAAATCCTTCATCATTTAACTAAGTGTGATAAATTCATCTGCCGGTTGTAAGTGAAGATGACGTTACAAATACAATCCATTTATGGAATTTCAGATTTCACTTAAAACTTCATTAGGGTGAATGTTTGGTTTGGAATGAATTAATTAATACCATATCACTTGCATGTATATCATTAGATAGTTATGTAAATTTGGAAAAACAAATTGAAACCATTCGATTGCCTCTATAAGAATTAAGAAAAATGTTCCTCTGAAATGAACATGATGACTGAGTATCATAACAATTACAACAACAACCGAAAATTTAATAACTGTGTATAAGTGATATATATCGTATAGATTTAAAAGTATTAAATGTCGGGTACATGTTTCAACACTTTTTTTACATTTAGTGTTTGATTTATTTTATTTCCGGTTTTTACGGGTAACCTGTTTGTCCACGTGAGCTGCAAATGTCACTGTTCATAAATGTGAATTATTTAGATAATGAGAAAATTAATTTGAGATTGGAAGAAAAATTTAGGTAATAAATATAATTTCCAATTACCTTATGAATATTTTCTCGTTACTTCTTGAAATTTTCAAATGAGAGATGTATACGTCGCATAAAACCACACAAACCTGCATCATATCCTACTCACATTGAGTTAAGTACATGATCTTGTATGTTACAACAATCAAGTGAATCAAACGACAATACGGACAATTGATTTTTCGATAACAGTAAAACCAACATCAAAAAATTGTAACATCATCCATACCTAAGTTTGGGAGTGAGTTCATAACCTCACTATCAACAAAACAATATAAAATAGTTTTCTTTGCCTCAATTTATTGCGAATATTTCTTGACATTCATTCCATTATATTTTTTAATGTTACAATAAGAACGGTAAATTACATTGATCAATAAAATAATATTGAGGGAAGAAACTAAAGTTAGAGATTAAAATAGAAATTAATAATATATTAGTAAAAATTATAACAAAATGACAATAAAAACAAAAAGTAAATCAAGCACATACTGTGGTAAGCGAGAAAAACGGTTCATCAAGATGGAGTTCCAAATTTTACTTTTTACTGCTCAGAGTAAAATATCAACATTCAGTATAGTATTTTTGATCTCACATCTTGAAAGTTTCAGAGTGAAAGTGTGTCTCTAATTAGTTTCTTTACAGTCGATCCAACAGAAGCACTTGAAGGTCCAGCAGTGTTAAAAGTAATTCTAAATAGATATGGCTGGATATCCGGATAAGAGGTGTCAAATATCAAGTCCAAATCAGATCGATTCGGGATCTTCGGAACGTACTCATCTTTGTTCATCACTTCAGATATATAAAGAATCTTCTCAGTCAATACATCACCAATCTTTTCACGAAATATCTGACGTTCGTCTTCATTTTTCAGTTTAATTAATTGAAATCGAAGAGTCCAAACTTCCCAAGAAATACATTCAGATTGAAATGGCCATCTGTTCTTTTTCTTTTGAAAAAACTCTAAAGATATTTGACCTGATCCGTGCATATCTGAACTTCGTAGATTGTCTGAAAACCGTGCAATCTCCTTTCGGATAGTTTTATCCAGTACGTCAGAAGACGTACGAACATATGTGAAGTCAATGAAATCGCAATCTACATCTGAAAATCCTATTGAACCTACGGTATAGTTTCCTTCATGGTTGTAATGGAATTTTCCAAGTGATCTATAAAACAAGATGGTATGAAATAGACTTGCCACAGCCTCTTCAACTTGTCTACCTTCAACTGTTAATTCAAACGTTTGAGTTCTTGCATTCATAATTTATAAATATCTAATCACATTAATTGAAAAACACGTCACTTCAATGATCGGGCAATTTTTTTTAAAGATAGCACCTCGTGTCTTTTACTCACGCTGTTCATTCTCAATTTCTCTACTCATTTGCAATGGGTTGACTTTTCGTGAAAACAGTCCTCTGTTTTTCTCGTTGTTTACATTGGCTGGTAACGAAATATAATTGATGTAACTCACCTCGCAAATGTTCAGACGAGGTAATTTAAGAACATACCAAAATGTAATTCTGGATTATACATCTATGAAAGAAAAACTTTGCAAAATTAAAAATTATTTTTATCCATTTCGACTGATATTCTCGACAGCAATCAATTCAATGAAACGGAGAAAAATACTGATATTCGTTCCATCAACATAAATAGATATTTTAGGAATATTAATCCATTTCAAAAATTATCAAATCTATGAATAAAATGCATATATTTCCATGAATTAATTCCTTAAAAAATGTAATAGTCTTGATTACAAATATAGTTCTTCATATTAATATTCGAACATTTATATTCTATACCATTACCCTCACACAAATCAGTCTATGTTCTCTACGTTATGATTAATTCAAAAGTTAATTGTCATGTGTTAATTTTGGATGAATTCTTGTGATAGCGACTATTAGTGTTCTAAAAAACTCCGTCATCTAATGTTTTAGAAAAAAATATTAAACTATTGTTAATTATTTATTTTTAGAATCCATTGAAGGCAATTATGAAAAACAATTTGGATAATGATATTTCTGTGAAAATAAAACGGAATTTTTGTCACAACTAACGCAAAAATAAATAAAAATATTAGAAAGAAACTAACATCACATTCATAAATTTAGTGGTATAATTTATTAATGTTCTCACTCAGAAATTCTCAGGTGTGACATAGTCATAATAAACCATTATATTTAGAGAAAAGAAACTGTCGTGAAGAAAAAGATTCAAAGTATCTCAGTGTATCAAGATAGAGCGAAACAAAACTAAGTGTATCAAGATAAAAACGAAACAAATTCGAAGTAAAGAGGAAACGGAACATCAAGGACGGCCGATGTAAATCCGTCTGTGCACAAGAAGTGGATCTCGGCATCCAGAAAATAACACACACAGACGACAAGGCATGAAATAACAGAGAGTAAAGAAGTCAGAACATAAAAAACGGGTTAACATCGGACATAATTGGAGGAGGTTGTTGTAAGATTGGGAGGCAAATAATGTTCTCTAATTTGAGAGGGCATTGCTTCTCAACCGTATCTGACTGAAATAATTTACGGAATGGGAAGATACACAAAAAGGAAGGTAATTATTGGGTAATCGGGTATTTATTTTAAGAGAAATTACTTTAAATCTTATACTAACTCCTCAGTTGTATTAAAATATGCACCGCGAGCCTCCAATAACTTGATTCAGGTCGTTATAATTCAAAACGTGCAAGTAATTCATTTTTTTTTACGTTTTATACCTTGATCAATGTGGAAAAATTCCTGCTCATAGTTTAATTAACTGTATCCCCTACGAATCAAAAAGGGCCAAGTACAAGTGAAGTGGTAAAAATTATTACACGGCAATCATTTCCAATTTGTCAAGGTTAAGATGTACGTAATCATGCAAAACATGAATCTCAACGGACCAAAATGCAAGACATGGTTGTAAGAAGATTTGTTTGCCTCTCAGACCTAACTTCTTTCTTAACGATTCTTTCCAGAACGGGAACTTTCTTCAATCAAGAAGAACATTACATATTTACTAAGTATGTTAAACGAAGAACAATGTAGCTGTATTGTTTTCATACATTAATTTTCGTGCGTATAATTTATTTTAACATACGAGTATATAAAATAATACTGGTCTGAGAAACTTCCTTGAAAATCAATTTCCCTTTATAAGATCTCACATGTTCATTGCGCAGTTAAAATATATTTTTTAGAAAATTATGTAAAATAATTCTTGAGTATTCATAGTATTACAGTAGGACCCTTCGTGTTTCTTATTTCACTTATTTTAGCTAAATATAAAATGAGTGTATAAATTACAGATTGGTAGACATTTCTCTTGACTTATATTTTTTACATATCTTTTTATTTATTGTTCTATATCCAAGAGAATTCCCGAAGGAAAAAAAATAGAGGTCAATGGAATTTTCAATTAATATTTTCGGCGAACAACTTAAATATAACGCAAGTCGCTTCTTTCTTTTACGTTATTATATTTGGTTCCTCGGTGTCCTCAGTGTTAAACACAAAAAAAAAACATAAAATAGGATAAGATGCATTTATGATGGTGTTATTCATGTAATATTCCATAAATAACACTTCGAAACTAAAATTGTACATCGAAATTTTGCTTTTAGAAAAGCCCCATCTTTTCAGTAAGTTCACTTTTTAGTCTCATTTCATGTAAATGGTCGGAAGGTAGGTTTTTACGTTGAAATGAAAATGATTACATGTAATTTATTTATGCAATTATCGGATATTTTAGTGAATTGATTCTTCTTACACTCGTACTACCGTAAACTCATACTGATTCTAACGATGTCTCACAAGCCATAATTTCAATCTCTTATGACAAGGAAAAAATATCCCCACTCCCCTGAAAAATTAAAATTTTCAAATAATTGTTAGTAATAGTATTGTAGTCAATTTGTTAGTCAAATAAGCAAATTTACTTATATAAATCTTTTTAATTTTTTACTAAAAAGGATTCTCTCAATATATCTATTTTTTTACCTTATGTAAAATAGTACAATGATTGTTGAAAGTATTCCTATAGAAACCTCAGAAAGCGCATTTTCTGACTATTTGCTTATAAATTGAGTATTGGTATGGGCAGCAGGTCCGAAAACTTTATTTCAAATAGGTCCACAAAACGTCACGACTCCAGTTTTTGTGTGACAACTACTATCACGCCAGAAGAAGATATTGAAATATTTTAAATTACCTGATAGTAATACTATATATAACTAGCTAATAGCGCATATAATATTAGTGATTACCTAACTGGATGAAATGGTGGGCACACAGTGAATGCTTTCCTCTGGTGCAGGGTTTGAATTAAGGTGGGGGGATAGCAAGGGAATTTTCCCTTCTGTCTTTTCCCTCCATTTCTGCAGCTTATGGTTTTTCCCAACCAGGGCAAAATAATTCCACATCTTATGGTTGTAAATAATAATAGTCAAAATTAAGAATTTTTTAAAAACTAATATGCCAAACCTTTTTCTGGAATATATGTACATCATTGTCATAAAGCACGCTAGTAGTAAAAACATGTTAGACATGTACAAAACAGATCACTATAAATAGAGTAAAATGTACAAAATTACGAAAACTATGAGGTCCTTTTAGATGCCCCACCCTTGAGCAAAATGACATTTTCTTAATAATTTTAATAAAGTATTTTGCTGTATTGAAATACGAAAAGAAAAGCTTCAAAACTTTTGCCCTCTCCCTCCACTACATTTTCTTTCAGTCGAACACTGAATACCCTTCTTCAGGTTTCCTTTGAAGTTCCCACGTGTTTTAGCCATTTGAGAGTGACAACACACCTCAGGAAGTATAGAACATGCGTCACAGCATCACCTCAAGCTAACACGGATAAGTTTCCTCCTCATGCATTAGGCAGGACGAGTTGAATGTGGAAATGCGAAGGTAGTTGGCGTTGGAATATGTAAGCGAGAGCGTATATTTGTATGCATGAGTGCGTATGAGGTGAGAGTTCAATGATCTTCAGAGACGAATAGTTACATAACTGCTCTACATAAATGCTTCGGAAACTAATACAACAAGAAAATAATTTTTCAAAAATCAAAGTTTATAAATGCTTCAAATAATTTTTCATACAATGCAAATAATCTCAATTATATTTATAAAAATTTATTAATCCCCATTAACTACAAGAAACAAACATAACAACAAGAAATCGAAAAAAAGCATGAAAATTCATAAAATTGTTTTCCTTCGATTTCCGCAAAACGATTGTTGGAAATGTATGATCGTCAAAGACGTTATATATTAATTTGCGTATTGGTGATGTTTTTACCCTTGTTTAAAATTTGAAAAACATGCTATGTGACATGTAACATCATGAAATGTTTTCTCACTTGCTACAGCAACTCTCTCTCCTGGAACTATAAATTGTACCTATTGAAAAACTGGGAGTTTAAATGCTACATAATGCTCTAGTAGTAGATGAGGAATGATTCAGATAAAGCAAAATCACGTTTGGTTGTATTTATAAAGGATTATTACCAAACTCTCTCGGCAATAATTAAGCTGATTATTTGAAAATACTACTTTGAAAACATAACCATATTTTCTGGAAAAAAGTTTCACAGAATAATGGAAATTAAAATGGCTAATTCTCTACAAATCAGCAAAAAATATAGATGCACCAGGAAACCACTCGCAAAATTAATACTAATCGTATTTATCGGTTCCTTTGATCTGACATGTAATAATGTGTTTTTTCAGAGAAGTATGCTCTCGAAGTAACTGACATGTCCATTCGGAGGTTTTGTGGGCGTCATTATTCCCTGACAATTTACATACAATCTAAACCAGCAACTCCATAGCGAAGGCATTGATCCAACGAGTGTTAAAAAGTTCGGACAATATGTGACGATAATATGTTTCTTAGTCTGTTTCAGCTTACAGTGAGAGTACCCAGACGAAAACTAAAGAGAAATATCACCGTGCCACTCTTTTCCATATCCCATGTGATTTGAGATATTGAAATACCGAATTAATAGAATGTACAAAACATTATACACATTATTATAAAAAATGTCTCAAGAAATTTGTTTTGTAACCGGACGAAGCAAATTACACAAATTAAGTATCGCACTAAGTAACAAGCATTAAAAATTGTGTTGACAATTTCCTATAGTTTCATCTTTTACCTTTTCCTTTACGAGATAATGGCATTTAAAAATAAAATCAAGAAAGAAAAACTACTCGACTCATTTTTTAAAAGGATGTTACTTGACTACTCGGGTCCAATATTAGACTGTTCTGACACATCTGGTTATGTTAGCAATCTGTGACCGAGTCTACAAATAGCGGACAGGGGAAAGTAGAACCAGTCGTATCATTCTGGTTGATAAAACAATCTAATTAAGTAAATGCAAACGTTCAAATTATCGTACAGTATGTAGTTACATTCAATTTTCCGTGCGATTTAATTGCACAAGTTTAGCTAGTCTTGAGGAAATAATTGCGGGAATTAAATTCATTATTGGTGCATTTCTCTTGAACTAATCACAGAAATGTGCTACGGAGCTATGATAAGAAAATAATCGTTTATTTCTCACAAAGAATGCATCCCTTAAAACTTATTTTCAATGTTAATTTTGCGTTCTCCTTGTTTATCTTTACTATACTGTCGTATTTACACGAAAATGATAAGAAACGGACCTGTAAATGGAAATTTATTATTTTCTGGGTAGTAATGAGTTTACGAATACAGATGATGAGGCACCACCAATTAACAAACTAATTGGATTTGGGACTCGATTACACCCCGCATCAGCAAACGTACTTTGTTTCTAGATAATGAGGAACTCTTGAGGAGAATCTCTTGACTAGAAATCTCAATTTATGAAATGTATAATAACGAGTATTCAAAGAAAAAAGTTTATTCACCATTGCTAAATGAAGAAAAAGTCTCTTCACTCGTAGGTATTCGACCAACTCTCTCAGAAAGTTTAATCACATGTAATATCGAAAATTACTTAAGGATGGGGTTACCAGAATTTTCCAGTTATCATCTGACATAACTGTTGCTTTCGTTAAGTGAAAAAAATTTAAAAATCGATATTGTGCAGCTAACATTTCAATAAATTCCGGTATTAACTGTGTAAAAAAAGACAAAGAAAGAAAATAGGTCTATAGTGGTGCTACATTCTTCTTAAATCAAGTAATGAAATTGTATAAATTTTAAAGAAATCAGTAATAACGAGTTACGAATACATTTAATAGTAATAAACAGGTAACTCGAATACAAAATGAACCATAATTTTTTAAGTTTATAATGTTAAAAAAGAATTTTTTATCTTCGCTATGAAGTTTAATAATAGTACTTTATATTATAGTTAATGCCAAGTTTTAACAGAAAAAACATTTTGGGTAACACTAAAAAAACAGAAAAGAAAAATTCTTTTCTGCTAGTTATCAGAAGCCACAGATTTGAATCTTGGAACTTTTCGAAATTTCTGAATGTTGAGCCCTAGCAGAATGAACATATATTTTTGCCATGCCGATATAAACTATCATTCCATTTGCCATTATCATGGACATATATGAATAGAGTATTCCATCGCTCCTCCCCACATCATAATTACAGGAAATTCTACCTGAAGTCTGTGTGTGCAGATCTAACTTTCATGCGGGACAGAGATAAAAAGTTACGGTTTGTACTTATTGTGCTTCACAAGATCGCTAGCAGATCTTTTAGATCTACCTGTCTTTTAAGCTTCTTCCATCTTTGAATCAAGTTGGGACGAGACGATACATAGGTAACAAACGTTCGTTTATTTGGGTACACGTTCAAAATCATTTCGGTTTCGGCGAAAGAAACATATTTGGCCATTCGTCGTGTGTGGTGAGATAAAAACGCAATTGGAAGATTAGTCACAAATTTTGCGTGTATCTGATACCTGTAAGTAATTCTAACTGTAACCATCAATAGTGTATAATTCCTTTTTATGGAGATATTTTTCATATCAATACCTACGTTTATTTAGCATTCTTACCACAATTTTGGGGAAGGAAAATCTACAATATTGAAATACTAGCTGATTACCCGGCGTTGCTCGAGATCTTTCTTACACCAATCATCTTTTACTCAGGAATAACTAAAATTAATCTATATTGTACGATCAAAATACTTTTACTTACTGGTTTGTTAAAACATGAACAACATTATATACAATGGGACCTTGCAAATTTTACAAATTCATAATAATAGAAAATTTGACAGTATACACTACACCATCTCGCGGGAACCGCGCCGGTCGCGTTTTCTCTTCCGAGATATATCGCGCTTGCACCATTTCATTTAAATTCTTGTAAAATCTAAACTATTCGTCGAAATTTTACGATTTAAAGACTTTTCTTATCTTTGTTAAATTCACAAAATAAACAACCCATTAAATTTGATGATGGTTGTTTTTCTTCTTCTTAAATTACTCTCTTAAATTGAAGTATTTTAACACTTCTATTTTTAATTACATTTTATCGATATTTTTGGTTAATTTTCGTAGATAGACATATGCTATCGCGAACATTTTTGTAGAATTCTTTGAGGTAAACAACATTGACATGCGGTAACCTATCTCTAACCGTTTAAGCAGTGTAATCAAATATAACTTTTTTTTTCATTTTATCGACTTTGTGGTCAAAAACCATTTCTATCTTTCTTAGCATACATTTTAAAAACACAAGTAAACCTATGTTCATCCTGGACATCTAAACTATCTCCTTGCCAAATTTCATCATGATCAGTTCAGAGGTTTAGTCGTGATCAGGTAGCAAACAGGCAGACACACTTCCGCGTTACGTATTCATATACTAGCATGGCTTTATCACATCAGTCAACAGTATTACTACATCCTCACTTTATCACAATCTAGGCAATTAAAATTTTTAGTTCTCTGTCGGCAAAATTACATTAAGTGTATAAGTGTGCGCGCGCGTATGAATTATATTGAGATTCAAGTGAATGGTATTCCCGCATTAGATGCATTACTTACTTGATAATAATAATAAATTTATTGTCAAAAAAACAGTACAAAGTGCGTATGACCACGTGGAGGAAAAAGAAACTAATTTACTCTCCGGGAGCAAGCAAGGGACCATCCCATCAATTCCGATCAAGGGCCCTAAGGCAGAGGCGGATTCAAAAATTTCAGCAAAAATTCCTAGATAAGATAAAAAGTTAGCTGCGAGTTATAATACTAATAGAATGTCAATGTTGTAATTTAACGCAAGAAATTTACATGTACAAGTTATTATCGAACTATAGATTGTTCTGAGTATAGTGTTTAAAAATCATAAGAATTGAAATAACACTAAATTCACGATTTATTGTTACAATAAACACGCCCCTAGACAAAGCCTAGAGAACCTGTATGATAAATCCGCCTCTACCAGAAGGAAAAACGGAGAAAAACCCGGGCCAGGATGGGGCTACAGAATTTATGTACACAACCGTGCCAAAGTTGAGTACACATAAAACTAAATTAATATGAGCCATAAGACAACACAATCATGCAAGAAAATAGTTTTTGAAATTGTTATAAGTTGTTTAAAAAGTACTACAGCAATGGCGTGATAAAGTACAAGACGAATTTAACTTTTGTTAAAATCAATAAATTCTTTTACAGTGTAGAAGCACTGGTGCAGGAGGTAGTTTTTAACCGCGGATTTGAAGATATTCAATTTCATAATATCTTTTATATTCTTGGGCAGGGAATTATATAGAACGATTCCCGAATGGTATGGTCCCTTTTGGCAAAGAGTGGTTGACACTCTAGGGCGATGAATATTACTACTATTGCGTGTATAGTGTTCGTGAACGAGACTGTTTCGTATAAAGAAAGGGTGGCACTTCAGTAATTCGGTCTTAACAAACACGACTGTTTCATAAATATAAATGCAGGTAAGTGTTATGATATTTAATTCCTTGAATAAAGGTTTACAAGAGTTTCGGGGGTGAGATTTTCAAATTATCCGAACTATCCTCTTCTGAATTCTGAAAGTTTGAATACTCTGACCGGAATTACCCCAGAAGGTAATGCCGTAACGAAAATGGGAGTAAACGTTTTCAAAATAAACGCAACGGGAAATACGTGGACTAACTCCGTTAACTAAGATTCGGAATGCGTAACACAAATTACGTAATTGGGAATTAAGATTGTCAACGAGACAATTCCATTTGAGGTTGTCTTGAATATGGAGACCTAAGAATTTTGTATTCGTAACAGTTTTTAATTGTGTTCCGTTTA